>CM075968.1:35499032-35656532 GCA_038048745.1 Coluber constrictor foxii | reverse complement strand
TAATAGTAAAGACTTAAATAATAAAGGCTGTTTTTATATTTATATAAAAAAGTGGGGGGGGGTGTACTCACTTCTGTGACATACTGTATAATATATGTATATTATAATACATACGTAATGTATAATTATATTATACATACGTAATTTATATTATAAACGTATATTGTAATACATTATATTATAAACGTATATTATAATACATACATAATGTATAATACATACGTGTGTGTATACATATACATATACATATACATATACATATACATATACATATACATATACATATACATATACACACACACACACACACACACACATACACATATACACATAAACATATACATATACACATAAACACATACACATACACATACACATACACATACACATACACATACACATACACATACACATACAGACCAGTGGTGGGTTGCTCCAGGTTCTGTCTGGTTCTTTAGAACCTGTAGTAAAAGTGGTCGGCGGCTCCACCCACCCACCCAGATGTCATAATTGCAGTGCCATTGCGAAGTGTTAGTAAAGGTAAGTAGAACCAGTGGTTTGCTCCAGGTTTGGACCAGTTCGCAAGAACCAGTAGTAAAACAGGCGGGAAGCCCCGCCCACCAACCCGGATGTCATCATCGGTGATCTGTGCATGCGCGAGAGCAAAGCGAGCGCACGCGTGTGAGCCCGTTGCAAACTGGTAGTAAAGGTAAATAGAACCCACCCTTCAGTAGAGCTCACCCGATACACAAATACACAAATACATACAGTGATCATGAAAAGAGTTCACCAATAAACGTAATAATAATAGTCATAAAAACTTTCAAATGTCTGTGCTTTGGAGAAGAGTAGAGACTGTTCTGGTTTTTGAAGAAGAGAGGTGAAATGCAACATTGCTGCAGCAATCATGTTTTAGTTTCCAAGGATGAAAATCACAAATATAAACTTTTTTTGTTTGTTTGAAATAAAGGACAGTTCTTTATGATATGAGAAATTTATGAACTGCTCTATCTTAAATCATGGGATGACCATAGTTTGTTTAAGTAACCACCATAAGAGAGAAACACCCCCCCCCCCATGATTTCCCCATATTCTGATATGGGGAAGTATAGTTTTCTTAGATGCATAAATGGAAGTTAGACTTGCAAGCTTGATCACGCATCGTCAGGAGTCAAGTATCTTAGTAGTCATGGGTAAATTTACCTATCTTTTTTTCATTAAAAATAGAGAGCAACTTGAATATCTGGCAGAGATGGGACTCAAAAGAGTTATTTTCCAATGCTTTGCTGCACTAAAGGGCAGACTAAATTCAACACTAACACAACAACACAACAAGTTCAACATTAAATTGGCACCAGATAACTTGGGACCATTTTTGGCAACATAATGACTCCTAGGGGATGCGGTGGCTCAGTGGCTAAGATGCTGAGCTTGTCGATTGAAAGGTCGGAAGTTCAGCGGTTTGAATACCTAGCACTGTGTAATGGGGGGAACTCCTATTACTTGTCCCAGCTTCTGGCAACCGAGGAGTTTGAAAGAAGGTAAAAAATGCAGGTAGAAAAATAGGGACCACCTTTGGTGGGAAGGGAACAACGTTCCGTGTGCCTTTGACATTGAGTCATGTCGGCCACATGACCACGGAGATGTCTTCGGACAGCGCTGGCTCTTCGGCTTTGAAACGGAGATGAGCACCGCCCCCTAGAGTCGGGAACAACTAGCACATATGTGCGAGGGGAAACTTTACCTTTACCTTTAATGACTCTAAGCTGATGACCTACTTAACTCCACCCCCGGCTCTGTCTGTTGTTCTCTTACAGTGACTCTTCAAAATTGGGAATTTGAAAAAAATGTTGGTTCCCATCTGATTAATATTGACTGGCTTTGAGTAAAAGCTGGACAACTTTCCACCATCTGGATTCCAGATAGCTTCCAGATGTTGGAAGAGTTCTGCTTATCACTAAGTCCAATTTGGACACCCTGAAGTACCGGGTTAGAAGATAAGAGCATCATTTCTAGAATTGGTTGAAAGTGAGATTCAGGTAAATCCCATGGGTAAAATAGACATTAGCAGATTTGATGCTCAATCAGTCTTCTATTTCCATATGAAAGAAGAAGCTGTCAACATTTTAAAAATCTGCTGACAGTTTCCATAAAGAACTGAAGCTCCAAACCGTAAGGCTGGATGATATTACAGGAGGCATATAATTTTCTACTCTTCCTCAGTCAAATGTGCATTTAGACTCTAATAAGCAGTCTTTGTTTTTGCTTTTTTTTTTAAAAAAAAAGAAACACTTAATAAACTCACCTGAACTTTGCCAGTGGTAGCATTCACCATACAATGCCCCAAAGGAATAAAAAAATGGTTTAAACCAGGGCTCTGCAAACTTAAATACTCAAAGAGCCATTTGGACCCATTTCCCACCAAAAAGAAAACACGAGGAGCCACAAAACCTGGGTGGGCGTGGCCAACTTGATGTTACTCACTTCCACCAGTCACATGACCCCCTCCAGCCATGCCTACCCAGCCAGCATCGGGAACCACAAAATCCTTTTGACACATCTCTCTCCCCTCTCTCCCCTCTCCCTCTCTCTCTGTATCTCTCTATGTCTCTCTCTCTTCCCCTCTCTTGGTATCTCTCTGTCTCTGCCCTGGCCACTTCTCCATCCCCCACCATTGCCATTACCTTCTCAGGCCAGGTGAGGAGTGACTGGGAGGGGAGGGCCAGCCAGTGGTGGGATCGCCTGACGGAGACACAGCAGAGGGCCCAAAGAGCCACATGCAGCTCCGGAGCTGAAGGTTGCTGACCCCTGGTTTAAAGAACATTAAAAATGTTCTTATCGGGTTTGATGATTGCCTTGTTGTATTGCATCTAATACAATCCACTCCTCCGGTTTCTTTTGTGAGAAAGAACAGTGGAAAAATGAAATTATTCACAGCGACTAGAATAAGAACAAGAAGTTAGAAGAGACAGAAGGATTGGATTTCACGTGTGAAATCTTGGTGGTTTTGCAAATCAGAGTTTATGACTGAAAGTCTGGTCCATCCCAAGCTGACTGCAGTTTATTAAATAAAACAAAATGACTTAGCACAAAATGAAAACCCAAGCTTATATTGTACACAATTCCTACAAGACAAACTGCCACGGCAGCTGTGAGTCATATATATGCTCCTGGATGAAAATGTGATGACTATTAGCTGGGTGGCAATTAATTAATGTTGGCCATTCATATTCATCACTTCCACCTATTTCACACAACTCTCCAATACAGTTGCAAGCAAGTTTAGAAAGGAAGGAAGGAAGGAAGGAAGGAAGGAAGGAAGGAAGGAAGGAAGGAAGGAAGGAAGGAAGGAAGGAAGGAAGGAAGGAAGGAAGGAAGAAGAATGGGAGGAAGGAAGGAAGATGGGGAGGGAAGGAGGGGGAAAGAAAAAGAAAGAAGGGAGGGAGGGAGGGAGGAGAAGAGAAGAGAGTGGGAGGAAGGAAGGAAGAGTGGGAGGGAGAGGGAAAGAAAGGAAGAAAGGAAAGAAGGAAGGAGAAGAGTGGGAGGAAGGAAGGGGAGGGAAGGAAGGGGAAAGAAAAAGAAGGAAGGAAGGAAGGAGAAGAGAGTGGGAGGAAGGAAGGAAGAGGGAGGGGAAAGAGAGAAAGAAGAAAGAAAGAAAGCAAGCAAGCAAGCAAGCAAGCAAGCAAGCAAGCAAGCATGCTGGTACTCTGCAGTATTTCAGGTGGAGAAAAAAATAAGTTTTTGAGCTCTAGAATTAAAAAAAATGGAACCAGTAAAACAACCCCACTTTTTAAAAAAATGGTACTTAAGCTTTTTTTAAGTGCTCCCAACTCTTCATGCCATTGTTTTAGTTCCTTGACCTTCTTTTGAAACAACTACAGTACATGCAAGAAACTGGACTGCACCACATATTTTTACTCCTGGAATTTTTTTGTTTTGTTATCGTACTGAAGTGGTGATAGTGGGGCCGAGTTGAGCTGGAGGACTTGGTTAGCTGACTGTTCTTCTTAACTGACTGAAAGAAACAAAAACCTAGATTCACACATTGCCTTAAGCCCCAGGGCTCTCCAGACTTGGCAACTTTAAGACTTGTGGACTTCGACTCCCAGGATTTGGATTTGTAGCTGGCTTTTTTCACGACCTAAGCCCAAAATGCCATCTTTTGTATTCAATGACGAATCCAGGCAAAAGCTTTGTGAACTAATTGACTTGAAAGTTCTACAAATACAAATGGTGACCATAATCTACGTGGGAGTTGATGTTCCAAAGGGTGGGAGAAGGCCCTTCTTCTGGGTCCTGCCAGATGGATTGCCTTAGGAAAGGGGACCTGCAACATTCACTGCCTCTCCGTTCTGATGGGAAGAGATGGTCCTTCAGATAACTTGGGCTACTTTGCAAGTCTGACACTTGGAAACATACAGAAGACAAACCACAGATATATCAGCCTGCTCCTCTCCTGCCCTGCCCTTGGGATCAGTTGTTATGACCGAGGCCCACACAGTGATTAACATACACAATTCAGTCCTGTACAAACTTATTTTATTAAAACAGCTGAGAATTAATTCATTCTCAACTTAGTCCTAAACAAATTCTTCATAACCAGTCCTACGGCCTTATCACCAACCTTTGATGTCATTGGCAACCTGCCAAAGGCTTTTTTTTGGCAAAACCCCCACAAAATTCAAGAGATGCTGACAAGAAGCACTGGAATCAATGTTGCTTTTCTACAAAGAACCCAATGGCTCATTGCTGCTCTTTTAAGCCTTATGGGAGGGCCAATCATATTCTGGCCTTACTGCTGAGTTGTCCTTTTTGCTTCAGCTGCTCTTGCCTTCTGGCAGCTCTGCGCAGGCATGCACTAGGAACAGGCTCCTCCTGTTCCTCTGCCTCTCTGCTGTCTGACTCTGGAGGCTCCGGAGTCCATGCATCTCTCTCCGATGGTCCTGGCCCCATCTCTGCCTCTGACACAGAGCCCTCATCTGGGCCTTGCCCCGGCTCCAGGATTGGCCCATTCTCCTCCCCAGCCTCCTCACTGTCCAACTCCACAGGCTGCTGGCGGATCACAAGAACAGCGTCCTCTCAAAGTCAACCTTTTCTCCTTTCCCCATCCATCTTATCCCTTTGATGGCATCCATTTTCATGAGCCAGATTTAAAATGCTCCCTATTGTCTCGCTTAATCAGTTTCCACGGGGATTTATGCCGTCAGACCAAGAGCCCCCGAGGCTGATGGACTTATGCCACTTTAATTTCTTCGTCTGCTTTTCTTTTCTTTTCTTTTCTTTCTTTTTTTTTAAAAAAAGACAGCAAACTGAGCAGACTGAACAAAAGGGTCATCTAAATTTGAAAACGAGGATGCAGAGATGACCCCGTAGATGGCCATCTGTCCTTCGGCCTGGTTTAGCTTTAAAAGAAACTCAGGAGATACGATGCCTTGGAGATTTATCAATAATAAGGATGCTTGGGCACTTAGGCTACATTCATCTTCAGAAATCTATTTTTCATGGATGTTTTTCTTATCAATCACCGTAATGAAAGAGCAGCAGAATGATCCATGTCCAGGCCAGTTAATTTTCTTGTCAGTTCTGTAAGGCTGTCTCTCTTCCACCATCTATAACTCACTACCCACCCAACTTTCTCTTCTCTTCCTCTCCGATGTCTACCTAATTCCCTTTAGCAAAGGGTTGCATCACATTCCAGAGGATTGCAACCCCGTTCTCTATTAGTCACTGGCACACTGGAACTCTCTATTTGTTTTGTTTTTCACGGTGCATCATACCCGCTGCTTTGGGGGTACATCAAAATAAACTGGAAATGCTGCAAGGCAGATGTGGTTGTGGGCCACACTAAGCTATGATGCATTTTCATATATGGCTTTGTGTTACGTATCAGTCCAACTTATTGGATTACATAAGAATCCAATTTAACCAGATGGAATTGTTGAGAGTCAAGCAGCATACAGGATCCTACCACTGCTGCTACTGCTACTACTACTGGTACTACTACTACTGGTACTACTACTACTACCAGTACGCTCCCACAGAGAGGGACTCCTCAGGGTGCGGTCAGCCAGACAATGTCGGCTGGCAACACCCAGGGAGAGAGCTTTCTCTGTGGCAGCACCACCCCTCTGGAACGATTTGCCCCCAGAGATCCGTACGATACCTGATCTCCGGGCTTTTCGCCGTGCCCTAAAAACTTTTTTATTTTGTCAAGCTGGGCTGGCGTAACCCCCCCCTCTTTTTAAGTCTAAAATTTTATGGGTTTTAAATTTTAATTGTCTATTGTTTTTTTAAATTTGTTGGGCCAAAATTATTTAATTCTTTTATTAATATTTTAAATTTTGTATTGGAGTGCTTTTATTCTTGGCTGTACACCGCCCTGAGTCCATTAGGAGAAGGGCGGTATATAAATTTAATAAATAATAATAATAATAATAATAATAATAATAATAATAATAATAATAATAATAATAATAATAATTACTAATTCTTGCAATAACACCAGCAGAACTGCAAAAAATGGAACATCGTGCATTTTAAGAAAATACTTGGTTGATACCTAGGATGCTGGCAGCAATGCTCATTAGCACCAGTCAATGGTATTTGTGATACATTTTTAAAATGTTCAGTTGACTGAGTTTCATGTTTAATAAATGAATAAAAACAATAATAATAATTTTAAGAAGGAACTTGGTTGATACCTAGGATGCTGGCAGCAACCTGTATCAACCATTAGCACCAGTCAATGGTATTTGTGATATATTTTTAAAATGTTCAGTTGACTGAGTTTCATGTTTAATGAATAAAAGATAATAATAATAATAATAATAACAACAACAACAACAACAACGACAGGCACCTGCCACATAACACCCCAGACTTAACAATTGTCTATAACAGGTGTCAGCAACAGGTGAATCTTTGGGCCCTCTGCTGTGGCACCCTATTGGGTGATTCCACCACTGGCTGGCCCTGTCCCTCGCCCTCCCCTGCCCTCCCCAGTCACTCTTTGCCTGGCCTGAGAAGATAAGGGCAACGGCAGGAGATGGAGAAGAGGCCAGGGCAGAGACAGAGAGATATACAGAGAGAGGGGGAGAGAGAGTGAGGAGGGAGGGAGGGAGAGAGAGAGATGTCAAAAGTGTTTTGTGGTTCCCGGTATTTTGTAACCACGGTTCTCTGCCCTAATGACCAGCTGGTAGGCATGGCTAGGGGAGGGGTCATGTGACTAGTGGAAATGAATGATGAGTTGGCCACGCCCACCCAGGTTTTGTGGCTCCTGGTGTTTTCTTTTCTGTGGGAAACAGGACGGGTCCAAATGGCTCTTTAAGTGTTTGCAGGGGTCTGCAACCTTAAGTGTTTAAGGTTGCAGACCCCTGGTCTATAAGAAAGTAAAAAAAGAGTCTCACTTAGCAACAGAAATTTGGGGCTAAAATCTTTGAAGGCCACCCCTGGATAGATTTACTTGGAACAGCTGTCACCCTATAACAATACTTTTAGCAATATCAAACAATCCCCTTTGCCCATCTCAGATTCTTGGGAAGGACTTGAGAATTGGATAGAAAGCCAACTCCAGCCTTAAACATCTGGCTGACTATGCAATGAACCATTCAAGAAACCAGGGATTAAATATGCATGAATTTGAATAAATAATTGACTCCATCCATAAGTTGAGATTCAGCTGAGAATTCTTTTTTTTTTTTTTAAGATAGACTTACTTCTAGCTGTGTGTTCCTACATCTACAGGGAGATTTTAAAATTTCATCTGCCTGTTAAGCGAGGGGTTGTTTGCAATCTGCATTCACTGAAATTCACAGAAATGTTATGCAAATCATTTTTTTAGCCAGGCTGGACTTTCTCGTAGAAAATGTGACTTGTTCTTAATCAGAAGAATGTCGAAGGAATTCGTTTTATTGGCATTTTAATCGGAATCGATCCTAATTCACGTGCCAACACACAAACTGGGATACGGTCGTATTTTGAGAGCATGCCATTTTTCAATTGTTACAAGTGCTTCTCGCTTCAAAAAGGAGAGAACATTCTGGGAAATGTGCATGGGGAAAAAAAGGAAATGCACACATAAAAACTTTACACAAAGCCGTACAAATATTAAGGGAAAGCACCCACAAATAGTTCAATATTAGGCGAAACGTATGCAAAATGCATGCTGCTTCTTGTACTCGCCGGCTGATGAAGAGATCAGATGAAAAGGTGTTAAAAATCGGAAATGGGATAAATGGAATTCATTTTAAATTCATCAATTTGAATAGAGCTACTATCAAAAGGAGGAAAAATCAAAACTGAATACTTTTTAACATGGATCTGTTGGATAGTTAGCCATTTTATCAATGGCTAACTAGCAGAAGTAAGGGATGTGGTGGCTCAGTGGCTAAGACACTGAGCTTGTCGATTGAAAGGTCGGTAGTTCAGCGGTTCGAATCCCTAGTGCCGCGTAAGGGGTGAGCTCCCGTGACTTGTCCCAGCTTCTGCCAACCTAGCAGTTCGAAAGCACGTAAAAAATGCAAGTAGAAAAATAGGGACCACCTTTGGTGGGAAGGGATCAGCATTCCGCGTGCCATTGGTGTTGAGCCATGCCAACCACATGATCACGAAGATGTCTTTGGCCAGCGCTGGCTCTTCGGCTTTGAAACGGAGATGAGTACCGCCCCCTAGAGTTGGGAACAACTTTTTTTTTTAAATTTGATTTATATGCCGCCCTTCTCTGAAGACTCAGGGAGGCTTACAATGCGTTAAGCAATAGCCTTCATACTTTTCTATATTTATACAAAGTCAGCTTATTGCCCACACAAACTGGGTCCTCAATTGACCTACCTTAGAAAGAATGGAAGGCTGAGTCAACCTTGAGCCTGGGGAGATTCGAACTGGTGTAATTGCAGACAACTGGATGTTAATTACAGTGCTTTAGTCTGCAGAGCTAAACCAGGCTCCTAACACATATGTGCAAGGGGAACCTTTACCTTTACCTTAACTAGCAGAAACAGAAGTTAGAAACATAGAAGCATAAGAGAATGGTTAATTATCTAAGAAAGGTCCACTGAAATGGATAAGCAAATACTACTATTATTATGTGACCAATATCAATGTTACATTACTGTTTTTATGATGATTACTATTTCTCAAAAGTAACTATACTCAGACAACACACTGTTTATATAGACGTTGAATTTTTAAATATTTAATCAAAACTTTTTAAAACTTAAAAAAAAAGGAGGAGGAAAAAGCTGTAAGACTTTGAGAAAGTAGGATTCATTATGGGAAGAAACGAAAGCTCTCGCAAGCATTTAAAATATTTCCCAATATTTTGGGGGGGGGGGAGGGGCGGTGGTGGTCTTTAAAATATAAACTGCAGAAGGAATTTTGAATTCACGGTGATGTGTTTTGGCAGAGTTCTCGTGTAAGAGATGGCGTTTAAGTCCCTACCAGATCATGAAATCCCTGGGGTGACTTCGAGCTAACCTTGCTCTAAGCTCTCTTACTGGGTTACTGTAAGGAAGAACAGAAGGAAAACCCAACCAGAGGTATTTGGCAGCCTTAACCATTCCGAAGAAAAGTGGGCACGGATTTATTTTAAGCTTACCTGGGCTTTATATAATTCTGTCTGTAGCGCCTTCAAAAGAATATAACAGAACTAGAAATGGGGAATCAGAAAGATTATGGGAGCAGCTGTCTTTCAAAGAAAATCCATAGCAATGGGGCAATGTATGTGTGTGTGTGAGGGGGGGGAGAGAAAGAGAGGAAGAGAAAGAAAGGGAAATAGAGAGAAAGGAAGAGAGAAAAAGAGAGGAAGAGCGAGAAGGAGAGGAAGAGAAGAGAGAAAAAGAGGGAAAGAAAGAGAGAGAGGGAAAGAGAAGGAAAAAGAGAGAGATAGAGAAGAAGAAAGAGAGAGGAAAAGAGAGAGAGAAAGAGAAAAAAAGGAGGAGAGAGAGGGAAAGAGTGGGAGAAAGGGAAAGAGAGGGAAAGAGAGAGAGGAGGAGAAAGAAGGAGAGAGAGAGAAAGGGAAATAGAGAGAAAGAAAGAGAGTGGGATAGAGAAAAAGAGAAAGGGAGAGAGGAAGAGAGAGAAGGAGAGGAAGAGAGAAAAAGAGGGAAAGAGAAGAGAGAGAGGGAAAGAGAAAGAAAAAGGGAGAGCGATAAAGATAGAAAAAGAGAGGAAGAGAGAGAGAAAGAGAGAAAAAAGGAAAAGAAAATGAGGGAAAGGGAAAGAGAGAGCAAAAGAGAGGGAAAAGAAAGGGAAAGGGAAAAAGAGAGCAAAAAAGAGGGAAAGAGGGAAAGAGAGAGCAAAAGAGGGGAAGAGAGGGGAAGAGAGAGAGGAAAAGAGAGAGGATGAAAGATAGATAGATAGACAGACAGACAGACAGACAGACAAAAAGCTTGGTTTATGGAACTGAACGTTGGCTGATATGAAGGATTCCCATTTGACAAATAGGATGAAAGCAACACAATACATATTTCTTCTTTCTCCACTCCAAAAAAGCTTCACCCAAAAACTCAGCAGAGGCAAACAAACAAGCGAGAAAAATGTCACTTGAGAGAGATAAGTTTGAAATCCAATTAGAGCCGAAGACAAGGAACATGCCCTCGCTTAATAAGACACTTAACATTACAGCAAAGTTGGGTCAAGTTAGCAGCAGTTGTGCTGATGATAGAAACCTGCCGTGTGCCAAGGGACTAGCTGTGTGCGTTAATTTCTGTGAAAAACCACATTTTTTTTCTCTCTCATCACTTGCCAGGAAATTCACTCGATAAATGTTCCTAATGTAATGAGCTCAAGACAAAACCGGACCAATTAAGGCATAGGTTGGTAATAAGCCTAATTGTTCTTAAGAGAATGACTCACAACTATTCAAGATCTCGTGAAATAACATCAGATCTGAAAATACAGATTCTCGTGAACAGGCGACATTTTCAGAAGACAGAAAGGCTTCAGAACTTATTTTTTTGGCACTTATTCCATAACTTGCCCCGAAGATGTTACTTGTTAATGTATTTTATCACATTGACAATCAGTGGGGCCATCTGTAAGGAAGAACCACGCATGAACTTCTAAATGATACGAAGAGGCTGGACAGCCATTTGTCTGAAATTGTATAGGGTTTTCTGCCCGAGCAGGGGGTTGGACTAGAAGACCTCCAAGGCCCCTTCCAACTCTGTCATTCTGCCTTTTGTTCAGCCCCTCAAAATCATTCTAATATTGGTTGTCTATGGAGACATTTTGTCTATGGTTGATCCAAAGACAACTGTACTTTCTTAGTTTTTTCCCCTTCAAAATGTTTCGTTTCTCATCTAAGAAGCTTCTTCAGTTCTGAATGAATAGTGAGGAACGGAAGGATTTATATGTTTTGCAGTCATCTGGTTGTTGGCACTCTTGAGAGTCATTGAGGTCACTTGGGGGTTTATCTGTATCCTCAGAGTCACCTGAACCAGGTGTGAGACTTCCTTGGGACTACTGAAAGATTTGTGTTCAATGTTTTCAAAGGAAAAAAAACCAAGAAAGAGAGGAAGAGGGGGAGAGAGAGAGAGAAAGGGAAAGAGAAAGAGAGGAGGGAGAGGGAGGGAATCGGATGGATTGGATTGGATCCTGCAAAACCATGAAAATCCAGTTACCTTGGGACAACCATAACCTGGAGAATCTCCATAGATGTGTTTGTGTGAGAACAAAAAACTGCAGCTCTCTCCTCACTCCAGTAATATAACGGGACCTCCTCAAAAGAAATTGAGCAGAAACATTCAAGTATGTTGACAGTAGGATAGAAAAGCAGACCTCCTTTCACGGGAGGGAAAGAAATGAAGAAATGGGAAGACAGATCTCAAAAATGGCATTTGATGATTCCGAGTCATATATAACTCGCCCGAAGATCAAGGAGGAGAACTTCAGTTGGCTCATCAGCTTCTGGCCAAACCCAACTACCTTCTCCTGCTCAAACAGCATAACTCTCATTCCTCCTGCTCATCAGCCTGGCAGAGCGAAGAGCAATTCCCCTGATGATATTTCAAAGAAGCCTTTTCGTGAAACCAATTCATCAGGGAATCCAAGAGCAGAAATCTCACGCAGTTTGAAAGATGCTCAAACATATACATCAGCACTGAGCAAGGATTTTCCCCTCCTGGGATTCAGAGATTTGGTGTTCCCTAGGAAGGAAGAGGGGCTAAAACTGCCCCACTCTCTCCTTAATTGGAGTTTGTTTTATAAATAGGCAACTGAAGGCAAGCCTAAAGCATGTATGTAGGTATATCAAGAAGAAGAGCCCAATCCAGAAGACAGCAGAAATGTGGAAAGACGAAACCCCAATCCAAATGGAAGCAGCTCAGCAGACGTTTTCAGACAGCAAGAGAAAAGCGTCAGTTCTCGGAATTGGAAGACGATGAAGAAGAGAGGATGAAATTGGCAACAAGAGCCGAAGAACTGGAGAGAAGTGGAAGAGTTAAAAAAACCTCGAAGAGCTAAGAAATAGTTAAAGATATTTAAAAATGCATGAGACTGATAGACATAAGAATAAAAAAATAGAATATAAGGATAGAAAATGTACGGATTAAATGAGAATTAAGGGAGAGAGAGTGAGAGAGAGAGGAGAGAGAGGTGGGGGGGTGGATGGGTAGCTAGGTAAGATAGATGGAAGGATGGATGGAGATAGATAGATAAATAGGCAGACAGAAAGACAAATGGATAGACAGACAGGCAGGCAGACAGACAGACAGGCAGGCAGGATGAGATGAGAGATGATATGAGATGTGACGAGATGAGATGAGATGAGATAAGATGAGATGGATGGATGGATAAATAGCTAGATAGCTGCCTGCCTGCCTGCCTGCCTGCCTGCCTGCCTGCCTGGATGGATGGATGGATGGATGGATGGATGGACAGATAAAAAAACAAACAGACAATGAGATGGATATGGGATGAGATGCATGGGTGGACGAATGGATAGATGGATGGATGGATGCATAGATAAATAGCTAGCTAGCTGACTATCTGCCTGGATGGATGGATGGATGGATGGACAGATGGACAGACAGAAAGACAGACAATAAGATGGATATGGGATGAGATGGATGGATGGATGGACAGATGGATGGATTGATGCATAGATAAATAACTAGCTGGTGGGCTGCCTGCCTGGATGGATGGATGGATGGACAGAGAGAAAGACAGGCAGATGAGATGGATATGGGATGAGATGGATGGATGGATGAATGGATAGATAATAGAATAAGGTTTTATTTATTGATCAAAAAAATAATGTTCTGTGTATCTGTGTTATCACCTTATTAAGAAAAATCCCTAAGCCTAGTTCCTCCTTGTTTCAAAAAGGAAAGAAAGAACGAAATATATGATTTACAACGATCGGTCACTCAGAATCAACTGAATTCAGATGCTTCCCTCTGGCATACTTTACCATACTTTACCAATAGTCTTAGCACCCTTTTCTATAACAACGGCTTCTTCCTACGGATATCTCACAGATATAAAATTTCTCTCGTATTCTTCTTCTTCTTGTGCCATATCCATCATCAGAGGTTGGCGATGATGTTGTCCATCCTATTTTTGTCAACAGCTGCATGAAAAAATGCTTTGTCCCAAACCGGTCCCTTAGGTTTTGAAGCCATGATGTTCTTCTTCTACCTCGTTTGCCTTCAATCTTTCCTTGGAGAGGATTAAGTGAAGGATGCCGTATTTTTCTGGGTGTCGCATCACATGTCCGAAATATTCTAACTTTCGCTTTTTAATGGCTTTGATGATTTCCCTCGGCTTTCCCAAGCAGCTTATCACCTCCTCATTTGTGATTTTGTTAACCCAGTTTATACGCAACAGCCGTCTGTAAATCCACATTTCAAAAGCTTCTAGTCTCTTCAAGTGGTTTTCGGTCAGAGACCAACTCTCTACTCCGTATTATCAGCTCCCATATTAAGTGGAAAGAAAATCACAAATGAGCTTAACAACCTGTTCTGCTAACTTTACTGATATAGTTAGATTCTCCCTCCCTTTTGTAATTTGTCTGCCGTTGTTTTTCTTTCAATACTCTAATTTTATTTTTCACTTTAAAAAAAAAATTGCAAGCTGCTTTGTATGGCCTGTTTAAAAGGATAGGATAAACATATGTTGGAAACAAGGATCTCTAAAATTTATTCAGTCCTGATCGTTATCAAGAGCTTTTTTTTAAAAAATAAAAATCTTATAATGGTTTTTTTTTTAAAAAAAAATGGTGTAGTAGATAGTGGGGCCTGGTTTATGCTTCCATGTGAATTGTTGGATTTTAATTCAACGCACTATATAAACTCATCAAAAATTGAGGGTTTTTTTTTCTCCAATAAGGAATTATATTATTAAACAAAATATGGCTTATGATGTTAGGGTCAGGCTCAGAGGTGGGTTTCAGCAGGTTCTGACCAGTTCTGGAGAACCAGTAGCCGAAATTTTGAGTAGAGAACTGGTAGTAAAAATTCTGACTGGTCCCATCCCCATCTATTCTCTGCCTCCCGAGTCCCAGCTGATAGGGAGGAAATGGGGATTTTGCAGTAATCTTCCCCTGGAGTGGGGTGGAAATGGAGATTTTGCAGTATTCTTCCCCTGCCACACCCACCAAGCCATGCCACGCCCACGAAGCCACACCCACAGAACCGGTAGTAAAAAAATTTGAAACACACCCCTGGTCATGTTGAGTTCTGAGCTAAGTCTTTTTTCTCTCCTAATCATGGCTATGCTGAATAAATCATAATTGGCCAGGTTCATATTTCACACTGTCATAAAATGTTCTTTACAAGCCACAGAAGCTAAAACAAGATAAATAATTAGTTAGTTTAACATAAAGCGTTAAGACGGTCAATAAAATGCCTTGAAATGTGAATAGATGGGGCGCAGAAGTAGTAATTCATTGCAACCTCAGAGGGTTGCCAATGGGTGACGAGGCAAAAAAACCAAGAATATTTTCAATTAGCATGTGCGAGTTCCATCACATTAAAGCTAAACCAGGGGTCAGCAACCTGCGGCTCTGGAGCCGCATGTGGCTCTTTCACCCCTCTGCTGCGGCTCCCTGTCGCTCAAAATATATGTCACAACTGCCAATATAAGACACCTGCCGGCACACGATTTATTGAGCATTTCAACCCCCAGTAGGCCAACCATGGATAAATCCAAGAAAAGAAACGTTTCAGAAGAAAACAGAACATTTAACTCAACTACATATGCTAGTTTTGTGGCTGCTCAAGAAACAGTTAGCCCCGGGAAGGATTTTGTGGCTCCCGGTGTTTTCTTTTCTGTGGGAAATGGGTCAAAATGGCTCTTTGAGTGTTTAAGGTTGCAGACCCCTGAACTAAATCGTGGTTTGTACAGGACTGTGTTTTGCTTTTTGCCAATGGGTTCTCACTTTATTTATTTATTTTCTGTGCCACCCATGAGGGGAGGCATCAGGGGTGAAATCTAGCAGGTTCTGACAGGTTCTGGAGTATTAGTAGCGGAAATTTTGAGCAGTTCGGAGAACCAGTAGCGGAAATTTTGAGCAGTTCGGGGAACTGGCAAATACTACCTCTGGCTGGCTCCAGAGTGGGGTGGGGATGGGGATTTTGCCACAACACGCCCACCAAGCCACACTCACAGAAGTGGTAGTAAAAAAATTTGGATTTCACCACTGAGAGGCATGGAAGACACAGACAAATGACTTCCACGGCTTGGATGAGGCAGCTGTTATTTTTCTTTTCTAAAGTCGATTTATTGATCTGAGGCCTCTGGAAGGAGAGTGATTTAGCAGCTACGGAGCTCCAAGACTTTAATTCTGCCAGAGGGCTAGAATAATCTCCCCCAACCTTCAGCATTCTATGTATTTGTGATGACTGCGGTGTCCCTGCGATCATGGGATCCCCTTTTGCGACCTTCTGAGGAATCCACGGGGGAAGCGAGATTCGCTTAACAACTGTGCAAGAAAGGTCGTAAAATGGGGCAAAATGTAACAACTGTCCCATTTAACAACGGGAACGTTGGGGGCTCAATTGTGGTCATGCGTCGAGGCCTACCTGCATTCCATCCCATAAAAGCAGAGCTGGGCTGCTGGGGATTCGCAGAGGTTCGGGAGAACCTCTAGCTAAGATTCTGTGCAGTTCGGAGAACCCCCCAAATCCCCGTCCTGGCTGGCCCCACTCACCCTGCCCCTCCTCTCCCAGGAGTCCCTACGCAGCCCGTTTTGGATGCAGGGCATGCGTGGAGGCTCAGGGAGGGTGAAAAATGGGCCTACCGGAAGTTTGGGAAGGCCGGAAACGGGCCCAGAGCCTGGGGAGGCCATTTTCACCCTCCCAGAGGCTCAAGGAAAGCCTCCGGAGTCCAGGGAGGGCAAAACCCTCACCGTGGTGCAGGAGAACGACTAGGCTACGCCTACCATGGCCACACCCACCCAGCAACTGGGCCAAGAATCCCTTGCTAAAATTCTTGAAGCCCACCTCTGCATAAAAGCAATAGGGTTACATTCCCCATTTTTTAAAAAAACGGTTTCCTCATCTTAAACTTTTATGGCTTCTTCAGAGCAAAGACACATTCATGCGTCAAAATAAATAAATAAATAAATAAATCACAGGCGGCCAGAACAGGTCGGACCAACGGAGCATCCCTTTCAATCAAGCTGGTGGGAGAAATCATTTTGATTCAAGGAACAGACCAGATTGTGTGCTTTATCTATTTATAGGCCGCCTCATTTTTTTCTTCACAGTTCTGTTCAAATCCAAGAACACAAGCTCTCTTCTTTGGTCCATGGATGCAGAAAGTCCGATGAAACTAACGTGAGGCTAAGGGTCGCCACCAGGGTTGGGATTCAGCCGGTTCGAACCGGTTTAGGGGTGAACCGGATGCTAATTTTACATCTGCTTCACCGAACAAGTAGTTGCAAGGACTGGCTGGCCCCACTCACCCCTCCCTGCCCCTCCGCGTGGCCTGTTTTGGATGCGAGATAAGTGCAGGGCCCATGCGGAGGCTCTGGGAGGGTGAAAAACTGGCCTCCTGGAAGTTCCAGAAGTCCAGAAATAGTCCCATTTCTGGCCTCCAGAGGGCCTCTGGAGCCTGGAGGAGGCCATTTGTGTCTTCCCGGAGGCTTGAGGAAAGCCTCTGGAGCCTGGGGAGGGAGAAAAACAGGCCTCCCGGACATTCTGAGAATCCAAAAACAAGATTTTTGGACTTTTGGAGTTTGCCATTACTTCCTTTCTGGAGCTGGGTGTGACTTAAGCTTTACTTAACTGCTAATTCAGGTCTGCATTTTTCTACATTTTTCGCCCCCCTGGCCTGTTCTCCTTCACCCTGATGAACGAATTTGCTCTCCAAACTTCTTCCCAAGAAAAGAAGGCTGGGAAAATTCTCAGAGGTAAAAACATAATCTTCAGGTATTTAATAGCAGTGTTCGCTCATCAGGGGTAAGTAAGCAGCTCATTAAAGCAACTGCATCGATCCATGATGCTAAACTAGATTATTGTGGACAGGGGGAGAGGAGTTAATCTGATGTGTGAAGCAAACGGTATTTATTTATTTATTGTACTTATATCATTTGTTAAATGCTCCTATTGCACGACTCTGGATGGGGATCAATGAAGTACAAACCAAGAACAAAAAAATCAATAAGGAAAGCTGCTACAACAGAAGGAGCAAAATTGCACAAACAGGTGTACAGATGGATGCCTGCAACAAACGCAGAGAGGTTGACAGAATGGGAGGGTTGCAATATTCGACATTCATGGAGGAAGCTTGTCCCCTGCAATTGGTCTGTTTTGGTTTATAGCGTGTGTGTATTGTATAAACGTTGAAAAAGGGGTTAATTCAGTAACCAGCTTTTGCTGCACATCGGATGCATTTAGTGAGTAAGAACTTATTTCTGCATGTCCCGACTCCTCTCTATCGACAGCCTCCCTGGCTTCTTGTATTTTGATTACATTTTGAACGGAGCTTTTTGTCATGCCCCTATCGGAGTCTGACTCCGAGATGGAAGAGGAACAGCTGACAGAGAGTGGCTCCGTTGGTTATGGAGGAAACTGGGGAAGGGCAGAGTCAGTCTGGGCAGAGCAGGGGAGAGGTAGAACAAGGGAGAAGGGGTTCAGATGAAGACCAAAGCCCACCCCCTCCTCATCCTAGGGCACACAGGGAAGAATGGAGAAGAGAGCAACATGCGTTGCGTGGCTTACGAGGAAGGAAAGGGCCCTGATTCCCTTCACAAGGCACACCTGGGGATGGAGTTTAAAGGAGAGGCAAATGGGAGGGGCAGTTGTCGGGATCAAATGCTGAGTTCATGTTCGTGTTGACTGCTTTATCTGAGTTCCTGGCATCCTCCCAACTGGTGCTAACTTCAGTTCTGGAATTCCTTATCTTGTTTGCCCTGCCGGATTAATTACCTTATCTTGCTTTCCCTGTTGGAATTAGGGTTGGAAGTTTTGTCTGCTTACAGGTTTGTGGAAGGGTTTTTCTCCAGACAGGAGAGTATAGGGACGTTAAGGGTAAAGTTTGAAGCTAATAAAGGGACTTGTATATTTTCTGGCTGTGTTGCTTTTGTGCCCCGCCCCGGGTCATCACACTTTTTCAAATTAGGAAGCAGACAGTCAACTCTGAAGCTGACCTGACCGATGCCATTTTGACACTTTAAATGTTGCCACACTGGAGCTGAGGGGATAGGGAGGGGAGGGAGGAATAGAGATAGCTGGGGTTTTGTAGCCAAAACAAAATACTTCCTCTTGGGAACCAAGGATATTCTCACACCTGGTCAGAGAGAGGAGTAGTGATGTTTTCCCGGTAATTGGACAGCGCCTCAATTGGACCATGTGACTGATTGTTTGGGGAAAGGGAAAAAATTTTTTTTACTATTAGGTGAAATCCGCGGGAAACTTCAGAGTCGGTTTTCACCAGATTTGTGCCAATATGATATAGCCAATAAAACTATTCTTTGAGGAATCTACCTGCCTTGGAGTTTTGTTTACTATGGGTCAGAAGTGGGATTCACTTACCTTCCCTACTGGTTCACAAATGTGAGCACGCACATGTGCACAGTACTCGCACATCAAGTCTGGGCGGGTGGGCGGAGTCTCCCACAGTTGGTTCTGTCTCCCGAACCGGACAGATCCAGCTTAATCCCACTTCTGCTATGGGTGTATTACTTGGAACCCTGACACAGACTTCTGGTTGAAAAGAAGGCATGTGACAGGAAACATCAGCAGTAGCATTCTTGGCCGTGTCTAACCATAGCATCACCTCAAAAGCACGCCACGAAAACCTCAGAGGAAATGCTCCTTGAGAAGGAGACGAAGAAAATGGAGTCCTCTTTCCAAAAGCAATAAAAGTACTGTATTTTCCTGCGTATAAGACTACTTTCTAACACACAAAAATCTTCTCAAAAGTCGGAGGTCGTCTTATACGCCGGGTCTCATTCTCCTGTAACCAGGCAAACCAGCCCATAAGGCTCTGACGAGCCTTAAATGGCTCTGAGGAGGGTCGTCTTATATGCCCAGTCGTCTTATACGTCGGAAAATACGGTATCTGAGCAGCTGCAGAAGAGAAGTCCGTGTAGATTTGGGTTTTAGGCATAATTGTGTGTATATGGGCACATGCGTGCAGGAGTCTAAACCTCCAGGTTTAAAGAGGAATGATGATAATTAGGGAAGGAATTATTTTTATTTTTTGATTCAATCGCGGACTCAGGGCGGTGAACAGCCAAAGTAAAAACATGATATATATAAAATTTAAAACAATTTTAAAAAATATTAAATAATTTCAGCCGACAATTAAAACAATCCAATTTAAAAACAGTTCCAGTTTAAAACAGAGGATGGGATCAAGTCAGTCCGGTTAGATGAAACAAGGGGGTTTTAAGGGCCCGACAAAAAGTCCGGAGGTCTGATATCCTGCGTATCTCCGGGGGGTAGGTCATTCCAGAGGGCGGGTGCCGCCACAGAGAAGGCTCTCCCTCTGGGGGTCGCCGGCCGACATTGTCTGGCCGACGGCACCCTGAGGAGGCCCTCTCTGTGCGAGCGTACTGGCCGGTGGGAGGCTATTGGCGGCAGAAGGCGGTCTCGCATGGAAATATGGAAAGAGATCTTAGGTTTGAGGGGTGATTGGTGCTCTCTGAGCTTCCTCCTCCTCCTCCTCCTCCTCTTCCTCTCCACAAACCCCAAGCTCTTTCAGCACTGATGATATTACCTAGTTGGGTAACTGAAACATCTGCAAGCTCAGAGAGCACCAAGGACCCTTCATTTCAACCCTGAACTATAAATATTCTCCTCTATTGACTGTAAGTATCCCTCAACCGAAGAAGCCTGATACAGAATGAATCGCCCTGATTTCATAGAAACGTGCCACCTCAACAAGACGCTGTCGGCTTTTAAAAAGCTCCTGTGCTTCTCGTGTCATTAGCAAAGGCCAAGGTGGATGTTTTTGACCTCCATCACGGTCTCTCGTTTCTGGAGGATAAATCTGGCAGCGACTCCAACCAACAGTTTTTAGACACAGCGGGTTTTATGAGGCCTGCTGGCGTCCATCTGCGACAACATGTCCGTACAAGAAGGTGGCAAAATGAACTTCAGGCTCCCGTATAACGTGGCAATGAAGTGCCAAGACAATTGCAGCATCCGGCTCTTTCATGGCAGATACAGGTGGTAAATGAAATATTCCTGGGGATTGGCAGGGAAGGGAATTTTAAGAGGCAGAGCTGGGCTGTAGCCGCACAAAGTTTAAGGACCTTAAAAGAATGCTGCACACTGCAGGGTTAGGTTTTCCTGAAAATGTTATCCATTTTTCAAAAAAGGTAAAGGTAACACATACGTGCTAGTCGTTCCCAACTCTAGGGGGCGCTGCTCATCTCCGTTTCTAAGCCGAAGAGCCAGCGCTGTCCCAAGATGTCTCCGTGGCCATGTGGCCGGCATGACTCAACGCCAAAAGCGCACGGAACGCTGTTCCTTTCCCACCAAAGGGAGTCCCTATTTTTCTACTTGCATTTTTTACCTGCTTTCGAACTGCTAGGTTGGCAGAAGCTGGGACAAGTCACGGGAGCTCACCCCGTTAGGCGGCACTAGGGATTCGAACTGCTGAACTGCCGACCTTTCGATCGACAAGCTCAGCCACTGAGCCACCACATCCCCTTTTCAAAAAAAAAAATCCCGAGACTGTAATTCTGTCGACTGCATTTCAACATGTGCCTAAACAGGAGGTTTATGAATTATGCACCGTTTTCTCTCTCCTTCCTTAAACCCCAAAATCTGAGCTGGTTTCGAAAAAAAAAGGATTGCACGGCACTTTGATTCTGAAATCCTGATATTAACTGTGCAATTCTATGTTTCCTCTTATTTTTGTAGTAGGCTACTAAAGAAACTCCTGAGGAGTCTGAGGTTTTTAAAAAAATAAAATTGTATAATAATAATAACTTTATTGTCATTGTACGTGTATACACGGTATACCCATACAACAAAATTCAACATACAACATACATACAGCATACATAAAACAAAAATACCCAAAGACCAGGCCCAACACACATAACAATCCTCAAACACCCCCTACCCCCCCATAAATTCCCCATCCCTAAACCACTCAAACATCCACACAACAGACCAAGTCATGCTGTCCAACAGCTCACTGATGGCGGCTTTATTTTATTTATTTATTTATTTATTTATTTATTGAGTGAGTGAGTGAGTGAGTGAGTGAGTGAGTGAGTGAGTGAGTGAGTGAGTGTGTGAGTGAGTGAGTGCCATTATAGCTGATTTTTGACTTGTATTGCACCCCTTACTCCCTACCACACCCCCAAGTCTTCTTTCGCCACCATATAAAACAAATCAAGGCCGGTTAGGAACAGTTTTTGTCTTTGTCTTTGAATGTGAGCATACAGGTTTCATTTCACACCTCTCCTTCCAAAGGGCTGTTTTTAATCACTCTCTGAAAATTCTTCAAATTACTGCAAGACGGCAGGTACACAGAAAGAATTAGGAGCCAGAAGGAAATGAGAGGAGGGAGGGAAAAAAAATGAGACACCACACACCAGCCGTTGAGATTTTTAAACCTTGCATAAATATTGAGAGCCACCGGGATGTTAGCAAGCGCCTGTAACTCTTTTGATATTTTCCCTTCCACTTTGGAGGACAAAGTTAATGAACAGCTGGTGCCAAGCCTGGGAGACTGGCCATAAGTACCGAAAGTGAGGTTAGTTCTCTAAGATCTTGGGTTAAAATCTGCATGGCTGGCTTCGCCTTCTATTTTTATTTTTATTTTTTTAAAGAAAGTTCTGCATATTTGATGCTGGATTGAGATTTGTTTGTTTGTTTTGAACTGCATGTCCTAGTTTTAACAATCTGGGAAAAAAAATATATGTTAAGATTTATTCTCAACTGGATTTATCCTAAATTGTTCAGCTTTGTTGCAGTTTTGCTTTGGAGTTGATTTAAAAAAACTGGGTGTACCGCAGGGGTTTGGGAGAAATTTTAGCTAAGATTCTGTGCAGTTCAGAGAACCCCCCAAATCCCACTCCTGGCTGGCCCCGCCCACTGTGCCCCTCCCAGGAGTCTCCACGCGGCTCATTCCAGCCTCCAGAGGGCCTCTGGAGCCTGGGGAGGCCACTTTCGTCCACCCGGAAGCTTGAGGAAAGCCTCTGGAGCCCAGGGAGGGCAAAAATGCCCCCCCCCCTCCACCACAGTGCAGGAGGCTGACTAAGCCCCGCCCACCATGGCCACGCCCACCCAGTAACGAAGGACTCAGGGCGGTGCACAGCCATGATAAAACACTGAATCATATAAAAATTAAAACCAATGAAAAAGAATTAAACAATTTGGCCCTGTCCATTAAAAACCCATAATTTAAAAATATCCCATCCAGGTTCTTATTCAGCCAGGCCAGCCTGATGAAATAGCAGGGTCTTTAGGGCCCAGGGGAAGGTACGGAGGTCGGGAATCGTACGTATCCCAGGGGGCAGTTCATTCCAGAGGGCGGGTGCCCCCATAGAGAAGGCTCTCCCCCTGGGGGTCACCAGCCTACATTGTTTGGCCGATGGTACCCTGAGGAGCCCCTCTCTGTGGGAGCGTGTTGGTCGGTGGGAGGCTATTGGTGGCAGAAGGCGGTCCTGTAGGTATCCGGGTCCTAAGCCATGGAGTGGTTTAAAGGTGGTAACCAACACCTTGAACTGCACCCAGAAGACCACTGGGAGCCAGTGCAGCTCGCGCAGGAGAGGTGCCACATGGGTGCATCAAGTCGCACCCATAATCACCCGCGCGGCCACATTCTGGACCAGTTGGAGCCTCTGGGTGCTCTTCATCCTTCCCCTACTACGCTCACGAAGCCACACTCACCAAGCCCTGCCACACCCACCAAGTCATGCCCACAGAACCGGTAGTAAAAAAAAATTTGAAACCCACCACCGCAGCACATAGCTGGCCTTATATAATTTTGGAAGGTTGAGCCAAATAGGGCCTACTTAACATTGGATGGGACACCACTAGGAAACTTTAGAGTCAGAAATAAGCTCTGTGAATGTTTCCGCGATTCACCAGGAATTGAACTCTACGCGACGGTCACTGAGTGGGACAAGGGCAGGGAGGGAGAAACAGGCAAATAATTTCTGTCATGTGATTTGGGGGTGTGTTGAAGGACATCTTCTTGAGAACATGGCCAGAAAAACAGACACGTCATTAATCTCTTTTAAATTTAAACTTCATTAAAATTAATGTCAATTGTTTAAACTTAATTCATATCATTAGTCTCTATGTATTTAAAGAAAAAAATTTTTTTTTGATATGTTGCACAGTCTCCTTGAGTGGCAGCTTCTGGAGAGCGTCTGAAGGTCACAAGGACACCACTTTGGGTGAACCGCAAAACCCTCCCCAAGTTTTGTTTATTCACTTCTATCTGCTAACAAGTCTTGGTAGGAGATGACCAGGATGAGCCTGAGGAAAGGGTCAAGCAAGTCATCAGTCTGGAATCTCTTCATGTTTGTAAGAGATGTAAGCCCAGCACTACATGCCAGCTAATAAGAGAAAAGAACAGAAGAAAAGGAAAAGAGAAAAGGAAAAGGAAACAAAAAGAGCAAGAAAGAGCCCTAAAACCAGTAGTGGAGAACAGCTAAGAGGCTACAGAAGTTGTATCCTACAAAGCTAGCATAGGATCAGCCCTTGAGCTTCCTCTGCATGGATGATGTTAGATCATGAAATGTTTGGAAAAAAAGAACCAAGCTCAAAGACATTAAGGACCCCATATTCTTTTTCCTCCTCCTCCTCCTCCTCCTCCTCCTCCTCCTCCTCCTCCTCCTCCTCCTCCCCCCCCCACTTTCTCTAGCACTGATGATGTTTATTTATTTATTGGTTCTATTTATATGCTGCCCTTCTCCAGAGGCTCAGGGCGGCTTACAATGCGTTAAGCAATAGCCTTCATACTTTTGTATATACCTGCTTAGTAGGCTTTTGGCCCCCCCTAAGCGATGTTCTTTTTTTCATACAAAGTCATCTTATTGCCCCCACAATCCAGGTCCTCATTTTACCTTCCTCACAAGGATGGAAGGCTGAGTCAACTTTGAGCCTGGTGAGATTCAAACTTGCAGTAATTGCAGGCAGCTGGTGCTACTTAATAGCACTTTAGTCTGCTATGCTATCAAGGCTCTTTTACCTAGTTACCTAGTTAGATCATGAAACCAACCAGCTCAGAGAGCACCAAGAACTCCTCGTTTCAACCCTGAGCTACAAATATTCTCCTTTATTGGTACCTCGAGCTGGTTGGTACCATTTGTTCTTGCGCTGCTCTGCCACTCCGCAAATAACAGATATGAAAATACCCAGCATTACCACTCACGTCCAATGAAACCGAATCCCCATCACCTCTTGCCGTTTGGAAGAAATACATTTCAGACCACAAACGTCTTCTCAGAAGGTTACGAATAATGGAGATGATGGTAAAAAGTGGGGGCACCGAAGGTTGAGCGGTCTTCGGTGCACTTAGGAAAAGCAAGCCGAAACGCTGAAATCGGGAGACAATGAACCCAAGACGCCGGGGGTTCTGCGCTCCAAGGAATGCAGAAAGCTTTTGTGCTAATCCTCCTCAGAGTTAGACTGGGATGTACTAAGGTAAGATGAAGCAACGTGCATTGCTAAGCCTTACATTTGGCTAATCACAAAGCCAAGGTGTGCGTTGCCACCCAGTTCTCAGCACAGTTGCGCAAGATCACACCTTCGCAGAAGGACCACATAGCTCATCCATGCACATAAAACTGTGAATATCTTGAGGGTCTGAAGCCGAGACGGAAAGGGCCAAACGCAATGCACTCTTTTGCAATCACAAAAATAACTTCATGCTCAAGCGCACGAAGAATAAACTTACCTGCGGTGTCAGATCTAAAACAGACACTCCAAACGAAAGCAGGAAAGTTGCTATAGAGATGTGGAAAACTGGCAACTCTTAAGCAGGGAGAGCAAGCAGCATATAAACAAGGCAAGTGTTTGGGTCCCCACATGTGCAAACCGAGATAAATTTCAATGCGAGGCATCTCCGGTCGGTGGAAGATTTAAGAACGGACTTGCGCTCTTCTGCATATCTTCTGCATGTTTCACCCTGCCTTTTAAAACACGCACAAATTAGAGCGCACAGTTTAGCAACACAGAGTTGAAGGTTCATAAATCAGCTCCTTGGCTGAAAGCTAAACCGGGTTGCCGTTGAGGATGAACCTATTCAGTTCCAAAACAATAAAAAAAAAAGACTAGAAATGTGGTGGATAAAAAGGGATGGATGATTAAGGCATCAAGAATAAGAATTTAATGTTAACTTCCTTCAACATCCAGAATAGAATAGAATAGAATAGAATAGAATAGAATAGAATAGAATAGAATAGAATAGAATAGAATAGAATGGAATGGAATGGAATGGAATGGAATGGAATGGAATGGAATAGAAAATGGAATAAGGAATAGAATAGAATAGAATAGAATAGAATAGAATAGAATAGAATAGAATAGAATAGAATAGAATAGAATAGAATAGAATAGAATAGAATAGGAATAGGAATAGGAATAGGAATAGGAATAGGAATAGGAATAGGAATAGGAATATGGAGTGGAGTGGAGTGGAGTGGAGTGGAGTGGAGTAGAATAGAATAGAATAGAATAGAATAGAATAGAATAGAATAGAATAGAATAGAATAGAATAGAATAGAATAGAATAGAATAGAATAGAATAGAATAGAACAGAACAGAACAGAACAGAACAGAACAGAATTCTTTATTGGCCAAATGTGATCGGACACACAAGGAATTTGTCTTTGGTGCATACGCTCTCAGCGTACATAAAAAGACAAGATACATTTGTCAAGAATCATAAGGTACAACACTTAATGATAATCATAGGGTATCAAATCATACTAGGAAACCATCAATATAAATCATAAGGATACAAGCAACAAAGTTACAGTCTTGCAGTAATAAGTGGGAGGAGACGAGTGATAAGAATGATGAGAAGACTAATAGTAATAGAAATGCAGACTTAGTGAATAGTTTGACAGTGTTGAGGGAATTATTTGTTGAGCAGAGTGATGGCGTTCGGGGAAAAACTGTCCTTGTGTCTTGTTGTTCTGGTGTGCAGGGCTCTATAGCATCGTTTTGAGGTCAGGAGTTGAAACAGTTTATTTCCAGGATGCGAGGGGTGTGTAAATATATAAATATGTGAAGTACGTGGAGCTGAGAGGAGAGCCAGGTGCTGGCTAAACTAACACAAAAGGTGTGATTTGTTTGAGTTTTCCCAATCACTGAGGTTGTTAGACTTTGGTTTAAGAGGGTTTTGCGGATCCAACCCATAGGAACGTGTTCAACAACAATGGCTAAGCAAATTGGCTCGGCATGATGATATCCACTCTCTACTTAACATCAGAGCACCTGCAAGCAAGTCGAGGAAGTTCCAGATGTACCAATAGAAACAAAAGCATATGCCCGTTTATTCAGGGAAAAAAAATATATTTCTACAATTACTGGAACAAGTTATCCCGGCTAAAGGCAATCAAAGATGTTGATTCATTATGTATCATACATGCAACTGAATGGGTAATGCTGCTATTTTCTTGAGAGAGAGAGAGAGAGAGAGAGAAAGAACTAGCTCAGAATTTTCAGTACACTCAAATCGGCTCCATTCGCACATGAAACTAAGGCACATTCTGGTTCGTTTGATTGTAATTCTCCTCCTTTGATTTATAATTTCGGTTTCTAAAGCTGCCCAATTCAAGAGCAACACTGCACAGCTCTTAAAATTAAACGCAGAAAACGACAATCACAATAAGAGAGCAACTATAAGCCATAAAGTAATCCACATAATTCAATCCAGATATATAAGCACCACAAATTACTGTATGTTTCGGAGTATAAGACGCACTTTCCCCCCACAAAAGAGGGTGAAAATCTGGGTGCGTCTTATATTCCGAATGTAGCCCCACCCAGCTTCTCAAACCAAGGTTTCAGAGGCTGATAAAAAGCATTAGAAATGAAGCTTCAGAAAAGAAGCCCCCAAACAGAAATTCAGAGGCTTTTTTTCTGAAGCTCTGTTTTGGAGGCTTTTAAAGGCAGGAAAAAAAAGCAAAAAAAAAAAAAAAAAAGCAAGGCACAGAGCTCACAACCAAGGAACCTGTTGCTAAAATTCACCTCTGGGAATGGCTGACTGGGGGTATTCTGGGTGGCCGATCCACCTGCCAATCAACTTTTTTCTTATTTTCCTCCCCAAAAACTAAGGTGCGTCTTATACTCTGGTGCGTCTTATACTCCGAAAAATACGGTAGCCCATATCCTGGGACCTTTGAAGGCATGTTTATAGGATAGCAGGATCCCAGCTGTTTGAACCTTTGGAAGATGTTACTCAAGAGGGCGGATACTATGATAGCAAAGCCTGCTTCCTAGACCGCATCAATTGACGATGCTGGAGATATGGGGCATGAAACAATGTCTTTGTTTTTATGGGATGGGCAGAAAGAATGAGAGGAAATGAGAGCGGCCCTTTCTAGATCAGGACTCCCTACGCACAGTCACTCAGGCACTCGTCACCTCTCGCCTGGACTACTGCAATGCTCTCTACATGGGGCTCCCCTTGGGGTGCACCCGGAGGCTCCAACTGGTACAGAATGCGGCCGCGCGGGGGATTATGGGAGCATCGGGGCGCTCCCACGTTACACCTCTCCTGCGCGAGCTGCATTGGTTGCCGGTGGAGTTCCGGGTGCATTTCAAGGTGTTGGTAATGACCTTTAAAGCGCTCCATGGCTTAGGACCAGGGTACTTACGGGACCGCCTTCTGCCGCCAATTGCCTCCCACCGGCTGGTTCGCTCCCACAGAGTGGGCCTCCTCAGGTTGCCGTCAGCCAGACAATGCCGGCTGGCGACCCCCAGGGGGAGAGCCTTCTCTGTGGCAGCCCCTACCCTCTGGAATGATCTTCCTCCAGAATTGAGAATTATCTCCGACCTCCAGACGTTTCGTCGGGCCCTGAAAACGCATCTTTTTCAACTTGCCGGTCTAGCCTGATCCCTGCTGCATTTTTAGAATTTTTTAAAATTTTAAAATTTTAATGTTTGTAGCGTTGCTGCATTTTAATATTTATTTGGTTTTAATTCTCAGCCTAATGTATATGTGTTTTAATTTTTAACTTTTATGTATTGAATTTTTATTTCGGCTGTTCACCGCCCTGAGTCCGTAAGGAGAAGGGCGGTATACAAATCTAATTAATAAATAATAAATAAATAAATAAATTAGTTCCTGGGATATCCTGTGCCGTGAAGGGCTTCATACATGACAATTGTATCTCATTGCCAACCAGAAACTCTCTGGTAACAAGTATAGTTCCAAAACAAAAGCATTTTATGGGCAAGCAAAGGCATGTCTATAACTCGGGATGACACTGCATCCTCGACCAACTACCATATTTTTCGGAGTATAAGACGCACCGGTGTACAAGACGCATCAAGATTTCCACCTTCTTTTAAAGGTGGAAAGGAAAAAGGTATGTCTTATACTCTGAAAAATATGGTATATCTTCGGAATGGTTTTCAAGGTCAGTCCCAGATGGATGAACACAATAGTCCATTCATGACTAAGGCATAAGCAACTGCGAGAAAAGTATCTCATCTGGTAGAAGTATGGAAAGGTCTTCCCAGCCACAATTGCCACCTGCAGGACCAGTCAGTCCCGGAAGGTCTGCAAACCGCACCAGTTGTGTTTGAGGAAATTAAATTCTCTTCAGAATTAAAGAGGGGAAGCCTGAGCATCAGAAGAATCACTCCAGGAACTGAGAGAAGATCTTGATAGCATCACTTGGTCAATCAAGAACGCCCTGAGGTACAACTGAAATGTCATCTGCATACGCATGATACTTGACTGTGGGTCATCTGATGACCTGATCCAAAGGGTTCCTGTAGAAGTTAAACAGGAGAGGGAGAGGCCCAGAGACATCTCACAGACCACAGACATTGGTCATGGACTCTCTTCATCTATCAACAATTCTTGGAACCAACCGCTGGAGGATAAATCATCTCAGTCAAAGTGTCTATGAATTAAGTAAACAGTCCATTTTTCGCCCCCTTTTCACGGATCACTGTCTTGTCGTGGCAAAGGGGCTTGTGTAGCTCAATGAAGCTATGAGCTACGCTGTGCAGGGCTACCCAAGACAGACAGATCATAGCAGAGAGCTCTGACAAAACGTGATCCACTGGAGAAGGAAATGGCAACCCACTCCGGTGTCTTTGCCTTGAAAACCGCATGGACAGTACCAAAAGGCAAAAAGATATGATGGCGTGACCTTAAATGGTCTCCGGGAGACGGTAGAGGACAGGAAAGTTGTCCATGGGGTCACGATGGGTCGGACACGACTTTGCAACTAATAACCACCACCATTTTTTTCATACTATTTTATGCATGGAGGAAATAAGTTATGATTGACTGCATAGTCATTGGAGTCTGCACAACACCCCCAGATCAGTGGTGGGTTTCAAAATTTTTTACTACCGATTCTGTGGGTGTGGCTTGGTGGGCATTGCAGGGGAAGGATACTGTAAAATCTCCGTTCCCACCTCACTCCAGGGAAAGGATACTGCAAAATCTCCATTCCCACTCCACTACAGAGGAAGGATATTGCAAAATCTCCATCCCTACCCCACTCCAGGGGAAGGATATTGCAAAATCCCCATTTCCACCCCACTCCAGGGGAAGGATATTGCAAAATCCCCATTCCCCACCTCACTCCAGGGGAAGGATACTGCAAAATCCCCATTTCCTCCCGATCAGCTCGGATTTGGGAGGCAGAGAATATATAGGGGCGGGGCCAGTCAGAATTTTTACTAACTGGTTCTCCGAACTACTCAAAATTTCCACTACCGGTTCTCCAGAACTGGTCAGAACCTGCTGAAACCCACCTCTGAAACCCACCTCTGCCCCAGATGTGATATCCACTTACCTAGGAGCAAACCCCACGACAGTATTAGAATTTATTTGCTTTTTTCCCCTCCTTTACTAAAGCTGCAAACTCCATCGGAGAAACCATCCTAGAACCAAACAGCCATCATTCAGCATCAACCATCCATTGCATTATTTGTTGTTGTTTTTTTTTTGCTGTAGTGGAAATCCAGCCTTTATGTTAGTTGTTTGGTGCAAACAGGACTTCTGTGGCTTATTTAGCAAACCATGGTGTTGTAAGAGAGTGTGAACCTGATCAGCAATGATGCCTTTCAAAGAAACCCCCGTAGGCATATACTTTAGACAGACAGTATCTGCTTCAGAAACATGCAGTTTGCAGAAGAGAAGGATGGTCTGGTGCCACTTTGTTTATCTATGGAGGTTCTCAGTCATTCAGATCATGGTTGTCCCGAAGCTGTTTTTTCCAAAAGGCAACTGGACTTTGACTTTCCTTGAAGATGTCTCACTTCTCATCCAAGAAGCTTCATCAGAACTGAAGAAGCTTCTTGGATGATGAATGAAACATCGTCAAGGAAAAGTAAACTCCAGTTGCCTTTTGAAAAAAACATTTTGGAGACTTTGTTTCATAGAAAGTAATGCAAGTAAAACTCAAATCTCACCAAAAGCTTTCTAAGGTTTCAGATGGATCCCCTCCACCACCACCACCCCCCGGCATTGAATCTGGGATTGTCTACAAAGCATGTCTGTGGGGACAGTCTATCTTTCTTTTTTAAAATATCTGTATCCTGTCTTTATTATTTTTATAAATAGCTCAAGGCAATGAATATATCCAACACATCTTCCTCCTGCTATTTTCCTCACAACAACCCTGTGGGGTGAGTTGGGTTGAGAGAGAGAGGGGGGGGGAATTAGCCCAAGATCACCCAGTAGGCTTTCATGATTAAAGACAGACTAGAACTCACAGTCTCCTGGTGATTGACCCAGGGTCAACCAGCTGGTTTTCATGGCTAAGGTGGGACTTGAACTCAGGGTCCCTTTCTTTCTAGCCCGGTGCTTTAAACACTAGATCAAATTGGCTATCTTCTAACATAGAATAGAATAGAATAGAATAGAATAGAATAGAATAGAATAGAATAGAATAGAATAGAATAGAATAGAAGGAGGAGGAGGAGGAGGAGGAGGAGAAAAAGAATAGAATAGAATAGAACAGAACAGGAGGAGAAAGAAGGAAGAGAAGAGAAGAGAAGAGAAGAGAAGAGAAGAGAAGAGAAGAGAAGAGAAGAGAAGAGAAGAGAAAGAAGAGGAGAGGAGAGGAGAAGGAGAAGGAGAAGGAGAAGGAGAAGGAGAAGGAGAAGGAGAAGGAGAAGGAGAAGGAGAAGGAGAAGGAGAAGGAGAAGGAGGGAAAGAAGAGGTAGTAGGAAAAGAATGAGAGAAGTAGAAGCAAAAGGAGTAGAGTGGAGTAGAGTAGACTAGAAGAGAAGAGAAGAGAACTGGAGAAGGAGAAGGAGAAGGAAAAGGAGGGAAAGAAGAGAAGGAGAAGAATGAGAGAAGTAGAAGCAAAAGGAGTAGAGCGGAGTAGAGTAGAGTAGAAGAGAAGAGAAGTGGAGAAGGAGAAGGAGAAGGAGGGAAAGAAGAGGTAGTAGGAGAAGAACGAGAGAAGTAGAAGCAAAAGGAGTAGAGTAGAATAGAATAGGATAGAATAGGAGTAGGGTAGAATAGAAGTAAAGTAGAGTAGAGTAGAGTAGAGTAGAGTAGAGTAGAGTAGAGTAGAGTAGAGTAGAATAGAATAGAATAGAATAGAATAGAATAGAATAGAATAGAATAGAATAGAATAGAATAGAACCTGAAAGGGACATTAGAGGTCTTCTAGTCCAGCCACCTGCTCAAGCACTAAATTTTACCGTACTGCTGGTTAGAAATACACTTTCACGCGTTTTTAAGGGAGCCAGGTTTTCCAACCAAACCCGCGAGAGACCCATTCGTGAGTGTGCCATCGCAACCGCCGCGGCTGAACCGGCAAGAGCGAGGAAAACGCCGCCGCCGCCGCCGCTTGCCTCTCATTCGGAAGCGCGACGCGAGCTGTCCGAGGTCCTGAAAGCGCGCCGACACCCATTAGCGCAAAAGGATAGACGCGCGGACCGTTCTATCCTTTTACAGCCGGCACCGTTTCACATGTTATCGGCCAGCTACTCCTCTCGCCCGCCCCGGAGAGTTGGAACCGCCGCATATCTGGACGGCGCCGGTTTGGGAAAGGCTGATTCCGGCCACCGCCTCTCGCTCCTAGAGACGGACTTTGCGAAAGAGCGCGCTGTCCTCTCCCTTTTCGTTTCCTATACGGACAGCCAAAAAAAACCCCGGAGGTTTTGTGCCACTAAAGTGCTCGCTCGCTTGTTTAGTCGCCGCAACCCCCGATAGCCGAAAGTTGATGCGACTTTAGAAGAAGAAGGGGAGGGAAAGAGGCAGCGGGATTTGGGGATGCCTGGGGCGAGACCCGAGAATGTTACTTTCTCTAAACTTGTCGGTTTAAAGCAGTGTTTCTCAACCTTGGTAGCTTGAAGATGGGTGGACATCAACTCCCAGAAACCCCCAGCCAGCGCTGCTGGCTGGGGGATTCTGGGAGTTGAAGTCCACCCATCTTCAAGCTACCAAGGTTGAGAAACACTGGTCTAAAGTCAGATTTCTCTATCAGATTCAGGTTGTGATAGAAACGATTCCCCACGTCCTAACTAGGTTGCAAACACAGACAGATAGGACGGAAAGAAGGTGCTTTCTGGGTACCCCAATGGAGAAGCAGACAATCCAGCTCTCCCAGGATTGTCAGCCCTCCACGCTCCCTGAGCATTGACCAAGCTAGAGGTCAATGTAGAGTAGAGTAGAATAAAGGATGGGAGCGAAAGACTAAATCATCCGGACGGCACCGGTCCCTGCTTAAATAGAGCGCCTGGGCGCCCGAATTTTCGAGCTCCGGGACTCGGACTTGGCAGCTTCCATGACAGAAAACTTCCGCTTCCAGAAACTGACCGCAGTTGAGCAGCTCCCGCCGGACCTTGGCTAATCCCATCTCAATCAACCTCACGTGACAGAAACGCGCTTTGGAGACCGGCTTCAATCCGGATTAGAATGCTGTCCTTTGTCGGCCAGCTAACACCCCCCCCCCCTTCTAGCTTCGAATTCTCATCTCCGCAGAAGGTGCGGAGAAAGAAGCGGCACGCACGGCGAGCGCATTGAAATCCATTCCACAAACGGGTTTTTTTTTCTAGAAATCCTAAGAAGAGTGTCAAAGCAAAGCAAAGCCTTAGTCATTTCTTTGCGTTGCTTTTTACTTTTATTTCGATCGAGTTTCCTCCTCCTGAAACACACACAAAGCGCGCGCGCGCCCCTTTCCTTTCATATCCTAACGGATGGAAAGGTTAATTTATGGAGGCTAATTCTGGAAAGCGGCCCCTCCACCCGGACACGTGAAAAGACGAATCAGCCCTGCAGGTTCTTAGAAGCCCCCAGCCCTGATTCAGGACCCCAAGAACTCAAGCGGGAGATTGGACGGAGCCGGCACCCCCGTCCGCTCGAAGGCAGGTAAATAAAAGCTAAGGGTAAACCTGAGCAGTGGCGCTTAATTTCAGGTCGTGGATCCCACCACCCCAGAACGGGGGTACTTCTGAACACTTGCAGAGTGCCTTCCCTTGGAAGTAATTGCCAGTGGGATTTAGTGCGTGGGTAAAGACTGGGGTCAACCTTTCGGGTTCTAGATTCTGGACGGAGCAGGTCAGCCTGTGGCATCTGCTGATTCCCCCGGAGGCAAAGCGCCGAGGTGGCGGGCTCCAGGCTAAGCCGGCAGGAAGAGTAATGGCGGAAATCTAGAGAAGGAAAAGCACGTCCCGGGACTCCCGAGTCTCACCCAATTCTGGGCGCGCAGGATGGGAGAGTAGGATCAAGGGGAGGCTCGCGGAGATGCGCTGGGCTTCGGCTCCGCGCTTGGCTTAGGCTCCTGCGCTAAGTTTGCCGAACGCGCAAGATCGGCTTGGCCGCGCCTCAAGGCCACCGGGTCTTCCAAACCCCGAAGACGCTGTCCGGAGTTACGCGCCTCGGGCGACGGGCAAAACCTGCGGCCGCCGTTCCCCTACACACACACCGCCCCCCACGGGGTTGGTGATTTTGCTGCGTTTCCCCAACCCCCCGATGCTTTTCGGTGGGAGCCTGGACAGGTACATCCTGCCGGGGGTGGTGGGGGTGGGGAGGCGTGAGTTTGGAGGACAGTTTCCAGAAGCCCCGCCGAGCGTCGCGGCAAATAGGAACGGGCGGAGACGATGGGAGCTGTAGTCTTAGCAACTTGAGAGGCACCTGGAGAGGAACTTCCTTGTTCAGCGAAGGCCTAAACTGAGTGCCAGAACCATAATAATAATAATAATAATAATAATAATAATAATAATAATAATAATAATAATAATAATAATAATAATAATAATAATACCATCATCACATGGGCCAAAATCAATGGTGAAGCTATGTCTCTCTGAGTCTATATCAAGTGTCCGCACAAGAGTCTTCAAAGAAGCCCAAGGGGGGGGGGGAAGTGACCCTTAAACGCTGACCAGAATCCCTGCGGGGAAAGTTACCGAAAACCCACTGGGAAAAGCGGCCGTGAGCTTCTCCCGAAGGGCGCTGCCACTCACCTGACTCCCGTGGCCGGCGAGTCCTCCCGGAGCGGCTCACTTCGGAACAAATCTGCCCCCGATTCGATCCGCCTGCCTCCTCCGCCTTCCCTCCCACAAAAGAGGCGGCCGCCGCTGCCTTTTTTCCCCCCCTCCCCCCCTCGGGGAAAGAAACGGAGGAGGGGGGACGCGCGCGAAGCCCGACCGACCGACCGACCGACCGATCGGTCGGGGGGAATCCGCTGCGTCGTTCTGTGCCTCTCGGCTCCGCTGCTCGGGCCTCACTTGATGCGCTCTGAACCGAACCCAAGGGCCAACCGCGGGGGGCGCAGCCAGCTCCGAGCTCGCCTGGTCGGGGAACCTTTTTATATAGAGGCGCGCCAGTTCCACGCCCTAGGACGGGAGCCCGAATCACAAACTCTTTCGCTCGGGCAAAAGCGCTGGGAGGGATTTGTACCTACTCCAGCCTCCTCCTCCCCCAAATCACCAATGCCTGGGGACCCGGCAGCGGCGGCGGCGGCGGCGGCTGGTGCTGCTGCAAGCCCACGCCCCACGCCAGGTTTCCAAACGCCCGTGGCGCGCTTCCTTGGGAACGGAGCCCCTTGAAAGACTTCGGAGGGCTCCGATTGTAAAAGGGAGACCGCAGCTCCCGGCCGGCTAAGGAATCAACCCTCGGAAAAACGAACGCGGTTTCATCCCTTTTCTCGGCCTTTTTTTGGGGGGGGGGGTAGAAAGGTTCGGAAATGGCTCAGTTTCTGTCATTTCGGGTGGCCGAGCGCAGCCTCTCTGCAAGTCACGCGTGTCTTTGGGAAGGCGCCGCTGCCCCCACGGAAAGTGTGTACATTTGCCCCCAGCACCACCCTCGTGGAGAGGGCAGAAGGAGCTCGTTGGGACTTAACTTCTGAGTAAACCAAAAGGAAGATCGGGCGCCGCGGCGGTTGCCTCGCCCTTTATGATCGCGTTTGAGGATTATAAACCCACGTTCCGAATCTGAAACCGAGAAGGGGGTGCGGGGGGGGGGAAGAGAAACCGCCTCGCTTGATGCTCCTACATTGCACCCCTTGCGACCATTCTGGCTTTAACACACACACACACACACACACACACACACACACACACACACACACACACACACACACACGTGTAACCCACAACCTTCTCTTTCACAAGCCCCGTTTGGAAGCCTTTCCTCGCCCGAATTTTTTAAAAAGTACAGTTAAGCCGCCCCTTTGCAGTGAACTTCTAAATCTTGAGCTCCGAAGCGAGATTATTCACCCCCTTTCCCCCCCTAATCTCTCTCCCCGGCTTTCGGAAGCGAAGCTAGATAAAACACACACCAGTTTCGTGGGGGGCGGGGGGGAGGATAGTTTAATGACGTGGAACAGCGGGGGGGGGGACGGACCGAGGGGAGTGATGAAACCCATTTCTTTTATGGAATTTGCAAAATGCTCCCGTGTTCTCGTGAGAAGCTATATTGCGTTTTAAAGTTATAAACCCTGGTTAGTTCAATGCAGTCCACCGTCTCCTCTAGTAGAGTTGCCAGAAATTAGGGAGGTGGGGAAGACATAATTCTCCTGCTGATGGCATTTATGAGAGAGGAGGGGGAGGGAGAAAGAGAGGAAGGGAGAGAGAGAGGGGGGGATAAAGAGGGAGGGGGAGGGGAGGGAGAGAGAGGGGAAGGAGGGAGGGGGAGAGGGGGAGGGAGGGGGATAGAGAGAGAAAGAGAGGGAGGGGGAGAGAGAGAGGAAGGGAAAGGGGGAGGGAGAGGGAGGGAGGGAGGGAGAAAGAGAGGGAGAGGGGGAGCAATAGAGAGAGGGGGAGAGGGAGGGAGGGAGGGAGGGAGGGAGAGCAAGAGAGAGAGGGAGAGAGAGAGAGTATTTTTGTATTTTGCTCTCAAGTCCTTTAAAATACTTCCTATTATTGTCCAGTTACTTCAAGGTGTAAAAATGGAAGCAGAAAGAGAAAATGAACCCATGGAATCCAGTGTAAACCAAAACCAGGGAAATAAAGGTATGAAAATGGAGCTAATTGGCAAGCACAGTGTGTCTTTACTTTTACATGTAAGCACAATGGTGTGAATAGATTCCAGTCGTTCCCACTTAATATCCACATTGTCTTTTCAGGGGTTCAAAATGCTACGTTCGAGGACAGAAGAAGTAGTGCTGATTGAAACCAAAGGGGCTCTAACCGAGCATTCAGTTCTCACAGTAACTAAACAGATGAGGACAAAGAAAGACCAGGAAAAAAAAGAGCCCAGTGTGGTCTAGTGTTAAGGCACTAGGCTAGAAGCCGGGCGATTGAAAGTTCTAGTTCTGCCTTAGGCATGAAAGCCAGCTACGTGACTTTGGGCCAAACACCAGGAGATGGTGAATTCTAGCCCTGCCTTAAGTATGAAAATCATCTGGGTGACTTTGGGCCAATCACCAGGAGACTGGGAGTTCTAGTCCCACCTTAGGCGTGAAACCCAACTGAGTGACTTCAGGCCAGTCACCAGGAGATGGTGAATTCTAGCCCTGCCTTAAGTATGAAAATCATCTGGGTGACTTTGGGCCAATCACCAGGAGACTGGGAGTTCTAGTCCCACCTTAGGCGTGAAACCCAGCTGGGTGACTTCAGGCCAGTCACTAGGAGATGGTGAATTCTAGCCCTGCCTTAAGTATGAAAATCATCTGGGTGACTTTGGGCCAATCACCAGGAGACTGGGAGTTCTAGTCCCACCTTAGGCGTGAAACCCAGCTGGGTGACTTCAAGCCAGTCACCAGGAGATGGTGAATTCTAGCCCTGCCTTAAGTATGAAAATCATCTGGGTGACTTTGGGCCAATCACCAGGAGACTGGGAGTTCTAGTCCCACCTTAGGCGTGAAACCCAGCTGGGTGACTTCAGGCCAGTCACCAGGAGATGGTGAGTTCTAGTCCTGCCTTAAACATGAAAGCTGGCTGGGTGATTTTGGACTAATCACCAGGAGACTGGGAGTTCTAGTCCCACCTTAAGCATGAAGCCAGCTGGGTGACTTTGGGCCAGCCACACTGTCTCAGCCCATCCTACCTCACAGAGTTGTTGTTATGGAGAAAAATAAGAAGGAGTATTGAGTATGTTTACTGCCTTGGGTTATTTATAGAAATAATAAAGTCAGGTAATAAATAAAAATAGAAATTATATTCCTGTGCAGAAAGTAATATGGAGAGACAGATCGCTACTGATTCTTCTAATACTACAGTCTCCATTGATAAGACGATGAATGATTCCAAATGTGAAGTATCATCTCCAACGTTTATTAAATCTTTGCTAAGTAAATAATGAGGTCAAGGGAAACATAGATAGTATTTCTTCCTCCTATTTTCCTCCCGCACAACCCTGTCATATAGACTAGATGGAGAGTGAACAATTAGCCCCAAATCAGCCAGGGCTCTTCCCAGTGGTGAAATCCCATTTTTTTTTACTACAGGTTCTGTGGGCGTGGCTTAGTGGATGTGGTGTGGCTTGGTGGGCGTGGCAGGAAAAGGATACTGCAAAATCCCCATTCCCTTCCCCACTCCTGTGGGAAGGCTATTGCAAAATCCCCATTCCCTCCCCATTCTGGGACCAGCCAGAGGTAGTATTTGCCGGTTCTCCGAACTACTCAAAATTTCTGCTACAGGTTCTCCAGAACCTGTCAGAACCTGCTGGATTTCAACCCTGGCTCTTCCGTGTCCTCAGGTGATTTCTCACTGCCAGTCCAGCATCTTAACCACTCCATGATACGTAAAACTGGGGCTTCTCCCCCAGCTTGTTATGAAAGGTGTTTATTCATAACTTATTGACTGATGACATTTCTGGGTTGCGCTAATTTGTTACATTCTTGAGCAGACTACAAAACACACCGTAAAAAAAGGGCGTTTTTTAAAAAACAAAACAAAACATCAGAAGTTCAGAACAAAACAACCATCCAAACCGAAGATCCATCACCCCTTTGAACCAACGTTGAGATTGGAGGAGCAGCTTTTAAGGATGAGCAAAACTGAACTCTAAACAAAACTTAACTGATGATGTATGCCTTATAGGTGTACCATGCAGTGGTGGGTTTCAATTTTTTTTATTGCTGGTTCTGCGGGTGTGGCTTGGTGGGCGTGGCATGGCTTGGTGGGCGTGGCTTGGTGAGCATGGAAGGGGAAGGATACTGTAAAATCTCCATTCCCACCCCACTCCAGAGGAAGGATACTGCAAAATCTCCATTTCCTCCCGATCAGCTGGGACTTGGGAGGCAGAGAATAGATGGGGGCAGGGCCAGTCAGAATTTTTATTACCGGTTCTCCGAACCACTCAAAATTTCCGCTACGGGTTCTCCAGAACTGGTCAGAACCTGCTGAAACCCACCTCTGGAGAAGTATACGAACGGGTGTGCTCTGCTAAAATAGAACTGCAAATGGTAAAACTTTTTTTTTAATTGAAAAACTAAAATAAGCTAGAAGGTTGAGGTTATGGCCATTGACACTCGGAGCACCAAAGCTTTTTCTGCCTTTTCCTCAAAGTCAGGTGGTTTTTTTTTGTTTTTTTTGCAATGTGAAAACTGAAAGAAAACCTGGGTCGAAAGTGGGAGCAGCAATTCAATGAGAGCCTAGTGGTTAAGGCACCAGGCTGGAAACTGGGAGGCGGTGAGTTCTAGTTCTGCTTTAGTCATAAAAGCCAGCTGGGTGACTTTGGGCCAATCTCTATTTTCTCTCTCAGCCAGGGGTGAAATCCAACAGGTTCTGACAGGTTCTGGATAACCGGTAGCGGAAATTTTGAGCAGTTCACAGAACCGGCAAATACCACCTTTGGCTGGCCCCAGAGTGGGGTGGAAATGGGGATTTTGCAATATCCTTCCCCCAGGAGTGGGAAGGGAATGGGGATTTTGAAATATCCTTCCCCCAGGACTGGGGAGGGAATGGGGATTTTGCAGTATCCTTCCCCTGCCATGCCCACCAAGCCACGCCCACCAAGCCACACCCATAGAACCAGTAGTAAAAGAAATTGGATTTCACCACTGCTTTCAGCCCAATTCACCTTACAGGGTTGTTGTTGTTGTGGGGAAAATTGGAGGAGGAAGAGGTGTGTTGGATGTATTCAATGCCTTGAGTTATTTGTAATAATAATATAGGCAGCATACAAATAAAGAAATAAAAACCATGAGACACTTTGCTTTATACTGGGCCACTTAATCCCCTTGTGGGTATAGCTCAGTCCACTGCAATAATAGCAGTAGCAATAGCACTTAAGACTTATATACTGCTTTACAGTGCTTTTACAGCCCTCTCTAAGCGGTTTACAAAATCAGCCTCTGGCCCCCAACAATTTGCGTCCTCATTTTAACCACCTCGGACAGAAAAAAGGCTGAGTCAACCTTGAGCTTGGTGAGATTCGAACTGCCAAACTGCAAGGCAGCCGGCAGTCAGCAGAAGTAGCCTGCAGTACTGCACTCTAGCCACTGTGCGGCAGCTCAATAAGCTACAGTATTCTGGAGTTGGATTCTTTCTGCAGAGAGCAGTGAGTGAATCTTGCAAGCCTTGTCCAGTGGTGAAGTTCAGCCGGATCTATCTGGATCGCGGGATCTGGTAATGCCAGCAGCTGGAGGCTCCGCCTACCCGCCTGGAACTCATCACATCCCATTTTTAACCCTCTGCGCATGAGCAGAAGGTTCTGCGTATGTGCGGAGGAGGCCTGCACACTAACATTTGCAAGCCGGTAGGGAAAGGTAAGTGAATTTTACCCCTGGCCTCGTCTCTAAATAATGAATAGACTGAATGAGTGTCAGCCTATTGTGGTTTGTTCCATAAACAATGGTCAGACAAGATGTGTAAATTGAACTAAGCTATTTGGTCAAGCGTGAATGAATATAAAGGTTCACGGAAGATTAAGGTCACTACAAGAATCTGAGCTACTAATGATCAAAGCAAATTTATTTATTTATTTATTTATTTATTTATTGAATTTCTATACCGCCCTTCTCCCAAAGGACTCAGGGCGGTGAACAGATTAAGATTTCATCTATATCTATATCTATATCTATATCTATATCTATATCTATATCTATATCTATATCTATATCTATATCTATATCTATCTATCTATCTATCTATCTATCTATCTATCTATCTATCTATCTATCTATCTATCTATCTATCTATCTATCTTATAAACAGTAAATAATAAATTGAGTCAACTTGGTGTATCTACTAAGACCTTGGCATAGAATTTAGATGTTTATGCTAGCCCTGCTTGTTGAAACAGAAAGGTCTTCAGGGCACGTCGGAAAGTGCGAAGATCTGGGATTATTCGTATTCCAGGGGGTATTTTGTTCCAAAGCGTAGGTGCCCCCACAGAGAAGGCTCTCTCCCTTGGAACTACGAGACGACATTGTTTTAATGATAGTACTATGAGTAGGCCTACTCTGTGAAAGCGTATTGGTTGGTGGGAGGTTATCGGTCGCAGCAGGTGGTCTTGTACGTACTCAGGTCCTAAGCCATGGAGCACTTTAAAGGTAAGAACCAACACCTTGAAGCGCACTCGGAAGGCCACCGGAAGCCAGTGCAGCTCGCGTAGAAGAGGTGTTACATGCGAGCACCATGTTGCTCCCATAATTACTCGCGCAGCCGCATTCTGGACCAGTTGGAGCTTCCGGGTGCACTTCAAGGGGAGCTTGATTGATGATAGGTAAGAGTCAATGGAGCTCAAGGTAGGCTGGATTTAGATAGATTCAGATTAACAGAGCTGTAAGGGAAAGATCTCTTAGATTCGAGACTGGTGACATGTTTGACCCCTCCTTCAGGTTCGGTCTGTTCATCTCCTACAAGAACAGGAATATAATCCTATAGGAACAGATTTGATCCTTCTTCTCAAAGAATGCTTCTATCATTTTAGACCAGGCATGCCCAATCTCCAGCCTGTGGGCCCCATGTGGCCCTGGAGAGCTAATAATGAGGCCCCACGAGATACAATAAAAATATATATTTATATATATATATATATTAACTATATTATATATTTTACTTGGATCCAATTTCTCTTCGCTCAAGGTGGCCCAGGCAAGCCAAAAGGTTGGACCCCATGTTCCAGATGAACATGAGGAGATAGACCCCACTTTGCCCCGTTAAGAAAAGGGGGCATTAATTTTCAGTCACTGATCATGGCACCCAGCCCTCTGAATTCCTGGCAAATAGATGGGAAAGATATGGAGGTAGTGACAGATTTTATTTTCCTGGGCTTCAAGATCACCGCAGATGGGGACTGCAGCCAAGAAATTAAAAGACGCTTGCTCCTGGGGTGGAAAGCCATGGCAAAGCTAGACAGCGTGATAAAAAGCAGAGACATCACCCTGCCAACAAAAGTGTGTATAGTCAAGGCGATGGTTTTCCCAGTTGCAATGGATGGCCGTGAAAGTTGGACCATAAGGAAGGCTGAGAGCCAAAGAATGGAGGCCTTTGAACTCTGGTGCTGGAGAAGACTCCTGCGAGTCCCTTGGACTGCAAGGCCATCCAACCGGTCAGTCCTAGAGGAGATCAACCCTGACTGCTCTTTAGAAGGCCAGATCCTGAAGAGGAAACTCAAACACTTTGGCCACCTAATGAGAAGGAAGGAAAGACTCACCAGAGAAGAGCCTAATGCTGGGAACGACTGAGAGCAAAAGAAGAAGGGGACGGCAGAGAACAAGGTGGCTGGATGGAGTCCCTGAAGCAGTCAGCGTGAGCTTCAATGGACTCCAGAGGATGGTAGAGGACAGGAAGGCCTGGAGGAACTGTGTCCAGGGGATCGCGATGGGTCAGACACAACTTCGCAACTATCAACAACATCAATAATTTTCAGTCAAGCCTGCAATTTTAATCTCCATCTCTTCTGCCCCTCCCCATTTCCCCCCTACCTTTTTCAAAGTACAGTGAGAACTCAGGTTGAACATTGTTGTTCCATCTTTGCAATTGCTCCTCATATCCATGGCAACAATTGCATGAGTGTGCATTTGTGCGCACGCACTCACACTCACTCATGCACAGGGGGAGAGAGAGAGAGAGGGAGGGAGGGAGGGAGGGGATACACCTTCTGTTTGTGATCAAGAGTTCTCCTTCACCTGATCAAAACAAGGGAGGCTGAGAAAGAACAGGCAAAGTGGGGGGTGGGGGAGATTTAAGAGGTGTCATTCTTCGCTTTTGCAAATTCCAAGGGTCTCCTTCAAACTAAGGATTGCCGCAAAATCCAACACAGAGCTTTGGGCTGGAGGTCAGCCAATGCTGGGTCATTGTTTTGGGGTTATAGACAAAGGAACCACTCGGCTGTTTCATTTCTATTAGTGGCCTGGCACTAAATACCCAAAAGAAAGAGCTGGAAAAAAGCGGGGGTACAGATATTCCTCAACTTGTGAACCACAATAGAGCCTAACATTCCTGTTGCTAAACAAGACATTTATTAAGCAAACTCTGCCCTGTTTTATGACTGTTCTTTTCACTATTGTTAAGTATGCCTGGGTATGTCTAATTTAATGAAAAGAAGGAGTAGGGGAGACATGATAGCAGTCTTCCAATCTCTCAGGGGCTGCCCCAAAGAAGAGGGAGTCAAGCTATTCTCCAAAGCTCCCGAGGGCAGGACAAGAAGCAACGGATGGAAACTCATCAAGGAGAGAAGCAGCTTAGAACTCAGGAGGAATTTCCTGACAGTGAGAACAATTCATCAGTGGAACAACTTGCCTCCAGAAGTTGTGAATGCTCCAACACTGGAAGTTTTTAAAATGGTATAGAGTCTGCTTGGACAGGGGGTTGGACTAGATGACCTACAAGGTCCCTTCCAACTCTGTTATTCTGTAATCTGTAAGGGAGTGTTAGCATGCAATAAACCTATATACTGTATTCATTTGGAGTCCTGATTTCTTGTGCTTGACACCATCCGTTACTTCTTGTCCTGCCTTCTGGTGCTTTGGAGAATAGGCTGAGCTCCTCTTCTCTGGGATAACCTCTCAAATATTTGGAAGACTGCTATTATCTCACCCCTGGTCCTTCTCTTTGTTAGACTAGACATACCTAGTTCCTGCAACTGTTCCTTCTATGTTTCATTCTCCAGTCCCATAATTATCTTTGTTGCTCTTCTCTGCACTCTTTCCAGAGTCTATTTATCCAACCCATCTCTCTAAGACAAGGGACACAGTTCATTGTGATTGTTTTGCTCAAAGCTCATCCTTTTCTATATGGCATGTCTGTCTGAGCTGGGAGTGGTGCGATGGCCTAGAGGTGGAGCTCTTGCCTTGCAATCGGGAAGCTGTGAGTTCGATCCTAGGTAGAGGCAGCTATTACTCTCTCTGGGCACGATGAGAATCTATCTGCTGAACAAAACTCTGTATTGGCGACAGGAAAGGCATCTGGCCATTAAATATTGCTTATTGCTTAACGCATTGTAAGCCGCCCTGAGTCTCCGGAGAAGGGCGGCATATAAATCAAATAAAAAAACAAAACACTCTGCTTGTTCCTTTCAATTGCTCAGACTCCACCCAGCAAGGGATTATACGGTTGTTAAAAGATGATGATGATGATGATGTCTGTCTAAGCCAGTTCTCAATGTTAAATTGCAGTTTGTCCCACTGGATGCTACCTACTATGTGAGGGGGTTTTTTTTCCCCCCCGTAGAAAAGATTTCTTTAGTCCAAGTTTGCATCAGTAAAGAGAAGAGCTGATCTGCTCTTCTTTTCAAAGCATATGGAAAGCTATCCCCAACAATATGCTAATAGTTAGGCCAATTAGTGGCCTGGCTGAGGATCCCAGGGGACGCAAAAGAGAGACGCACAATTTCTTCTGTGAATCTCAAGTCTTACTTGGTTTAAAGCTTTGGATTTCACCAGCTCTGTTGCGAACCACTCAGAATTGTGATTTGGCTCGTGTTTCATAAATCATTCTTGCTTCCTTTCTGTTTTCTAGTATTGGCTGTCAACTCACTGTTCAGGATGGCACTATGTTATTCGTGTTTTCTAGGTCCCGAATTTCAGGATTCCAATTTGTTTTGCACAGGGTCTTGCAATTCTTTATTTCCTTCACAAGGGTCTTGTTTTGCTCCAGCTTGTTTCTTCACAGGAAATGCTTGGCCACTCTTTCTTTGGTCTACTTTTTCTTTTGCGTTGAATTTCCATAGTTTGCAGAACTATTGTTTCATTTCCATAGTTCCAGAGTATAGGGACGGTTGGATGACTTGAATCAATAACTTTTTTTACTATTTTTTGCTTTCCTGCATCTTTCCACAAGCCCTTTCTTTTGGGTTTCTACACAAAGGAATAAAGAAGCATCTACTAACGTCTTTTCTAGTTTAGGCAATTAAAAAAAAAACCCCACACATTTTCGCGAGCTACAGCATGCTTTATCAGATGGATGGAATGCCTAAACTGATGTAGGATTTAAATTGGAACGAGTCTGGGGAAAGAACAAATTAAAGGAACCAATTAAGAACTGCAATATGTTGAAAATCCATTGTGTTTGTTGAGACCTTCAGAGAATGCCTGAAGACTTTTGATGTAAATTCAATAATAATAATAATAATAATAATAATAATAATAATAATAATAATAATAATAATAATAATAATAATAATAATAGGAAGAGGAAGAGGAAGAGGAAGAAGAAGAAGAAGAAGAAGAAGAAGAAGAAGAAGAAGAAGAAGAAGAAGAAGAAGAAGAAGAAGAAGAAGAAGAAGAAAAAATCACAAAGTACCGGGACTTGCAAATCGAAGTTGAGCGACTATGGAAAAAGAAATCATGTGTTGTTCCGATTGTAATTGGAGCCCTTGGAGCAATACCCAAAGGGCTACCCTGCTATTTAGAAATTCTAAATTTACCGGACTTGAACATTTTGACTCTACAAAAAACCACCTTACTCGGAACAGCTTACATCCTCCGACGATATCTTAAGAGTTCCTAGGTCCTTGGTTAGGACTCGAGCTGCTGAGCTATTAACCAGCCTCAAAGACTGTGAATCTCACTACAGATTAAATAATAATAATAATAATAATAATAATAATAATAATAATAATAATATGATGATGATGATGATGATGATGATATCTTAACAGTTCCTAGGTCCTTGGTTAGGACTCAAGCTGCTGAGCTATTAACCAGCCTCAAAGACTGTGAATCTCACTACAGATTAACCAATAACAACAACAACAACAATAATAACAACAACAACAATAACAACAACGGGATCTACTCGCATAATCCGCCGATACAGCACGCAGTCCTAAACGCTTGGGAAGTATTCGACTAGTGATTTGTGATACGAAATCCAGCATGGTTATCTCGTTTGCTGTGTATACTGTCATTTTTGTGTAAATAACAATAACAACAACAACAACAATAATAATAATCCCGTGTTTTGGTCCATGTTTTGGGTCCTGATATTACTTAGTCCATGTTCTGAGTCTTGAGGTTAAACTTACACTCAATTTTTGTGCAATTTGTCCAGTTTCTTCTCTAAGTTGAAGTGAGTGGGATATAGCTGTCAGATTGTAGCACACATCCCATTAGGGATAGTCAGAGTGTGAGAAGCTGCTTCTAATCTGGTGTGGAAAGTTTTTGAGGCCAGGTAGTGGTATTTATGAGCCACAGTGGCGCAGTGGTTAAAAGTGCAGTCCTGCAGGCTACTTCTGCTGACTGCTGGCTGCCTGCAATTTGGCAGATCGAATCTCACCAGGCTCAAGGTTGACTCAGCCTTCCGTCCTTCCGAGGTGGGTAAAATGAGGACCCAGATTGTTGGGAGCAAGATGCTGACTCTGTAAAGTGCTTAGAGAGAGCTGTAAAGCACTGCGGAAGGGTATATAAGTCTAAGTGCTTTTGCTATTTCTGCCTCCCTCCCTCCCTCCTCCCTCCCTCCCTTCCTTCCTTCCTTCCTTTCCTACTTCCTTCCTTTCTTGGTGGTGCAGTGGTTAGAATGCAGCATTGCAGGCTAATTCTGTCAACTGCCAGCAGTCCGATCCTGACTGGCTCAAAGTTTGAACTTGGTCTTCCATCCTTCCCAGATCAGTAAAATGGGAACCCAGATTGTTGGGAGCAATAGGCTGACTCTGTAAACCGCTTAGAGAGGGATGTAAAGCACTGTAAAGCGGTATATAAGTCAAAGTGCTATTGCTATTCCTGGTGTAAACGTGGGGGCATCTGGTTCCCAGTTTAGCACTGTTTCTTTTGTGAGAGTCTACTTCAGGTTGGGTACTTGTCTGGATGCCAAGTATGGGCCTGTCACTCAGGGCTTAACAACGTACAGTGACATTGTCCAGTATGGGCTCAAACTTACAAATTATTCATGAGTGCTTTGAGCTGTGAGCTGTAGGTGATATAACCAGTGGTGTTTTTTTGTTTCGTTTCTATGGTCTTGTCTTTTAGTAGGTCCTTCTTGGGAATTAATATTGCTGTATGGATATATGGTTCAGTGGCTAAGACACTGAGCTTGTCGATCGAAAGGTCGGCAGTTCAGAGGTTCGAATCCCCAGCGCCGCGTAACAGGGTGAGCTCAGTGACTTGTCCCAGCTTCTGCCAACCTAGCAGTTCGAAAGCAGGTAAAAAAATGCAAGTAGAAAAATAGGGACCCCCTTTGGTGGGAAGGGAACAGCGTTCTGTGCGCCTTTGGCATTGAGTCATGCCGGCCACATGACCACGGAGACGTCTTCGGACAATGCTGGCTCTTCGGCTTTGAAGCGGAGACGAGCACCACCCCCTAGAGTCGGGAACAACTAGCACATATGTGCAAGGGAAACCTTTACCTTTATGGAATGCTAGATCTGGGAATCGATCTGGCTCTAAAACAAGGGATGTGAGGGATGGGGGAAAGTTACTCCAAAGAGTAAATTTAGTTTCTGGACTGGAAAGAGCTGAGAAGTGAAAAGAAGCGAGCACCGATGAAGCAATACTAGAAGAATGCCGGTGGGTTTGGTATTCTGTTCCAGATTGGGATGTTGGAATGTTTTACATCACTCTTAGCTAATGAAAATCTCATTAGTCCCCTCCGCCCACTCATTTGGATAGAGAAAAGAACTAATTCAATAGAGAGGCGTCTAATAACCAGCAACGGACCCGTTTGCAAGACTGGAAATATTTTCCTGCCAAGCGCAGAGGGGCCATATTTCGAGATGGGAAAACAGGTGGTCTGGGGGAAGAATCGGCCCAACCTAGTAAGAAAAGATGGACCACCTAGTGGCATGCCTTCGGGTACCAAAAATGGCTTCCTCTGACAAATCTGCAGTTGGCGACATTCACCAGTTTGGTCTACTGGTTAAGCTACCAGCCTAGAAATCAGGAGACTGTGAGCTGTAGTCCCACTTTAGGCATGAAAGCCAGCTAGGTGACTTTGGGCCAATCACCAGGAGACGGTGAGTTCTAGTCCTGCCTTAGCTATGGAAGCCACCCTGGGTGACTTTGGGCCAATCATCAGGGGACTGTGAATTCTACTCCCGCCTTAGATTTGAAAGCCAGTTGGATGACTTTGGGCCAATCACCAGGGGACTGTGAATTCTACTCCCGCCTTAGATTTGGAAGCTAGTTCGGTGACTTTGGGCCAATCATCAGGGGACTGTGAATTCTACTCCCGCCTTAGATTTGAAAGCCAGTTGGATGACTTTGGGCCAATCACCAGGGGACTGTGAATTCTACTCCCGCCTTGGATTTGAAGCTAGTTGGGTGACTTTGGACCAATCATCAGGAGACTGTGAATTCTACTCCCGCCTTAGATTTGGAAGCCAGTTGGATGACTTTGGGCCAATCATCAGGGGACTGTGAATTCTACTCCCGCCTTAGATTTGAAAGCCAGTTGGATGACTTTGGGCCAATCACCAGGGGACTGTGAATTCTACTCCCGCCTTGGATTTGAAAGCTAGTTGGGTGACTTTGGACCAATCATCAGGAGACTGTGAATTCTAGTCCTGCCTTAGATTTGAAAGCCAGCTGGGTGACTTTGGGCCAATCACCAGGAGACGGTGAGTTCTAGTCCCTTAGGCATGGAAGCTGGCTGGGTGACGTTGGGCCAGTTCTACCCCCACTCTCTCTCAGCTCAACCCACCTTGCAGGGTTGTTGCTGTGCAGAAAACAGTAAGAGGAAGGTATTATTTGTAATGATAATAAAGGCAGGACTCAAACAAGCAAACAAAGTTGGATTTGTAAATGAGGTGGAGTCTGAACATTTGTGGGAAAATGGTTGTGAGTAAAACGTCCTCTGTCCCCTGCACTAGTTGTCTAGTTTAACTAGTATGTCTAGTTTGATAAAAAGAAGGACCAGGGGAGACATGATAGCAGTCTTCTAATATCTCAGGAGCTGCCCCAAAGAAGAGGGAGTCAAGCTATTCTCCAAAGCCCCTGAGGGCAGGACAAGAAGCAACGGGTGGAAACTCATCAAGGAGAGAAGCAACTTAGAACTAAGGAGAAATTTCCTGACAGTGAGAACAATGAATCAGTGGAACTACTTCACTCCAGAGGTTGTGAATGCTCCAACACTGGAAGTTTTTAAGAGGAGATTGGACAACCATTTGTCTGAAGTGGTGTAGGGTCTCCTGCCTAAGCAGGGGGTTGGACTATATGACCTCTAAGGTCCCTTCCAACTCTGTTATTCTATTCTATTCTATTCTATTCTATTCTATTCTGTTCTGTTCTGTTCTGTTCTGTTCTGTTCTGTTCTGTTCTACTCCACTCCACTCCTCTCCTCTCCTCTCCTCTCCTCTCCTCTCCTCTCCTCTCCTCTCCTCCACTCCACTCCACTCCACTCCACTCCACTCCAGTCCTTATTTCTATTCTATTCTATTCTATTCTATTCTATTCTATTCTATTCTATTCTATTCTATTCTATTCTATTCTATTCTATTCTATTCTATTCTACTGAGGTTACTGATGAACATGGAAAAGCCACACAGCTAGCCTTTGTGAATTTATCTCATTCCTTTTCCAAGCCAATCAAGATAATGGCTATTAACACCTTTTGTGGCAGCAGATTTCATAAAAATGAAATGAAGTACTAACATCTTCAGACTTTTTAAAGAAAAATAGAAAGAAGGGAATCCAATTAGCAGGTGCGTTTTGTATTAATGAAGTTCCCAAGTGGCTTGGACTTTAAGTGTGCACAAGAGGTTCACAGCTTTCACAAACAGTTTCTGTATGATTGCACCTATGTCTACGTTTGCAAAAGGATTTATCTAGCAAGCTCAGAATGTGGAGATAGCCACTAAGTTAGACAGATGCATGAAAAAAAAGTTAATAAATAACCATGGAGGATAAAGCTACTGATGGCCACTGCGTGAAAATCAAAGATGACATCCTTCTGAATGTGTGATGGGTTAATCAAATCCTGACCTTTTAACCGAGGTCAGTTTCTGCTCACCTGTGCTATCAGCCGGACGCAAGAGGGAGGTTTCCAAGATAATTTAAAACAGGCGTATGAGCCAAGATATTCTACCTTCAAATCCAGCATCTGAACTTCACACAGATATCTACCTAATCATGGAAGAAAATGAATGTTGGATAAGTCTAGAAAGCAGGAGGCAAGTGAGTTCTATGTCAGGGTTCTGACCGATGCCCTAATTAAATCATGAGCCTTGAGCCAAGCTTCAAAGAAATCCAGTTATTTATTAGGAGCTTCATGTCGGTACCTTCCAAGTGAAGTCAATTCTGAACCCAAGTAATTTACAGTCGAGACTTGACCCTGTTTCCCCACTCCCCCCAGGGTGTGTCATCAGTCACATTTGGCAACGGAGCAATTTCGTGGGTTGTAGAGATGACTCCCCTCCAGCCGCTGTGGGTAACCCTGGGAGACAGCCTTGAGAGAGATATGTCTGGAATGTGCTTTTGTTTTGGGCTGCCAGTGCTGCTTCGCCATTTTCTCAGCCCACTTGCCTATGGCAACTCGAGAGCAGGCCAGAGATGCTTTTTCAAGTTGGCATTCTAATCCTGATTTACTCATGAGAGCGGGATGGGTGACTTTGGGCCAAATCACCCAGAGATGGTGAGTTCTAATCCTGCCTTAGGCATGAAAGCCAGCGGAACTGAAGCTGAAGACTGGGCAGGGCAGAGTATTGAGTCCCTTACTCAAGGGACTTTAGAGGCTGTTGGTTTGCAAATGTAGCACTTGGAGAAAAATACAGGTGGTCCTCAACTTACAACAGTTCATTTAGTGACCAAAGTTGCAGCGGCACTGAAAAAAAGCGGCTTATGATTGCTTTTTTACAGTGATGACCTTCGAAGCATCCCCATGCCAAAATCCAGATGCTTGGCCACCGGTTCATACTTACGACCGTTGCTGTGTCCCAAGGTCACACGATCTCGTTTTGTGACCTTCTTACAAAGTCAACGGGGAAGCCAGATTCACTTCACAACTGGGTTACAAACTCATCAGTGGCAATGATTCACTTAGCATCTGGGGCAAGAAAGGTCGTAAAACGGGGCAAGACTCACTTAAATGTCTCGCTTAGCGACAGAAAATTGTGGAGTCCATTGTTGTCGTAAGTAGAGGACTAGCTGTACCACATTTTTTCCCCAGGATTGTGCAAGTGCTCCGTGAGCCCCAGAAAAAAGAGGCAGCTCTGTTCAATGTATTTTTGGGGGAGGGACGAGGTTTCCTGTTCGTTTCAAATCTCATTTTTGGGAGATCAAAATGACCCTAATTTCTGGTTACTTCGCTCGCTTTTTGGGGATTAGAATCAGCCGTTCAATCCAGGCAAGCCAACAGGCTGCCAAAAGAGGAACACGGTGACATAATCACACCACCGCAGCGATTATGAGCTTGACCCCTGACCTCTGATAGAAGTACATAATTGTGACATTTGCATGACTCCATTGTCAAGTGCACTTCATCATTTGCATCCTTTGTTTTGCTGATGCCCGTACATGATGGGCTAGTGTGGCAGGAGATGTAGAGATTATAACCGATAAATAAAATAGAACTGTGGTCTTCCCTCTGATTTCCAACTTGTTTAAATAAGGGAACACTTTCATTTGGAGCAGTTATTATTATTATTATTATTGGTTAATCTGTAGTGAGATTCACAGTCTTTCAGGCTGGTTAATAGCTCAGCAGCTCGAGTCCTAACCAAGGACCTAGGAACTGTTAAGATATTGTCGGAGGATGTAAGCTGTTCCGAGTAAGGTGGTTTTTTGTAGAGTCAAAATGTTCAAGTCCGGTAAATTTAGAATTTCTAAATAGCGGGGTAGCCCTTTGGGTATTGCTCCAAGGGCTCCAATTACAATCGGAACAACACATGATTTCTTTTTTCACAGTCGCTTCACTTCAATTTGCAAGTCCGGTACTTTGTGATTTTTTCTTGCTGCTTATCTTCAATCCGTGCATCACCAGGTATTGCAATGTCAATGAACCATACTTTTTTCTTTTCAACTACCGTTATGTCAGGTGTGTTGTGGACCAAGTGCCTGTCAGTCTGAATCCTAAAATCCCACAAGATCTTGAGTTTCTCATTCTCTAGAACTTTCTCAACCTGATGTTCCCAGTGGTTTTTGCTGTACTCAAATCCAAACTTCTGGCACAATTTCCAGTGAATGATCTTAGCAACACAGTCATGGCGTTGTAGGTAGTTGGTTTGTGAAATTTTGCTGCATCCACTGATCAGGTGGTCGACTGTCTCATCTTTCTCATTACAGAGGCGGCATTTGCTGTTGGTGGTAACATGTTGAATTTTTGCCTTCATGCAGTTTGTGGCTAGGGCTTGTTCTTGAGCTGCCAAAATAAAGCTTTCTGTTTCTTTTTTCAGTACTCCTGATCTTAACCAGTTCCAAGTTAGTTTCTGGTCATCTTTGCCTTCAATACTTTTCAAGTATTGGCCACGCAGAGCTTTGCTTTTCCAATTTTCAGCTCGCTGCTTAATTACTTCTTTCTTATATTCTGCTTTTGTTTTAGTTGTCTTTAAAAGGCCTCGTTTATTTACTTCCTTAATCATTGGTTCTTCACTTTTCTGGATGTAATCATTCAAGCTGCTTATTATTATTGTTGTTGTTGTTGTTGTTGTTATTATTATTATTATTATCTGGTGTATATGTACATCAGGGGTGGATTCTACTTACTTTTATTACTGGTTTGCAGTGGGACTGTGCACGCTGCACGTTTTGATGATGTCGTGGTCGGTGGGTGGGGCCTCCCGCGGGTTTTACTATGGGTTCTATAGAACCGGTGCGAACCGGGGCAACCCATCACTGATATACATATACCTTTACATATACTAACCACTGTGCACCAAGGAAGAAAGGGAGGGAGGGAGGGAGGGAGGGAGGAGGAGTTGGTGGAGGGAGGAAAGGAGGAAGGGAGGGAGGAAGGAAGGAAGGAAGGAAGGGGAAAAGAGAAAAGGAAGAGCACTAGCAATAGCACTTAGACTTATATGCCACTTCACAGTGCTTTATAGCTCTTTCTAAGCAGTTTACAGAATCAGCCTCTTGCTCCCAACAATGTGGGCCCTCATTTTACCGACCTTGGAAGGATGGAAGGCTGAGTCAACCTTGAGCAGTCAGGATTGAAGTGCTGGCAGTTGGCAGTCAGCAAAATTTTTTTAAAAAATTTAAAAGTTTTTTTAACTGAAGGGGCCAAATTTATTTAATTGGTTTTAAATTGGTTTTTAAATTTTGTATCTCATAATGTTTTATCATGGCTGTACGCTGCCCTGAGTCCTTCGGGAGAAGGGCGGTATGAAAATCTACTAAATGAAAATGAATGAATGAAAATTTGTCTGCAATACTACATTCTAACCGCTGTGCACCAAGGAATGAAGGAAAGAAGGGAGGGAGGGAGGGAGGGAGGGTGGGAGTGGGAGAGGGTGGAGGGAGGAAGGGAGGAAGAAGGGAAAAGGAGAAAAGGAAGAGCACTAGCACTAAGACTTATATGCCACTTCACAGTGCTTTATAGCTCTTTCTAAGCAGTTTACAGAATATTCCTTTTGCTTCTACTTCTCTCATTCTTCTACTACCTTTTCTTTCCCTCCTTCTCCTTCTCCTTCTCCTTCTCCTTCTCCTTCTCCTCCTCCATCCTATCCTATCCTATCCTATCCTATCCTATCCTATCCTATCCTATCCTATCCTATCCTATCCTATCCTATCCTATCCTATCCTATCCTATCCTACTCTATTCTACTCTACTCTACTCTACTCTACTCTACTCTACTCTACTCTACTCTACTCTACTCTACTCTACTCTACTCTACTCCACTCCACTCCACTCCACTCCACTCCACTCCACTCCACTCCACTCCACTCTATTCTATTCCTTTTGTTTCTACTTCTCTCATTCTTCTACTACCTTTTCTTTCTCTCCTTCTTCTCCTTCTCCTTCTCCTTCATTCTATTCTATTCTATTCTATTCTATTCTATTCTATTCTATTCTATTCTATTCTATTCTATTCTATTCTATTCTATTCTATTCTCCAACAAGGCGATGAGCTAGGGAAGCTGTAAATAACCGTAACAGCAAAGACGGTGTCTTCCATTACAGTTAAAGAAAGCCGATTTTAATGCAATATTAATAAAACCAGAAAACAAACAAAAGCAGCTCTGAGCCTCCATCTCTCCTACCCCTGATGTTTAAAGCCCAAGCCAATCTCAAATTGAAATCAAGTTACACGCTAATCCTCCTCCCCCGCCCACCCCCACGATTTCTCCCACAGGGGCAGATTCATTTCCCCCTTCCCTCTAGGAAGAGACCTATAAAGATGCTTTTAAAGAAGCTAATTACCGAAACGGTTAATCAAAAGGGCCCCGGGGAGCTATATCAAAACCCTGAGATGCAGAAAATTAGGGCAGCTTATGCCAGCCGTGTGACACTGCCCGTTTTGAAGAAATGTGGCGACAGGGGAAGACGAGGAAGGATTCGGGGTTTTATCTGATGGCCGACTCTTAACAAAGAGGCACCCGTCTGGTTTTTCCTTAGGGATGTGTGGGGAATATACGTAGCTGGGGGTTATAAGAATTCGGCAGAAGTTGAAGGGGCTGCTATTCTTTAGGGAAAAAAACACACCTTGGAGGAATCGTTGAATTCTCTGCATCCAGAAATCTTCAAGGTAAGAAGATTGGATCTGCATACTATTCAAAGTATAGGATCTTCTTTCTAAAAAAGATACTGTGCCCAACGGCACAGCTGGCCCCATCTATTCTAAGGACACCAAAGACAATTCGTTACCTAGTTTGGGTCATGAAACTCCTGAAAGAAAGACACCAAGGTCAGAGAGCATCGGAAACTCTCTGGATAGGAGCCTGGATAGTTCAGCTGACTACAGCCTGTTATTAACATTTCAGCTGTCTGCAATTATTGTAAGTTCGAATCTCCCCAGGCTCAAGGTTGACTCAGCCTTCCATCCTTTCTAAGGTAGGTAAATTGAGGACCCAGTTTGTGGGGGCAATAAGCTGACTTTGTATAAATACATACAAAAGTATGAAGGCTATTGCTTAACGCACTGTAAGCCGCCCTGAGTCTACGGAGAAGGGCGGCATAGAAATCTAATTAAAAGAAGAAGAAGGAAGGAAGGAAGGAAGGAAGGAAGGAAGGAAGGAAGGAAGGAAGGAAGGAAGGAAGGAAAGAGAGAGAGAGAGAGAGAGAGAGAAATAAAGAAAGAAAGAAAGAAAGAAAGAAAGAAAGAAAGAAAGAAAGAAAGAAAGAAAGAAAGAAAGAAAGAAGAACATTCAGCTGTCTGCAATTACTGTCAGTCTGACTCTCCCCAGGCTCAAGGTTGACTCAGCCTTCCATCCTTTCTAAGGTAGGTAAATTGAGGACCCAGTTTGTGGGGGCAATAAACTGACTTTGTATAAATATACAAAAGTATGAAGGCTACTGCTTAGCGCATTGTAAGCTCTACAGTCCTCCTCCCTCCTCCTCCTCCTCCTCCTCCTCCTCCTCCTCCTCCTCCTCCTCCTCCTCCTCCTCCTCCTCAGAGCTCAGAGAGCACCAAGGATTCTACAGTTCAACCCTGAGCTACAATGACGTTGAAGACTTGAGAATAAGACGTTTGTTTTATTTATTTATTTATTTATAATTTTATTTCTATACCGTCCTTCTCCCAAACTCGAGGCGGTGTACAACCAGATAAAAACACAGTGTATAAACATCATAATTTAGGTTTAAAATTATTAAAAATATTAAACCATTCGGCCAAATTTAATTTAAAAAACCCCAATTAAAACTCCAAATTTGAAAACTCGATTATAAAGATAGCCCCGCCTGTCGGAAAAGCAGGGTTTTGACGGCACAGCGAAAAGCACGGAGGTCGGAGGTCATGCGTATTTCTGGGGGCAGTTCGTTCCAGAGGGCAGGGGCTCCCACAGAGAAGGCTCTCCCCCTGGGTGTCGCCAGCCAACATTGCTTGGCCAACGGCACCCTGAGGAGTCCCTCTCTGTGGGAGCGAACTGGCCAGTGGGAGGCTATCGGTGGCAGAAGGCGGTCCCGTAGATACCCAGATCCTGAGCCATGGAGTGCATTAAAGGTGGTAACCAGCATCTTGAATCGCACCCGGAAGACCACTGGGAGCCAGTGCAGCTCATGCAGGAGAGATGTTACATGGGTGTTATACCAATTGCAACTGGCATTTGCTACAAGCGCTGCATTTTAGTCCCCCCATAAAGACTTTTTTTCCCCCAAAACAAGGGCCAGTTCTAGTACTACAAGGAAGGCAAAGCAGTCCAATTCAAAGGTGGCACATTTGTTTCTGAAGTATCTATGCCAACCGACGGTTTTGTTCCCCTGACGCTTTTCTTGAAGATGATGGTTGTTGACTGAATGCCTAACAAGGTGGGGCTACGCTATATATAGACCACGGTACAAGGAAAGGAAAACTTTCTCCCCTCCACAGTTCTCTGATCTTTCAGGAAGATCACTGTATATCCTTTGTCTAAGAAAGAGAGAAAGGAATTTAGGTGGGCGGGGCATTTGTTCTTATTTTCCTGCCAGCCTCCATTCATAAATTCTCAGCATGGGGTTTCCAGTTCTTTGAACTCTTTGAGCAAAGATTTTCCCAAGACTTTCTGAAAAGCCAGAGTAGCTTTTCATAAGCTCTCTGATCCTGTCTGGATCAAGCCAAGCTCACTGAGATAGCCATCCCCTAAAAGGAAAAGGAAGAATTATCTTGACTTCAAGAGCAGAGAGTTCAAGGGTGTGCATATGATGGACATTTTTATAGCCACCAGCACTTCCTCCTCCTCCTCTTCCTCTTCCTCCTCCTTCTCCTTCTCCTTTTCCTTCTCCTCTTCCTCCTCTTTCCCCCTTTCCTCTTTCTTCTCTTCCTCCTCCTCCTCCTCCTCCTCCTCCTCCTCCTCCTCCTCCTCCTCCTCCTCCTCCTCCTCCTCCTCCTCCTCCTCCTCCTCCTCCTCCTCCTTTTTTATATACTGTATTTTATTTTACATTTGTCTTTTGTATACATAAAAACTCAATATTCACATTGATATGTTGTCTGGGTACAGTTGATTTTGAGTAGCAATAACAAAAAAATGTTGCCCTGCTATTTATAACAATTATCATCAAAACGTATTAATAATAATGTTTACTTATCCTTAAATATTCGCCTTACATTATTTCGAATAGAAGAGAATAATAGAGTTGGAAGGGATCTTGGAGGTCTTCTAGTCCAACCCCTTGCTTAGGTAGGAAACTCTACACCACTTCAGACAAATGGTCATCCAATCTCTTCTTAAAGACTTCCAGTGTTGGAGCATTCACAATTTCTGGAGGCCAGTTGTTCCACTGATTAATTGTTCTAACTGTCAGGAAATTTCTCCTTAGTTCTAAGTTGCTTCTCTCCTTGATGAGTTTCCATCCATTGCTTCTTGTCCTGCCTTCAGGTGCTTTGGAGAATAGCTTGACTCCTTCTTCTTTGGGGCAGCCCCTGAGATACTGGAAGACTGCTATCATGTCTCCCCTAGTCCTTCTTTTCATTAAACTAGAGATACCCAATTCCTGCAACCGTTCATCGTATGTTTCATCCTCCAGTCCCTAATTATCTTTGTTCCTCTTCCCTGCACTCATTTAATTAAACATTTTTTTCAGTGTTAAGTTTCTAACTTCTGCTTCCATTTTCTAGCCATTGAAAATGATTCTAGTTCCTCCTTATCTTTAATTTTCATTGTTAATCTATCCATCTCGGCACATTCACATATTTTTTTTATTACACTTTCCTTTGTAGGGTCATCCATCTTGAATTGTTCTCGTCAAGCGCAATAAATCAGGAAGCCAGGTGGATCCAATGATTACAGGTTTATTGCATGCTAACGCTCTGTACAAGAATCTGAACTACAAACGGTCAAAGCAAATTGGCCATAGATAAGCATCAAAGGAATTCAAGGCGGGTTGAATTTAGATCTCTTGTGGGCACGGAGGGACTCGAGACTGATGACATGTTTGACCTTTCCCTCAGTCTGCTCATGTCCTACAGTTGCTTTACAACTCTTCCTATCCCATTTTTCCCTCCAAACAAGAAAACCCATGTGTTGGTAGTCCTCAACTTACAATGTTTAGCAACTGTTTGAATTTACAATGGCACTGGGGGGAAAAATGGACTTAAGACCATGTTTCACGCTTATGACTGCAGCATTCCCATGGCCACATGATCATAACTTGGATGCTTGCCAATGGGCATCTATTCAGGGGATCCCCCTTTGCAACCTTCTGACAAGCGAAGTCAATGGAAAGACGGAGTCACCTAACAACTATGTGACTCGCTTAGTGACTGCAGCGATTCACTTAACAAACGGTGGCAAGAAACGCCGTAAAATGAGGCAAAACTTACTTAATGTCAGTCTTGGTTAGCGACAGAAATGTTGGGCTACATTGTGGTCATAAGTCAAGGACTACCTGTACTAAAAAAACTTGCTAGAAGGAAACCCATCTTCAGTGGTGAGATTTTTTTTACTACTGGTTCTGGGGGCGTGGCTTGGTAGGCGTGGCAGGGGAAGGATATTGTAAAATCTCCATTTTCACCCCACTTCAGAGGAAGGATATTGCAAAATCTCCATTTCCACCCCACTCCAGGGGAAGGATATTGCAAAATCTCCATTTCCACCCCACTCCAGGGGAAGGATTTTGCAAAATCTCCATTCCCTCCCATCTCCTGGGGGAAGGATATTGCAAAATCTCGATTCCCACCCCACTCTGGGACCAGCCAGAGGTGGTATTTATTGGTTCTCCGAATTACTCAAAATTTCCACTACCGGTTCTCCAGAACCTGTCAGAACCTGCTGGATTTCACCCCTGCCCACCTTGCATAATTGTACTAAAAATTCCAAGGAACCGTCACTCTGAGTAACGTGGAAAGCCAAACGCTTCTCAAAGTGGAAGCTAATGAAAAAACCACAAGGGACATAATTTATGTGTAGCGATAAAGAAGTCCCTGTCTGAGGCTGCTCCAACCATTGGCCTTGGCACTGATTTTGGGGTCCCAGGAAAACTGCTTTTCCGAAGATAATATTGCGTGTGGATAGGTCAGCTATTCCAGTGAACAAATCTTGACTGCAACGAAGACATACAGTGCTTTATGAATGCAGGTGTGGAATTATAAATAAAAGACTGAAAATAGAAATAGAAAATACAGAATCCATCACATTGTAATGGAAAATTCCGTGCGGTCTGTTGCTTGGCAATGTTAATGCCACCGGTCTCTTCGGAGACCTTTTCAGACTTTTAGGGGGAAGGAAGCAAAACTTTTTAAAACGAGAACTTCCTCTATGAAATCGGAGATCTAATCAGGCGTTCCAACTGACCTTAAGGCATCAGCTGGTGGCTCCATAACAAACTTCTTTGAACTGACTTCTGAAATGCGCTGGAAATGCACCAGCAGCCTTTACAGAAAGAAGTGATGTGAAGTGATGTGAAGTGTTCCCTATCAACAGAACTCAAATGATCAAAAATCAAAGTTAGGAAGTTAGCACCCGCCCCTCTCCTACCTGTGTTTCCCCGAAAATAAGACCCTGTTTTAGATTTTTTTGAACCCCGAAATAAGCGCTCGGCCTTATTTTCAGGGAGGTCTTATTATTTTGGGGCGCACGGAGCAAGATGGGGCTCCTCTTGCCGTCTTACCTGATTTCCAGCTCTGCATTTAAATATTTTCAGGGAGGGCTTATTTTTGGGTGGGTTTATTTTTGGGGGGAGGGCTTATTTTCAGGGGAGCCGATTGGGCTTATTATCAGGGGATGTCTTATTTTCAAGGAAACAGAGTAGAAAAATGAAATATTTTAGGAAATATTAAAAGAATATTTCCCCCTAAAAGGGAGGCAGAAACTCAACCTTTTTCAATGGGCCATTAAGGCCTGGGCCAGTCTATTCTACATAACAAAGATCTACCTCCTTCAGGCAGAGCCGTAGTAGGAATTGGCCAAAGCCCCTTCATTACATCATCATCCAGCAAGAGTCAACCAAGCTTGGGACTCAGGACACAACCTACAGAGTTGCCTCCGCATGGCTCCATGGGAGTCTGACAACCAATCAGAATACAAGCTCAAATTCAAAAGCCCAGAAAGGGTATAAAACTCAGGCTATCTCAGCCTCTCTTCCCCCTGTTTCCCCTCTTCACCCAAGATCTTCAAGGCATGTGATCCTGTCCACCATTAAAAACCATCTTTCCAAGCAGCCACCATGTTTCCAGGGTTTTTCTCCCCACTTGGAACTGAACCCAGAAGGGTATTTCTTCCAACAATAGTGGAGATCAGGGGCCAGAGTTCAGGTTTCGAGCAGTCAACCAGGCACAGATCTTCTGATTTTTGACAATTTGAACTGAGCTTTCTCTTGTTCAAGGTTTTGGGAGATGCAAATTTTTGGAGAGAACTTTTTAAAATGCAAAGGATCCGTTTTACAGTTTGCAGAAAGCGCAAATAATTGTTAATGGAGAATGAGGGCTAGCAGATTCCAATAAGTTTCCAACACTTTAGTGAAATTTAAACAAAGCTGGACTTTCTCAGCCACTTAGAGCAAAAATAAATAAATAAATAAATAAATTAGGTAACATAAACCCAGAAGTGTCGGTGGCCAATTAAACTTTCCTTCCCAACAGCTCCATTCACTTACAAGTTATCAGCTGGTAGATTTATTACCAAAATTATTTTAATGGGATATTGAACGAGTGCTTATAACATAATGTATTTGCAATAACAGCACTTCCAGGAGAAGAGATAAAAATCCCCCTTCTACCATGCAAGCACAATTGTTAAATTTAATTTAAAGCTTATTAGAGGTTCATTAATTTTCCTTTCACCAAACCATTCCTTCCCAAAGGGACTTTGCTGAGATTTTCTGGATTTCTTTTTTTTAAAAGTCACATTCTACTTTCAACTCAGCTTAGAATCGTAGACTGGAGATCCCAAAAGTTTTGAAGGAAGGTGAAAAGGGATGATGTTTAGTTTAATGGGTATGTCTAGTTTGATGAAAAGAAGGACTAGGGGAGACATGATAGCAGTGTTGCAATATCTCAGGGGCTGCCCCAAAGAAGAGGGAGTCACTATTCTCCAAAGGACTTGAAGGCAGGACAAGAAGCAATGGGTGGAAACTCATCAAGGAGAGAAGCAACTTAGAACTAAGAAGCAACTTCCTGACAGTGAGAACAATTAATCAGAGGAACAACTTGCCTGCAGAAGTTGTGAATGCTCCAACACTGGAAGTTTTTAAGAAGAGGTTGGATAACCCTTTGTCTGAAGTAGTGTAGGGTTTCCTGCCTAAGCAGGGGGTTGGACTAGAAGACCTCCAAGGTCCCTTTCAACTCTGTTATTCTATATTCTATAGACTGATGTTTCTAGAAACTATGGAAGAGCCAATCCTGAAAAGGATATTATTTGGAGTAACTGCGTAGGAAATTGTTTTATTCTGGCTTACAGTATATGTTATGGTAAACAAAGACTTGATGTTGGTGATATTTATATCCTGCCTTTATTTTATACAGTTCAACATAATGTTGCCCAGTGTCAAACATCTAACCTAGAACTATGGAGAAATTTCCTGACAGTGAGAACAATGAGTGGAATGGTTTGCTTCCAGAATTTGTGATTGTTCCATCATTGGAATTTTTCAAAAACAGACCACAATTTGACTGGGATAGAGTAAGACTGCTGCCTTGAACAGGGGTTGGACTAGAAGACCTCAGAAGTCCCTTCCACCCCAATGATTCTATGTCCTATGTATTGAAATGATTTACTAATTCCCAATGGGATGAGTTTTTACAACCCACAGAGGTTGCAATCTAAGTGGTTGGCCTCATGTCTAGCTACATAAACTGTCAACTCGCAAAGCATCCTTGGCCGGCTCTCGAGTTGCCATAGGCTGGGGGGGGGGGGGGATGGGAAACTGGCAAAATGGCAGAGCAGCCAAAGACAGATGCACATTCCATGCTTATCTCTCTCAAGGCTGTATCCCAGGGTTACCTACAGCAGCTGGAGGGGAGTGAGTTCTACAACCCACGAAATTGTTCCAGCAACGAATGTGCTGACTGGGGGTGAGGGGGGGGGTGAGGAACCAGGGTCATAATTGGGGCATAAATTACATAGGGGCAGAGCTGCCTTCACTTGGGAACCTGCCGACATGAAGCTCCTAATAAATAACTGGATTTATTTTGAAGCTTAGCTCGAGGCTCGTGATTTTTTTTTTTAAGGTTTTAAAGACAAAACTTTATTAAACATATAAAAGTAAAATACTATACTATGTATATACAAGATACATACATACTAATACAAACGACAATACATAAAAAGAAAAAGTGACTTTGGTCACATGTCCATTATCCTATTAAGGTGCATATTTGTTAATTATTATTTTTCATTTACTCTCATTTCTGCGAGTTATCCAATCATACCACCTATTCCACGCTATACAACATTTTGAGTCTACCTTGTCCTTCATTTCAAATGTTAGTTGGTCCATTTCTGCGCAATTATAGATTTTTGACAGAACCCTGACAGAAACATCATTTACACAAGATGATGAGTTTGGCTATTGAATTGAGTCAGTTGACCCATTTGGTACCTATTGTAGGAAGGGAACCCAAGTTGGAAAATGGTGGGTCTGTAGATCTTGATGTCAGGCCTTCTGTGTTTCCTAGTCCTATTTGAAAAGCAGAACCTGTAGCACAAAAAGCATACTCTAAACCACTCACAAGGCTTTCTAGATTCACTCTTAAGAAGAAGGTTAAACTTAATAAAATGGAATGCAGATGCTGGAAAAGCCCCTTCAGAATCATCTTGGCATTTTAGTCACCCAAACCTTTGTTTAAATTCCTTCAGCAAGGGCTACCACCTCCATGCATAATGTAATATTGACAAAGAACCGCATAATGAAATGTTTGCAAAGAATCTTCACAGAACACAGCGAGGTCCTTTTCCCTGACTGATAGCCTTGATGAAACATGCAGAAGCTGATCAAAAAACATCAGCTTCCCCCTGAAAGGGAGGAGAGGAATGAGGAAGAAACTCAAGGTGTAAAAGAGAAGGAAAAGAAAGAAAAAAAATCCACCAGGCTTTCCAGATTCAGCTATTATACAATATAATCATAGTTTCTGTGGTGGGCTTCTTTCTTTGACAGCCAACACTCTTAAAACACAGTAGAGATGGCTGGTGGGATAAGGGGACCTCATCCCCGTCTCATCCCTCTCCATGGGTTCCTGGTGTTTTGCAAAGTTTAAAATTTTTAATGTGCATAATTTAAAAATTTTAAGTGCTTTTTGTTGATCTTTTTTTTTAATGATTGGTAAGCTTTCCAGCGTCATGTTATTGTGGAGATGGACAAGTGTATAAACGTGCGCCTACAATATCAGTCCTTCCTGGTCATCTCCTATATGAGCACTAACCAGGTACAGCCATGGGAGGAGGGGAGAGAGAAAGGAAGTGGAGAGAAGAAGAGAGGAGGGGAGAGAAGAGAAGAAGAGGAGAAAGGAGGGAAGGGGAGAGAAGAGAAGAGAAGAGAAGAGAAGAGAAGAGAAGAGAAGAGAAGAGAAGAGAAGAGAAGAAAAAGGAGGGAGGGGGAGAGGAGAGAAAAGGAGAGAAGAAGAGGGGAGGGGGAGAGAAGAGAAAGGAGGGAGGGGGGAGGGAAGTGGAGAGGACAGGAGAGAAGAAGAGAGGAGGGGAGAGGAAGAGAGAGAAGAGAAGAGAAAGGAGGGAGAGGGGAGGGAAGTGGAGAGGACAGGAGAGAAGAAGAAAAGAAAGGAGGGAAGGGGAGAGGAAAGGAGAGAAGAGAGGAAAGGAGGGAAGGGGAGGAAAGTGGAAAGGAGAGAAGAAGAGGAGAGAGGAGGTGGGGGGAGAGGAGGGAAGAGAAGAGAAAGGACGGAGTTTTTGAATTCAAAAAGGGAAAACTCTGCCTTCCAACAATCCTTAAAGGGAAAAGGGCTTCTTGTTTTCTTTCAACAACATTATAAATAATCAACCAATTGCCGTCCATCACCTCCAGAGAGGGCAGGTTGGAGGGGACAACTACAGGAGATGTCTGTGTTTGGAGCAATACTTCAACCAGTCCTGTGGCTGGAAAGATGTTAGGAGGGTTTTGAACCTCCGGTGAGAAATGGTGCCCTTGGCACAAACTTTCTCTCCCAGACAGGGTTTTAAATCACTTCAGCATCCAGAGCCGGAGCCTCTGTATCTCCTGTGTGTCAGAAGAGCCCAAATTTTAGATTTTACTTTCCTGTTCAAGGTGCCAATGGTGCTATAAATATGAGCCGGGAGCCGGTCTGAAGAATTCTGACATTTGTGATGCAAATGAATCTTTTGTTCTATGACAATGATGGCTAACCTTTTTGCTGTCATGCCAAAAGTGGGGGGGTCGTGCTGGAGGGTCACATGGGCGTGTGCTCAAACCCATAATTCAATGCCCCCCTCTGCCTCCCCACCCCCACCCCCACATGTACACGATGGCAAAAATGGACAAACGGATGGAAGGAAGGAAGGAAGGAAGGAAGGAAGGAAGGAAGGAAGGAAGGAAGGAAGGAAGGAATAGCAATAGCATTTAGACTTATATACTGCTTCACAGTTCTTTCCAGCCCTCCCTAAGCGGTTTACAGAGTCAGCACATTGGCCCCCAACAATCTGGGTCCTTGTTTTACTGACCTTGGAAGGATGGAAGGCTGAGTCAGCCTTGAGCCCCGTCAGGATCGAATTCTTGGCAATGAACAGAGTTAGTTTGCAATACTGTATTCTAACCACTGTGCACCACAGATGGATGGATGGATGGATGGATGGATGGAAGGATGGAAGGAAGGAAGGAAAGAAAGAAGGAAGGAAGGAAGGATGGATAGATGAAGGAAGGAATAGCAATAGCACTTAGACTTATATATTACTTCACGGGGCTTTCCAGCATTCTCTAAGTGGTTTACCATCTGGGTCCTCATTTTACTGACCTCGGAAGGATGGAAGGCCGAGTCAACCTTGCTCCTAATGAGACTCGAACTGCTAACCTGCAGGCAGCTGGCAGTCAGCAGAAGTAGCCTGCAGTACCTCATTCTAACCACTGCGCCACTACGGCTAGTTTTTCTTCACCTCACTCCACTCATTTGAACCTGAAGCTTGGAGAGGGGCCACAGTTAAGGAACCCCAAACTTCGCCTTTTTCAGTGTCCTTGAATTTATCTGCAATAATTCCAGTTCAAAGAAGCAGACGGGAAGGACTCTGAATGTTGGAAACCGCTGCCCAATGCAGTAAATGCATTTAGCCACACAGAGATAATGTATGTGGCTTTTAATGAAGCAGCTTCTTATATTCCAGGGGTATTTTCATAACTATGAGATCATGGTTTAATAATCATAATCCAATCAACCAGGTCTTGATGCTTAAGAGGGGAAAAAAAAGCCTTGCCACTTAGAGGACCTATTTTTATTCCTTGCTGAATCCTGACATTCTCCAGTACCTTCCTTGTACCTTTCCAGCTTTCGGAGGTCTAATGACCTGCCTTACAACTGGCAAAATCCCAACGGAAAATAACACTCAAAACCATAGAAATGGGGGTAGGCTTTAGGAGAAACCGTCCCGTACTACCACCTCTTACAATACTGGACAACATAGTATCAACAGTGGAGAGCTTCAAATTTCTAGGTTCTGCCATATCTCAAGACCTAAAATGGACACCTAAGATCAAAAACGTCATCAAAAAAGCACAACAAAGAATGTTCTTTCTGCGCCAATTCAGAACGTTCAAACTGAGCAAAGAATTACTGATCCAGTTCTACAGAGGAATGATTGAGTCTGTCATCTGTACCTCTATAACTGTCTGGTTTGGCTCTGCAACCCAACAAGACAGACAGAGACTTCAGAGGATAAGTAGAACTGCAGGAAAAACAATGGCTACCAACCTGCCTTCCATTGAGGACCTGTGTACTGCACGAGTCAAAAAGAGGGCTGGGAAAATATCTATAGAGCCCTCGCATCCTGGACATCAACTGTTTCAACTCCTACCCTCAAAACGAGGCTATAGAGCACTGCACACCAGTAAAAGACACAAGGACAGTTTTTCCCAAACACCATCACTCTGCTCAACAAATAATTCCCTCAACACTGTCAAACTATTCACTATGTCTGCATTATTATTAATCTTCTCATCATTCCTATCACCCATCTCCTCTCACTTATGACTGCATGATTGTAACTTCGTTGCTTGTTCCTTACAAGTTATATTGATATTCATTGTTTCCTGATTGCTTATTTGTACCCTATGACTATCATTAAGTGTTGTCCCTTATGATTCTTGATGAATGTATCTTTTCTTTTTATGTACACTGAGAGCTTATGCACCAAAGATAAATTCCTGGTGCATTGAATCACATTTGGCCGATAAAAGAAGTCTATTCTATTCTATTCTATTCTATTCTATTCTATTCTATTCTATTCTATTCTATTCTATTCTATTCTATTCTATTCTATTCTATTCTATTCTACTCTATTCTACTCTACTCTACTCTACTCTACTCTACTCTACTCTACTCTACTCTACTCTACTCTACTCTATTCTATTCTATTCTATTCTATTCTATTCTATTCTAAAAAACCAGGACCCCGTTTTTCTCTTGAGCTAATGGTGCATATAGCTACTGCAATAAGGAACCCATGCTCAGTTGCATCCGTTGCAATTCTGCGACGAAGCCACCTCACGAGTAGTAAGGAGATGCCATCCCCGCTGCAGAAGCCCCCGCCGGTTTGTGATGCTATCAACTCTGACAGCCCTTCTGAGACTGTCTTTCTTCTCTATCTATTCTCCAGCGACCGAGAGCATTTAGTCTGGCCGGGAAAAGGGGAAATTACATTACAGAATTAGAGTTCATTTGTTGAGTCCCACTGGAAGTTGTGCAACGATCATCAGCTTCCTAACGTTATTAAGCCAACATCTGAATCTTAAGATTTCAGCACAGCGCGCCCCCCCTCCACCCCCCGCCCTGGCTTGGCTGCGCCAGGTTGGAGAGCCTGAAAGACAGAGGTCAGTTAAGGTGAGGCGAGAGGAGACGGTTGAGTAAACCCGTCTTTAACTCCCCTCCCTCCCCAAAGTTTTACACAATGGTTGCTTTCGGTCCAAACTTTCTGGCACACGTCACCAGCTCGCTCCTTATCCATAGGTTCCTTCTAAGAACAGTAGACGCGAAAGATCATATAACCGTTTAATTTACAGATGCCTACGCCGCCGCCGTCACCAGTACTAATAACGGAGACGAAAGGTCATCTATAAATATTTCTCATTTCTTGTTACATTGACATACCAGATAGAAAATTGCTTTCGGGAAGGGGGAAAAAAAAAACACACACACACACACCCAAAAAATCAAAACAAGCATGCCCTTCAAAAGTCAGGCCTCCTGATTAAAATTTGCTTGCCTGATGAGTTTAAAAGAGCAGCTTTCAAAAGTTTCTAAGCTGTTTCCGAATCGTGTGGTCTGATAAGGGCTGGAATGCACACAAGACTATTTGCAAACTCTTCCTTAATATCCGTAGAGGCACTGTTTTTTTTTTTTTTGAGTGGAGAAATACACTATAACCAGAGGTGAAATTCAGATTTTTTTCCCCTACCGGTTCTGTGGGTGTGGCTTGGTGGGCGTGGCAGGGGAAGGATACTGCAAAATCTCCAGTCCCACCCCACTCCTGGGGGAAGGATATTGCAAAATCTCCATTCCTTCTCTCTCCACTCCTGGAGGAAGGATATTGCAAAATCTCCATTCCCTCTCCACTCCTGGGGGAAGGATATTGCAAAATCTCCATTCCCTCCACACTCTTGGAAGAAGAATACTGCAAAATCTCCAGTTCCACCCCACTCCTGGGAGAAGGATATTGCAAAATCTCCATTCCCTCCACACTCTTGGAAGAAGGATATTGCAAAATCTCCATTCCCTCTCCACTCCTGGGGAAGGATATTGCAAAAATCCCCATTCCCTCCCCACTCCAGTGGAAGAATATTGCAAAATCTCCATTCCCTCTCCACTCCTGGGGGAAGGATATTGCAAAATCTCCATTCCCTCCACACTCTTGGAAGAAGGGTATTGCAAAATCTCCATTCCCTCTCCACTCCTAGGGGAAGGATATTGCAAAAATCCCCATTCCTTCCCCACTCCTGGGGGAAGGATACTGCAAAAATCCCCATTCCCTCTCCACTCCTGGGGGAAGGATATTGCAAAATCTCCATTCCCACCCCACTCTGGGGCCAGCCAGAGGTGGTATTTGCCAGTTCTCTGAACTACTCAAAATTTCCGTTACCGGTTCTCCAGAACCTGTCAGAACCTGCTGGATTTCACTCCTGACCATAACGTTTATAAAAAACGATGAGTTTGGAAACCAAGCAGCGCCTTTCAACCTGGTGTAGAATCTTGGGGTCCCCAGGTAGGTTTCGTACACATTTTAAATCACATTTCTTCCGCATTGGGAATTGAGTAGTTTAACGAAAAGGAGGACCAGGGTTGACAGGATAGCAGTGTTCCAATATTTGAGTGGGCTCCATTGAGAGGAGGAGATCAACCTATTCTCCAAAGATGAATTTTCCAACTTAGAACTAAGGAGAAATCTCCTAATAGTGAGAACTATTAACCAGTGGAACGGCTCGCCACCAGAAGCTGTGGGTGCTCTTGTCACTGGTGGTTTTGAAGAAGAGATTGGACAGCCATTTGTCCCTAATGGCATAAGGTTTCCTGCCTGAGTAGGGGGCTGGACTAGAAGATCTCCAAGATCCCTTCTCATTCTGTTATTCTACATTCTTTCTCATTCTGTTATTCTATCTACATTCTCACTAAAGGGCGCATTTATATTCCAAATTTACAAGAGGCGATTTTTTTTAAAAAAAATTAAAAATATTATTAGGGAAATTTGCCGTGAGATTTCTTTATTCATTACTATTGCAGTTGGATGTCAACTAAAGGTATTTGGCTAGATAATACTAGCTTAAAATATCTGGGGACCTTTGTTTAAATCCTTCTTCCGTTTAATTGCAGAAACAGCTCTATTATGGTAGCTAAAAAGATCTAGCAACCTTTTTCCTCCAGAGGAGACACACACACACACACACACACACACACACACACACATATTCTGAAGTTTTCGCGGGTGTTTGTATGTAGGTCTTTGGTTATTCGGGTCTTCTCCCATGTAAAATTGGAAGTGTCTTGACGATGTTTCGACGAAGTCTCATTCGTCATCTTCAGGCTGGTGTTCTCGGCTTCGTGCTTCCAGGAGCAATGTGAGATCACAGCTGTCTCTTCCTTTTAACTGCTAGTGGGGGTGTGAGCTGATTTGGGTGGGAGCTTGGATGTGTTCTGATTGGGTGGAGGTGTGTTCTGATTGGTTAGGGGCTTGGCTGTGCTCTGATTGGATGGGGGGTTGGTTGTGCTCTTTGGTTATTGGTTACCCGAATAACCAAAGACCTACATATATATATATATTCACTAGCCTTATGGGAGTGTTTAGGATTCCAATTCAGTATCCAAATGCTGAAATTACAATTGCTTAATGCATTGTAAGCCGCCCTGAGTCTCCAGAGAAGGGCGGCATATAAATCAAATTAAAAAAAAAACTGAACAAAGCAAACTGATTAATTGATATGTCAAACTGAAAAACGCTTCCAAAATGGATTGGGATGCTTCCTTCGTCTGAAAAGGCACCAAATAATCCAAATGAGTAACGGCAACAGAGTTGGAAAGGACCTTTGGAGGTCATCTAGTCCAACCCCCTGCTCGCACAGGAGACCTGTACGAGGGATTCGAACCGCCAACCTGCCGACCTTTCTCTTTTAAAAACTTGGTCCACATTGATCTGGAGGTCTGAAGCAAATCCGGCTGAATTTCCATTTTTTTTGCTTTGAGTATCTTAACAGCTGTGTTCTTAACGTGACAACTGCAGTGATTCACTTAACAATTGTGGCAAGAAAGGCGGCGAAAACTCATTTAACAACTGTCTTGCTTAGCGATAGAAATGTTTTGGGCTCAATTGTGGTTGTAAATCGAGGACTACCTGTACTGTTTTCCAAAAAACGTAAGACAATCCATGAAAGCTTGCCGTTGACTTTCCCTCCCTCCCTCTCTCTCTCTCTTTCCCCTCTCTTTCTCTCCCCCTCTCTCCCTTCTCTCTCCCTCTCTCTCCCCTCTCTCCATCTCTCTCCCCCTCTCTCCATCTCTCTCTCACTCTCTTCCCTCTCTTTCTCCCTCTCTTTCTCTCCCCCTCTCTCCCTTCTCTCTCCCTCTCTCTTTCCCCTCTCTCCATCTCTCTCCCCCTCTCTCCATCTCTCTCTCTCTCTTCCCTCTCTTTCTCCCTCTTCCCCATCTCTCTCTCTCCCCTCTCCCTCTCTCTCTCCCCCTCTCTTTCTCTCCCCCTCTCTCCATCTGTCTCTCACTCTCTTCCCTCTCTTTCTCCCTCTTCCCTATCTCTTTCTCTCCCTCTCTCTCCCCTCTCCCCCTCTCTCTCTCCCCCTCTCTCCATCTCTCTCTCACTCTCTTCCCTCTCTTTCTCCATCTTCCCCATCTCTTTCCCTTCTTTCTCTTTCTCTCCCCTCTCCCTCTCTCTCTCCCCCTCTCCCCTCTTTCTCCCCCTCTCCCCCCTCTCTCTCCTTCTGTTTGCCCTCTTCCTTTCCACTTTAAGCAGGCCTGTCTCATCTCAAAGCTTAAAACGGCTGTTTTGATTTCCTTATCTGGCAAATTGGATTTATCCTTTCCAGGGGCCCTAATCCCATTGTGTCCAATACTGCTCCCTTTAATTTATGGCCACTGGGTGGTATCAATTGATGGAATGCAGAGGCTTTCAAGGGAGGCTAAATGGCTTGAAAGAGACCGAAGGTTAGGACTGAAGATCAGCCAACGTTGAGCCAAATCACCTGAATTCAAGGAATCACAGGAATTGACAGAGCTGGCTCTGCCTTTTGGTGGCTGCAGGCAACAGATTCGGGGGAATGACAAAGGGGCAGTCAGTTATATATTGTCATGGTTTGGTTTTTATTGAAGGGTGGACAGAAAGGCTGATCAGTTTTTCTGCCTGGTGAGCAGAAATAATTTGACTAACATGTCTTGTTGGAATGAGGATAGTGGATAAGGCAATAGTAATAGCATTTACCTGTATATATTGCTTCTTAGTGCTTTACAGCTCTCTCTAAGCAGTTTACAGAGTCAGCCTCCTGCCCCCAACAACCTGGGACCTCGTTTCTACGTTGATGTATTTCAACTTGTGTGCATTTGGGGTCAAATTGTGGAGTGGGTTTAGGTCTTACTGACCTTATTTCTTGCTTAAAAGTTCCTTGGGAGGGAAGATTTAGGTGTGATTTGCCCAAGATAAGTTCAAATCCCACCAGGCTCAAGGTTGACTCAGCCTTCCATCCTTTCTAAGGTGGGTAAAATGAGGACCCAGTTTGTGGGGGCAATAAGCTGATTTTGTATAAAATATACAAAAGTATGAAGGCTATTGCTTAAGGCATTGTAAGCCGCCCTGAGTCTTCGGAGAAGGGCGGCATATAAATCTAATTAAAAAAATATATATAGTCCAAGTGACATGGCTGTGTTCACAAACTCTGATAACACTAAAACCAGCGTAAAAAGAAAAGGTTTATGTACCCCAGTAGTAACTAAATAATGGATCATTTCATGACTTAACACAATGACCTAGATTTACTGTTTAAAGGATTTATACAGCCACCCAACTCAAACACGGCAACTCTATGTGGCTGGCCATAAAACAAAGAAAACAAAAATGAAAGATTAGGAACATTACTCCCAATAGTTTTACTCCTTCGTTATCTATCTATTTCTTTTCTTTTCTTTTCTTTTTTTCTTTTCTTTTTTTCTTTTCTTTTCTTTTCTTTTCTTTTCTTTTCTTTTCTTTTCTTTTCTTTTCTTTTCTTTTCTTTTCTTTTCTTTTCTTTTCTTTTCTTTTCTTTTTTTTTTTTCTTTTCTTTTCTTTTTTTCTTTTCTTTTCTTTTCTTTCTTTTCTTCTTTCTTCTTTTCTTTTCTTTTCTTTTATTATTATTATTTTCTTTTCTTTTATTATTTTCTTTTCTTTTATTTATTTTATTTATTTTTTAATTTAATTTAATTTTATTTTATTTATTTATTTATTATTTTATTTTATTTTATTTTATTTTATTTTATTTTATTTTTTTATTTTATTTTATTATTTTATTTTATTTTATTTTATTTTATTTTATTTTATTATTTTGTTTTGTTTTATTTTATTTTATTTTATTTTATTTTATTTTATTTTATTTTATTTTATTTTATTTTATTTTATTTTATTTTATTTTATTTTATTATTTTATTATTTTATTTTATTTTATTTTATTTTATTTTATTTTATTTTATTTTATTTTATTTTATTTTATTATTTTATTTATTTTATTTTATTTTATTTTATTTAGCTTATATACCGCACTATCTCCAACGGACTCAGGGCAGCTCACAACAATAAAATCCATAAAACCATTGTACAAAGTTAAAATCTAGTTAAACCAAACAAAATTTAAAAACCCATAAAGCCCATCAGTCCTGGTCGGAGAACTTGAATAACCAAGTTTCTTATGATGCACTGAATTAAAGTTAATCTACATTATTGTGCCAATCAGTTGGTGCAATCCATTTCTTTCACAAATGATTTTCCTCCAATGTTCCCAAAGTTGCAAAATTCTTTGGGTTTAGATTTTTTTTTTCCCCTGGGGGTCGATGCCCATTATCTTTCATGTTCCTTCAGATTCGTTTTTTGAGACCTTCTCATTTTCTCATTAACCCTAACCCTCACCTTCCCATTTTCCCAGCCATGCTCCTTCTCTTCTCCCTCCTAGGTCTTGAATCCAAAGCCCCATCAAGAAACACATTTTTTTTAATTTTTATTTTTTTTAAATTTGATTTATATGCCGCCCTTCTCCGGAGACTCAGGGCGGCTTACAATGCGTTAAGCAATAGCCTTCATACTTTTGTATATATTTATACAAAGTCAGCTTATTGCCCCCACAAACTGGGTCCTCAATTGACCTACCTTAGAAAGGATGGAAGGCTGAGTCGACCTTGAGCCTGGCTAGGATTGAACTCGCAGAGATTACAGGCAGCTGGTGTTAATTGCTGCCTTTAGTAGGAGGCATTAGCCCCCTACGCTACACAGGCGCTACACAGACATTTGCTAAACCAAGGGGCATGCACACGGAGAGCTAAGAATGGGGTTATTTCTCTACCTTTCTGAAATTGGCTTTTCTGCCAAGAAAGAGATTGGTGATAGTCCCAATAGCAATAGTACTCAGACTTATATTTATTTGTTTATTTATTTTGTTTATGCAATTTATATGCCGCCCTATCTCCGAGGACTCAGGGCAGCTCACAACAATAAAATGCATAATTCCTGGCTAAAACAATAAAATTTAAAATCAAATTTAAAACAATTCCAGCAATAAGAAATATGAACGGAAGAATTGGAATGGAAGACCTTAAGTGCTTGCTTTTTGCTGTTGACCAGATAACTCCTCAAACTCTCTGCATTATCTATCCAGCACGGGATTTCTATTATTTTTACCTATAAAGCTGTCTCCTCCTTTTGGGAGCGACAAACATGTTTTTTAAAAGGCCTGTTTTTTCTCAATACACCTTTAAAAGGTTTTTAAATTGTTTCATATATCTAGTCAAGTTGGGATTTTTAAGAACCTCATTTTTAATTTGTATGACTACACCTGATTTTTTCACGTCAAACTGCAAGCATCTCTTAAATAAAGGTCTTAAGAATTAAAAAACAAAACAAAACACAATTGATCAAGCAATCTCCCGTCTACAAAACTACAAAACAGACAGGTCTTCAAATTGCGGTGGAACGAGCGGAGGTCAGGAGCCATCCGGAGCTCCAAAGGACGTTGGTTCCAGAGGGTGGATGCGCCCACAGAGAAAGCTCTCCCCCTGGGGGTCGCCAGCCAACACTGTCTGGCCGACGACACCCTGAGGAGGCCTTGTCTGTGGGAATGCACCGGGCATTACAGTGCTTTACAGCCTCTCTAAGCAGTTTACAGAGTCAGCCTCTTGCCCCCAACAATCTGGACCCTCATTTTACCGACTTTGGAAGGAGGGAAGGCTGAGTCAACATTGAGCCTGGTGAGATTTGAACTACCGTGTTTTCCCGAAAATAAGACACTGTCTTATATTTTTTTGAACCCCGAAATAAGCATTTGGCCTTATTTTTGGGGAAGTCTTATTATTTTGAGGTCTGTGGAGCAAGATGGGGCTCCTCTTGCTGTCTTAACTGATTTCCAGCTCTGCGTTTAAATATTTTTGGGGAGGACTTATTTTCGAGGGGGAGGCTTATTTTAGCACATGCTTTCAAAAGCCTGATTGGGTTTATTATCAGGGGATGTCTTATTTTTGGGGAAACAGGGTATCAAATTGCAGGCAGCCGGCAGGCAGTGGAAGTAGCCTGCAGTATTGCACTCTAATCACCGTGCCACCGTGGCTCATAGATGCAATCTGTCTTGAGCCTGCAATATGGAAAACCTTCCAGGCATCAGTTCTGGGACGGTCCACAAGAGGCATCTATACATGGAACCAAGGACACTGCCTTCATACCTGCAGAAATGAACCTGGCATGCAAAGTACCAAATGATGAATAAAGTAGCAAAATGATGAACTTGTCAAACATCTATGAACCTTCTACAGTGACTTGCAGGTTGCCAGTTTTGCACTTACAATTTCTCAATAGCAGGAAACTATTTTAGCCCCGCTTCCAGGTGCCCATAATCTGGCTTCTCTCCATTGTTTGGGGTTCCTGAACATGTAAGGTGGCTGACAGCTCTGTGCCAAGATAGCTAGCTCGTTCAAACAGAAAGAGGGTGGGGAAATTCCTCCAGACAAATTACATGCTGTGTGCCTAAGTGCCAAATTTGTTTGCTTTATTTTATTTTATTTTAATCAGAGGAAATGTAACTTTTTGCAATGTGATTTACAAGGGCAGGAAATCTGATTGGGACACCAGCCAGGGAAAACTGGGCAGGCAGGAGCACACCCTGGCAATCTGGAATTAAAAAAAAAATAAAAATAAAAAAGCAAACCAAGAAGATCAGAATTATGCTGAAAAGCTTACATTGTGATTGAGCTCCCCGTCCAGTGGTGAAGTCCAATTATTTTTACTACCAGTTCTTTGGGTGTGGCTAGGTGGGTGTGGTGTGGCTTGGTGGGTGTGGCAGGGGAAGGATACTGCAAAATCTCCATTCCCTCCCCACTCCTAAGGGAAGGATATTGCAAAATCCCCATTCTCTCCCCACTCCTAAGGGAAGGAAACTGCAAAATCCCCATTCCCTCCCCACTCCAGGGGAAGGATACTGCAAAATCTCCATTCCCTCCCCACTCCAGTGAAGGATATTGCAAAATCTCCATTCCCTCCCCACTCTGGGGCCAGCCAGAGGTGGCATTTGCCGGTTCTCCAAACTACTCAAAATTTCCGCTACCGGTTCTCCAGAACCTGTCAGAACCTGCTCGATTTCACCCCTGTTCCAGGGTTATTGGGAATAAAATTCCAGATTTCAGCTCATTACATCATAAAACCTATGTGCCTCTCAGTACAGGAGTTTGGGAAAGTGATATTTTAGACTAGAGCTTGTCCGTGCCGTTTTCCTATTTTGTAAATATTTGTTCTGGGGGTGGGGGTGGGTGGGGAGAGAAACTTCTAACTCTGAGATCCAGGAGTCTAGATTGCCCAGCCATAATTCAGTCTGAACTGAGTTTTTCCCGCTGCCCATCATGCCTTAATCCCAGTGGTGTGATTCTTCACCACTTCGGGAGAACCGGTTGCTAACTTTCTGAGCAGTTTGGCAAACTGATTGTTGGAAGAAATCATTAAGGGCAGAGAACCGGTTGTTAAATTACTTGAATCCCCACCACTGCTTAATCCCAAATACTCCCCCAAATCCTAGACTCAAAACCTCAAGGATTTTAAAGTCAGTGCAAGTTCATTTTTTTAGAAGGATTTCATTTCCCCTGGGGATCAGCAAGGATTTTTAAGGTTAATTCATCTAGAGACGGCTTAAAATTGCTCACTCAATTTCCGAGAATAAATCACAGACAGCGCAATAAAATCCTGCAATGACAGAGGGGGAAAAAAAACAGTGGTTTGGCTATGCAAGGTGGATGTAATTCTTGCACACGGTGACTTATCATCAAATGGCAGCAGACTGTTTCGTAAACAGATGCCGCTGTATTAAAAAAATTTTTAAAAAAACATTAGAAAAAAATATACAACTGGCCATGAAAACATCAGCAAACTGTTATAACTCCAGTACAAGGAGCCGGTATGATTTCCAAACCGTTATTCAACAGACCATGATTTAGGACAGCATGTGGACTCAACGGATACCCTGAGATTTTCCACTCAATTTAAGGAAGGAGGAAAATTTGCGTAGCAGAATTCTGAGTCTCGACAAGGATCCTGCAAATTCCCTTTACGCTTGTTTGTATTTTAATGACCAGCTAAATTTCCTTGATCAACAGAGGGCGATAAGCACAGTTGGGGAGGTAAGTTAGCTCTGTCTACTGGGATATTATAATAATAACAAAAACAACAACATTAATTTCATGCATAGTTATGCATGCCAAAGGAAATGTTTTGTGCTGCTCATCCCTTGGTGAAGTCCCTTTGTTACTGTGATGGGGTTTTGTTAGTTTTTTTTTTTCCTCCAATATTGACAGTTACGATGGGTATGAGCAGCGCAGGGGAGAGTGAACGAGAGAACTAAGCTGTTGACATTCCAGATAATTCTTCGTTCTTAATATACAGAGGCAGGCTGCAGGCTTTCATGTGAAAAAAGAGAATAAAGCACTCTCGTAAACTTTTAAATCCTAACCAATTTTTTTTTTGTTGCTTCAAATCGTTTCAGGTGCTCTTATGAACTTCTCTTTCCAGGAGTATGTGCTCAGAATTAACAGCCTGCAAAAGTTTAACAGGATTCGGACGGCCAGTAATTCAGGCCAAAAGGTCAGTTGATATTTCTGCTGAGATCGCATTTCCCAAAGGTGGCATATTTGGACCAGAAGTATCCAATTGACTGTTTTTTTTTAAGACTACCTCTGCTGTAGAAGGGATGCAGTGGTTCAGTGGCGAAGACGCTGAGCTTGTCAATCGAAAGTCGGCAGTTCAGCGGTTCGAATCCCTAGTGTCGCGTAACGGGGGGAGCTCCCGTGACTTGTCCCAGCTTCTGCCAACCTAGCAGTTCGAAAGCACGTAAAAAATAAATGCAAGTAGCAAAATAGGGACCACTTTTGGTGGGAAGGGAACAGTGCTCCGTGCGCCTTTGGCATTGAGTCATGCCGACCACATGACCACGGAGATATCTTTGGACAGCGCTGGCTCTTCGGCTTTGAAATGGAGATGAGCAGCGCCCCCTAGAGTCAGGAACGACTAGCACGTATGTGCGAGGGGAACCTTTATCTTTTACCTCTGCTTTAGCAGAGCGAAGGCAGAACCAGGAAAGGATAGATCCCTTCTCTTTCCTTTTGGGAGGAATAAGTTTTGTACAAAGAGCTTTTAAAGTGAATGCAGTTTGGGGTTGTAGAGATTTGATAGGCTTAATAGCACTTAGCAGTAGCACTTAGATTTATAGACCGCTTTATAGTGTTTTTACAGCCCTCTTTAAGCAATTTAAAGAGTCAGCCTCTTGCCCCTAGCAATCTGGGTCCTTATTTTACCAACCTCAGAAGGATAGAAGGCTGAGTCAATCTTGAGCCTGGTGAGATTTGAACTGCCGAACTGCTGCTAGCAGTCAGCTGAAGTAGCCTGCAGTGCTGCAATCTAATCACGGTATCTTAACTTTCACCACTCGGCTTAATGTTAAAAGAGGCACCAGACCATTTTGGGGAGAGGCTGTGTGAGGGCATCTGTTGCACATTTAATCATTCCAATGTATTTCTTGCTTCATTTTACCTTAGTTTATATTTTTCTTCATATTTTATCTTTTTTTCCCCCGTGCTTCCTTGAGAACTCCCATTGTTATTTTGTCTCATATCAAATAGTCAGTCTTTCATGTTAGATCTGCATTATCTGGGAGTAAACCCAGATAAAGAGTAAACCCGAAACTTGCTTTACAATGGCTCACATTTTCTTCCTTCTCCTCCTTCCCCCCCCCTCCTCCTCTTCCTCCTCCTCCTTGATTTTTTTTCCAGGTTTCCTTTCTCGGAATCTGTGAGCAGAGATGTCCATGCTGCACCCATTTTCAGATACCCATTTTCTACCCACCAAAACCTCCTGAATCTTCCAACTCAGGGATGAAATCCAGCAGGTTCTGACAGGTTCTGGAGAACCGGTAGCGGAAATTTTGAGTAGTTCAGAGAACCGGCAAATGCCACCTCTGGCTGGCCCCAGAGTGGGGTGGGAATGGAGATTTTGCAATATCCTTCCCCCAGGAGTGGGGAGGGAATAGGGGTTTTGCAGTATCCTTCCCCTGCCATGCCCACCATGCCACGCCTTACAGAACCAGTAGTAAAAAAAAATGGATTTCATCACTGCTCCAACTTCTGCGTGTAGCACCTCATAAGAACTTTTTTTCTTGGGTTTGACAGAAGAAAAGATTCTACAGAGTAAAGGACAGCATCCGCACCATTCCACCGTCTCCTCTTCAGTCCTTGGATGCCAAAACATTACTTTCCACTTGCGAGAATCCTGCCTCTTCTTTTTGAAAACAGATTCTGAAAGCAACTTGTCTTTCCCTTCAACCAAACTAGAACTTGATTTTATTTTTATTTTTTGGCCTGGAATAGTATAGGTTTTCCTGCTTGAGAACGGGGTTGGACTGGATGACCTCCAACGTCCCTTCCAACACTTCCGTGATTCATGGATGTGCACTTATAACTCTGAAAAACCCACAAACTTGCAGGATGCGTATGGGTGGGTAGGTGGGAGCTTGGGAAGAAAAAAAAAAGAAGAAGAAGAAGAAGAAAGAGATAATGATGGTAATAACCGGCAATTAAATAGGCCCACGAAGAGCGTATTTCATACCTCGCAATTTCTTTTCAAACAGCAACGAGCCGCCTCTCTCGCTCCACGGCAGAAGGGAGCTACTCCAGACAGAACTGTACAATGTTTGTCGACAGCATGTCAGTCACAAACAAACGTGCCTTGAAAGCCGAAAAGCCGTATCCAATGGGCAGATTAAGGAAAAACACTTACACGTGAAATGAAAGCAGACAAGGAGGCAGATGAGTTGGGGGGAGAGATGCTCACAGCCCCTAATGACAGGAAGATTGCTAAGAATAAACCTTCAGATCAAGTGTCAGGAGTTGGTGAATGTGGGGGGGGGGGAGAGATTCAAAATGGCACCTGGTCGAAGGAATCTGGCATGGAAAAGCCTCTCTAGCCCATGGATCAAGAAAGTATTTGATTGTTATACGAAAGAGATAGGAAACAGCCAAACTGCCTTGCAGGTGCCAGGATTCTAATTGGCTATGGAGAAAAATCAGAGTTGGGTTAGCGGAAATTTTGAGTAGTTCGGAGAACCGGTAGTAAAAATTCTGACTGTCCCTGTCCTCATCTATTCTCTGCCTCCCGAGTCCCAGCTGATCGGGAGGAAATGGGGATTTTGCAGTAACCTTCCCCTGGATTGGGGAAGGAGTGGAGAATTTACATTATCCTTCCCCTGCCACGCCCACCGAGCCACGCCCATCAAGTCACGCCACGCCCACCAAGCCATGCCCAAAGAACCAGTAGTAAAAAAATTTGAAACCCACCACTGAGAAAAATGGAGCATGTATGCATTTTTTTAAAAAAATTGATTTCTATGCCGCCCTTCTCCAAAGACTCAGGGCAGCTTACAATGCGTTAAGCAATAGTCTTCATACTTTTGTATATTTATACAAAGTCAGCTTATTGCCCCCACAAACTGGGTCCTCAATTGACCTCCCTTAGAAAGGATGGAAGGCTGAGTCAACCTTGAGCCTGGGGAGAGTCAGGCTGATAGTAATTGCAGACAGCTGAACGTTCTTCTTTCTTTCTTTCTCCTTCCTTCCTTCCTTCCTTCCTTCCTTCCTTCCTTCCTTCCTTCCTTCCTTCCTTCCTTCCTTCCTTCCTTCCTTCCTTCCTTCCTCTTTTTTTAATTAGATTTCTATGCTGCCCTATCTCTGGAGACTCAGGGTGGCTTACAATGCGTTAAGCAATAGCCTTCATACTTTTGTATATTCTATACAAAGTCAGATTATTGCCCCCACAATCTGGGTCCTCATTTCACCTACCTTAGAAAGGATGGAAGGCTGAGTCAACCTTGAGCCCGGTGAGATTCGAACTTACAGTCATTGCAGACAGCTGGTCTTTCATTACAATGCTTAGCCTGCTGAGCCACCAGGCCCTTTTACCAAATGTATTGGCTGCCCATCTTACCGTACGGTAATTTTTAACCCTTTGCACTCTGCAGCAAAAAAATGTTATAAGGGAGCATTATAAGCATCGTAAGTGCTAGAAGGGAGAGGGGTTTGTGGAGAGAGGAGGAGGAGGAGGAGGAAGAGGAGGAGATCTGTGGGGTAGTTGGTGCTAAGACATTTCATTAGCCAAACTAGGTAACAGCATCAGTGTTAGAATGCAGTGGGCCTAGCACCCTTGATGTTACCTCGTTTGAGTGATGATAGATCTACCAGAAAAGCACCAAGCTCAGAGAGCACCAAGGACCCCCTCATTTCAAGCAGGAGCTACAAATATTCTCCTTTATCTGGTATGACATCTATTATTTTATAGGTAGCTAGTTCTACAGAGAAAACGGCACAAACTGGCAGTCTTTGGAGGCAGAAGTCCTGTATTGACATTATTAAGAACTGTCCTTTTTGCTATGTGGACATCCTATTTCTGTCAGGCACAAGCAATCACACACAGCCACTTGCAAACACCTCAAGTAAGCAATTTTATTGTCCACCATTTATGTTACAAGAAACTCCCAAAACTGCTTGCCTTCCCCTGAGAATGACCAGATAAGGTTTCATGGATCTTATTTATTTGTTTGTTTGTTTGTTTGTTTATTAGTTCGATTTATATATCTCGCCCTTCTCCGGAGACTCAGGGGGGCTTACAATGCATTAAGCAATAGCCTTCATACTTTTGTATATTTAAACAAAGTCAGTTTATTGCCCTGACAATCTGGGTCCTCATTTTACCCACCTTAGAAAGGATGGAAGGCTGAGTCAACCTTGAGCCTGGTGGGATTCGAACTTCCAGTAATTGCAGACAGCCGAACGTTATCGATTCTTTCTTTCTTTCTTTCTTTCTTTCTTTCTTTCTTTCTTTCTTTCTTTCTTTCTTTCTTTCTTTCTTTCTTTCTTTCTTTCTTTCTTTCTTCCTTCCTTCCTTCCTTCCTTCCTTCCTTCCTTCCTTCCTTCCTTCCTTCCTTCTTTTTCTTTCTTTTTCTTTCTTTCCTTCTTCGTTCCTTGCTTCCTTCCTTTCCCTCTTCTTTTTTTAAAAATTTGATTTACATGCTGCCCTTCTCCAGAGACTCAGGGCGGCTTACAATGCATTAAGCAATAGCCTTCATACTTTTGTATATACTTGCTTAGTAGGGCTTTTTGGGGCCCCCTGAGCGGTGTTCTATTTTATACAAAGTCATCTTATTGCCCCCACAAACCAGATCCTCATTTTACCTACCTCGAAAGGATGGAAGGCTGAGTCAACCTTGTCCCTGGTGAGAATTGAACTTGCAGTAATTGCAGGCAGCTGGCAGCTAAGTACTACTTTAACAGCAGCAATTTAGTCTACTACGCCACCAAGGCTCTTGGCAGAAGTCAAGCTTATGCCACTAGTTACTGTGCAATGATTCCGAGCTAGACCCTCACTTGACTCCTCCTTCCAGCTGAGCTGGCAAGTTTCCAACAATTCGTTTCTTTGGCCTTCAAAGGTCATCATGTTTAACGCAAGTTTTTTTCTCTTTTTGATTTATTTTTATTAGAATGATTGCACTTCCTACATGAAACTGGGCATTAGTTTAAGCTTAACAAACAAGAACATGGGAGGGAGAAAAGACCTAAGATAGTAACATGGTTATAATCCTTATAACCAGCTTCTCCTAAAAGCCAACGTTAGCGGCTGGAGTGGGAAAGGGTTTTTTTTGCATGGGTTGAATTAACTCACAGAAAGGTTCCCCACCCAAACATACCCAAACATATTAAGAAAACTTATAATAGCTAAGCTAGTTCTGAAGTGAGCCGAGGATTGTTCATTCCTCGCTAGATACAGTGTGCTATATCCTTAATTAAGCTGAACAAAAGAGAATGGGTAGGTGGAAAAGCACATATATTATCATTATCATTTAAGACATTTGATACTACCTCTTGTGTTCGGAGTCGTGTACATGGTATTTTAAAAAAAACAATTATGCTACAAAGATAATAATCTAGAATTATAATAATTTAAGGAGAAAGCATTTCAATGTGACTGGAGAGAAGAGGGAGGGGGGAGAAATCCCCACTCACACAAAATGAGTGTAGTCTCTTAAACATGTAGCGCCTAAACAATTGCTATTGTTTTTATATTTACTGTTCAACTGATTTATATCCCACACTTCTCCTCCAGGAGTTTAAGCCAACTCCCGGGTGCCCGTTTCTTCATTTTTTGGCCATGTGGTGGGCTGCTTTAAGACAGCATGAGAAACTCAAATCTCTAAGTATATAATGGTCTGTGAGAATGGCTTTGGGAGATAGGAGGAAGAATCAGAGGCTAGTCAACCATAATGCAAAAGGGTATTTCAGCCGACAAAACTTGGGAGTCCTCCTGGATGCATGGCTGTCTTTAGAAGAGCATATGATGGCCGTGGCCAGAGGGGCTTTTCATCAGGTTCGTCTGATACGCCAGTTGCGCCCCTTTCTGGATCGGGACTCCTTATGCACAGTCACTCATGCCCTCGTCACTTCTCGCCTGGACTACTGTAATGCTCTCTACATGGGGCTCCCCTTGAGGAGGACCCGGAGGCTCCAACTGATCCAGAATGCGGCCACGCGGGTGATCGTGGGGGCAACGTGGCGCTCCCATGTAACACCTCTCCTGCGTGAGCTGCACTGGCTTCCGGTGGTCTTCTGGGTGCGCTTCAAGGTATTGGTTCTCATCTTTAAAGCGCTCCATGGCTTAGGGCCTGGGTATTTACGAGACCACCTTTTGCCACTGATAACCTCCCACTGGCCAATATGCTTCCACAGAGAGGGTTTCCTCAGGGTGCCATCGGCCAAGCAATGTCGACTGGTGGCCCCCAGGGGGAGAGCCTTCTCGGTGGGGGCGCCCACCCTCTGGAATGAGCTACCCTCAGGGATGCGACTGATCCCGGACCTCCATACTTTCCGTAAGGCCCTGAAGACTTTTCTATTTCAGCAAGCCGAGCTGGCTTAAAAAAATTATTTAACAGGTGAATTTTAAGGGTAAGGGGTTTTAAATTGAGGAAGCCAAATTGATTTAATTATGTTTTAAACTTTTTTAATTTTTATAGTGTATGTATTTTAATTTTGGCTGTTCACAACCCTGAGTCCTTCGGGAGAAGGGCGGTATACAAATTTAATAAAACTAAGCTAAACTAAAAGGAAAAGGGATATGGGAAGCATCTTAGAAAGGACCCTCCCTAGTTTTCTAGAAAGTAAAAAAAACAAAACCTTAAGGAGGGGCGAAATGCTTTCAGCCTTGCAAATTTATGTTAATGGAACCTTAAAGGACGTATATAAAAACTAATGGTTGGTGCTTCTCCTTGGAGGGCTGACAAGGTGCAAGAATGGATGCAAGGTCTCCTTAGTGCTAGGATGGCATCTTAGAATAGAGAACATAAAATAATAGGGTTGGAAGGGACCTTGGAGGAAATCTGTCAGGAAATCTGGACAAATGGCTGTTCAGTCTCTTCTCCAGTGATGAAGTTCCCATAGCTTTCTTCTTTGTTTATTATTTATTATTTATTTATTTAATTACATTTATATACCGCCCTTCTCCTGAAGGACTCAGGGTGGTGAACAGCCAAGATTAAAATACATACAACGTAAACGTTAAAATACTTTAAAATAGAATTAAATCCTTTGGCTTCCCAATTTAAAACCCCTTACCTATAAAATTAAAACTAATCCCGCTAAAATCCCTTTAGGCCAGCCCAACTTGTTGGAATAAAAAGGTCTTCAGGGCCTTATGAAAAGTATGGAGATCCGGGCTAAGTCGTATTCCTGGGGGTAACTCGTTCCAAAGGAGGGGTGCCCCCACAGAGAAGGCTCTCCCCCTGGGGGCAGCCAGCCGGCATTGTCTGACCGACGGCACCCTGAGGAAGCCCTCTCTGTGAGAGCGTATGGGCCGGTGGGAGGTTATTGGTGGCAGAAGGTGGTCTCGTAAGTACCCTGGTCCTAAGCCATGGAGCGCTCTAAAGGTGAGAACCAATACCTTGAAGCGTACCCGGAAGATCACCGGAAGCCAGTGCAGCTCGCGCAGGAGAGCGCCACATGGGAGCGCCATGCCGCTCCCTTTATCACCCGCGTGGCAGTATTCTGGACTAGTTGGAGCCTCCGGGTACTCCTCAAGGAGCTGTCAAGTGAGCCCTGATTTTTTTTCCTTCTAGCCGATCAGCTGGGACTCGGGAGGCAGCGAATAGATTTGGGGTAGGGCCAGGCAGAGGTGGTATTTACCGGTTCTCTGAACTACTCAAAATTTCCACTATCGGGGAGAACCGATAGCAACCCACCACTGGATTCATACACCTGTACACAAAACCCCGAAGATGGCTTTGAAACCTGTGCAACATTAGGCATTCTGTGTCCACCAGAGAAAGGGCACCTTTTCCTAAAGCACTTTGCACCTGTCCCCAAGGCGCACCTAGGCTCCTAAAAATGCTCGACAGCAGCAGAAAAGGTTTGCAGGCGAAATCTGAAGATTTTTCTATTACCCCTGGCTTGCATTCGCTCTACTCTGGCAAAAAGAATGAAGATGGATGGCAGCACTCTGGACAGCCTGAAGAATCCTTACTTTGGCACTGAACCTGTTCCTGCCAAGGTGAATGCCATTGTAAATTCTACCTCTTGCAGAGAAAAATGCCCGTCGATCACCTCGGTGGCATTTCAAAGGAGGGCAGGACTGTGGGAATGTACAGCTGATCTGGAGGAAGACCAAGGGGGCTAAAGTTAATAATAATGACGTGGGAAGGTCCCAGAACTGTTCGTTCTTTATCTTGAGTTTCTGGACTTCCAAATCTTAGAATAGTAAAAAGATAGAATAACAAACTTGAGTTAGAATATTTCGGACGTGTGATGTGACATCCAGTGATGGAGCACCCACATTTCCCCATGTTGGCTGAGATGGGGAATTCTGGGAACTGACGCCCACAAGTCTTAAAAGTTTCCAAGGTTGGACACTCCTGATTAAAAAGAAAGGAGTACCGTATCTGGTGTCCGAATGAGAGTGCCAACGGAGATGACTTAATCTGCTGAGGAAAGAGATTCCGTAGGTGTTTCCAGTAAAATGTTGAAATCTAAGAGAGCCTGGTTATTATTACAAAGGGTGTGGACCTTTCTCTCTCCTTTTCTTAGGAATGGCTGATCTCATTTTTCCCTTGCTGGTTGGAGGGACTCCATTTTGGCTTTTTAAATTTCCAAACCACCGCAGATCGCTGCAGATGGGGAATGCAGACAAGAAATTAAAAGAAATTAAAAGACCCTTGCTCCTGGGGAGGAAAGCTATGGCAAAGTTAGACAGCCTACTAAAAAGCAAAAATATCACCCTGCCAACAAAAGTGCGTATAGTCAAGGCGATGGTTTTCCCAGTTGCAGTGTATGGCTGTGAAAGCTGGACCATAAGAAAGGGTGAGCGCCAAAGAATGGAGGCCTTTGAACTCTGGTGCTGGAGAAGACTCGTGTGAGTCTCTTGGACTGCAAGGTGATCCAACCGGTCAGTCCTAGAGGAGATCAATCCTGACTGCTCTTCAGAAGGCCAGATCCTGAAGAGGAAACTCAAATACTTGGGCCACCTAATGAGAAGGAAGGACTCCCTGGAGAAGAGCCGAATGCTGGGAACGATGGAGGGCAAAAGAAGAACGGGACGAGAGAGAACGAGGTGGTTGGATGGAGTCATTGAAGCAGTTGGGATGAGCTTCAATGAACTCCGGAGGATGGTAGAGGACAGGAAGGCCTGGAGGAACGTTGTCCATGGGGTTGCGATGGGTCGGACACAACTTCGCAACAAACAACAATTTCCAAACCACCAGCAAGAAATAAGATTTCTCTGAGTCAACCTCAATATGGTTTTGCCTTTCTCACACAGGAAGCTCAAGGGATGCAAGTGAGGGTCCTGTGTGTGTGTGTGTGTAGATTTGGAAAAGGTCACTTGGTCATCTAAAGTCAACATGGCCCAAATGATTTGCATGACCCTCATGCCAAACGCCGCACTAATTAACCAAAACTCCCCACAGCAAAACTAAAGCATGGTCTTCATGAAATGCTCTTTGTTCCGAATGGTTTATTTTTTTCTTTCCTTATTATTTTTTTGGAGATCAGCTTTAGACGTCAATCTGTGGGGTTAGGTGGGAAAATTCAAGGAATGAATCCAGAAGCAACCGCTTTCCACCAGTCACACCGAGGCCTCTTACGTGGTCCTGCACAGTCCTGCACGGAAGCATTTGCAAGTTACTGGAATGCAGGAGAACTGGCTGGAGAGAATGAGGCACCTTTGAATCACTTCACAGAGGCTGTTTGAAAAGTTTGCATCTTCTTCTTCTTCTTCTTCTTCTTCTTCTTCTTCTTCTTCTTCTTCTTCTTCTTCTTCTTCTTCTTCTTCTTCTTCTTCTTCTTCTTCTCCTCCTCCTCCTCCTCCTCCTCCTCCTCCTCCTCCTCCTCCTCTTCCCCCTCCTCTTCTTCTTCTCCTCCTTCTCTGCTGTTCCTCCTCCTCCTTTTCTCCTCCTCCTCCTCCTCCTCCTCCTCCTCCTCCTCCTCCTCCTCCTCCTCCTCCTCTTCTTCTTCTTCTTCTTCTTCTTTTCCCCTCCTCCTCCTCTTCCTCTCCTCCTTCTCCTTCTCCTTCTCTTCCTCCTCCTCCTTTTTTGCTGGAGTATATTTATCTAGAGGGGCGCAGGGGCTCAGTTGCTAAGACACTGAGCTTGTCGATCGAAAGGTTTGGCAGTTCAGCAGTTCGAATCCCTCGTGCCACCTAACGGAGTGAGCTCCCATGACTTGTCCCAGCTTCTGCCAACCTAGCAGTTTGAAAGCAGGTAAAAAATGCAAGTAGAAAAATAGGGACCCCCTTTGGTGGGAAGGTAAGAGCGTTTCGTGCGCCTTTGGCGTTGAGACATGCCGGCCACATAACCACGGAGACGTCTTCAGACAGCGCTGGCTCTTCAGCTTTGAAATGGAGATGAGCAACTGCCCCCTAGAGTCAGGAACGACTAGCACATATGTGCGAGGGGAATCTTATTTATCTACGGCAGCTTTTTGAAAGCATGTTTACCAAGTCAAGTTGGGATGCTCTTGGAAGATCAGCTTGTACTGTCAAATTCTGGCTTTTTTGAAACTATACAGGTAGTCCTCAATTTATAATTTATAAAATTGGGCGTGACTCACCCAAATCAATGGTTGACGTTATTCATTTTCAGTGAAAATTCTAATGCAGTGTTTCTAAACCGTGGCAACTTGAAGATGAGTGGACTTCAACTCCCAGAATTCCCCAGCCAGCTGGCTGGGGAATTCTGGGAGTTGAAGTCCACTCAACTTCGAGTTGCCAAGGTTGAGAAACACTGCTCTAATGCATGGTCTTTCTGGTTTTTTGTGACTGCATATCCCATCACTCTTGAGTTCTGGACATGCTGTCTCTTCCTTCCTATTCACATCAGGGAAGTTCCTGGATTGCCCACCTATGAATTTATAACCCGCAGATTAAACAACAACAACATTCGAAGTTTTTTTTTTTTAACAAATATACATAAAACCATCTTCAATTACAAACAATGTGTCGGTTGGTTACATATCTTTTGTGCATCATTCACCAAATTCATAGCTTTTTAAATTTTTTTTTATTGGGGATTATACCTGAAATATATAATAAAAGAATTGAGATATTGGATTGTGAATGTATTAACAGCGGCTAGGATTGTGTTCGCTTAAAATTGGAAAAAGGAGAAAATACCAACGCAGGACGAAGTTACTAAGAAAATTATGGAATGTGCTGAAATGAGCAAATTGACATTTGAAATTAGAGAACAAGAAGATAAACAATGCTATAAGATATGGGATCTAGTTTATCACTGGCTAGATAAAAGAAATGTGGAAATGAAATATGGTAGAGATTTTTACAATACAAGAATTGTAGAACTATGCAAAACATAACATATAGATGTATGAGTATTGAGGTGGAAATGAATGTCATAAATAAAAATGAACTCAAATGTTAGAATGAAAATGAGGGAAGAAATAGTCATATTCAAATAAATGATTAATGAGGATAACCATATATAGACGTATATGAGAATCTAGGTAAACTGTAAATTGTAAACATTCGAGGTTTTAAGGATTTCATAGCTCACTAATCTTGTATTTCTCACCCAGCCCTTGGCACTGTTTTATTGCTACTCCTGTACTTCCAGTGTATTCAAATATTGCCTTTATTCTCAAATTCTGCAAATCACTCAGAAATGTACAACAGACATAAATTCAGCCAAACAAATAAATCCCTCAAGAGAGCTGCCAGGCAAGGAATGGATTGCAAAAAGATTGCAAAAAGTCGAACAGAATCCTGGATCATTTCAAGTCCACCCACCCCGAAACAGGTGCATGATTGCGACTTGTGTGCGTGATTAATCCAATGTGCGTCCTCCTATCCCGTACTCACAATTGCTGGGGCTGAGATTTTGCAACGCTTTTTTTTTAAAAAAAAAAACAGACGAACACAAGAGTGTTGTTATTACGATGTTGGTTTTCACTGGCGGTGCTTCAAATCCTTCTGCTTGTCTGTAATGGAAGAATCGTAGGAAAGCCGGAGAATTTTTTTTTTTTTCCCCTTCCCTGCCGTGCTCTCAAAAACAGAACTGAAATGGAGCAGCCTGGAGCAATTTATTCGCTTAACATGCAATTTATCCATAATCTGAGATACACTTAGATGATAGACTATCCCACTGGGGTCGGATACACCTTCTGCCTGGTATATATTTAGCAAGGAAGCTTGTGACTCTGGAGTCAGTCCCTGCCACCACCACCCCTGCCCCCAAGGAAGAGCACACTAACCTTCATTTCGTAAAGCTAGCTCAGCAAAAAAAAAAAAAAGCACATTATGAGCCTGGTTGGGAGGCAAACCTCATCATTGGGAGGAAAGATGGAGCCTGCCTCAAAATATTGATTTTGGGTGGATGGAAGGGCAGCGAGTCCTTTGCGCTCCCCACCCCCCAAAAAGCTAAAAAATATTCTTTTTGAGAGACCAACTTCATAACCCACCTGAGATATTACAAACCTTGTCTTATTATATTGTAGGAAGTTAGCACCCACCTCTCTCCTAGGAAAATGAGATATTTTAGGAAATATTAAAAGGGCAGAATATTTTCCTTAAAAGGGAGGCAGAAACTCAACCTTTTTCAATGGGCCATTAAGGCCTGGGCCAGTCTATTCTACATAGCAAAGATCTATCTCCTTCAGGCAGAGCCATAGTAGGAATTTGCCAAAGCCCCTTCATTACATCATCACCCAGCAAGAGTCAACCAAGCTTGGGACTCAGGACACAACCTACAGAGTTGCCTCCGCATGGCTCCATGGGAGTCTGACAACCAATCAGAATACAAGCTCAAATTCAAAAGCCCAGAAAGGGTATAAAACTCAGGCAATCTCAGCATCTCTTCCCCCTTTTTCCCCTCTTCACCCAAGATCTTCAAGGCACGTGATCCTGTCCACCATTAAAAACCATCTTTCCAAGCAGCCACCATGTTTCCAGGGTCTTTCTCCCCACTTGGAACTGAACCAGAGGGACATTTCTTCCAACAGTGTGAAAGTTGGTTGAGTCTTTGGGTCGCTCACCAGGAGATAGTGAGTTCTAGTTCCGTCTTATGTATGAAAGCCAGTTTGGACCAGTTCCTCTCTCTCAATCTAAGCCACCTCACAGGATAACCATGGTGGGGAAAATAAGAGGAGGAAGGTGTATTAGGTAAGTTCACTACCTGGACTTATTTACAAAAATAATAAAGGTGAGAGATCTCTCCCTGTGCTCCCAAGTTGCACAGACCAATCTCTCTGACTGCAAGTTCTAAAGAATCCAGGATGTCTCTTGCAGCTCCATCTGTTTCACAACCCATAATTCAGTTCTGGAAGGCACTATTGTCCCACTGTCTTCCTCCCCCTTACATCCAAGCTTCATCCTGACACATCTAGCTGAACCAAGCCAGAACAGGTATCAACCCTCATTCCCTTAAAAAACCTTTGCCAACTTGAAGACTTCTGGACTTCAACTCCCAGAATTCTGGCTGGCCGAGGAATTCTGGGAGTTGAAGTCCCCAAGTCTTAGATTTGCCCAGTTTGGAGACCGCTGTTCTAAGCTGACACGTCCTTTGGATGACGACCTGAGTTCCACCTATCTCAAGGAGAGTAGCGAGCACTTGGAGGGATATTTTTTCCAGTCCCTGACACTAATTTCACCAGTTGTTGTTTTTTTAAAATTTGATTTCTATGCCGCCCTTCTCCAGAGACTCAGGGCGGCTTACAATGCGTTAAGCAATAGCCTTCATGCTTTTGTATATTTATACGAAGTCAGCTTATTGCCCCCACAAAGTGGGTCCTCAATTGACCTACCTTAGAAAGGATGGAAGGCTGAGTCAACCTTGAGCCTGGTGAGATTCGAACTGGTGTAATTGCAGACAGCTGGATGTTAATTACGGTGCTTAGTCCACAGAGCTATCCAGGCTCCTGGATAAGATCTTTAAAACAACTCCAGGTAGCTCACAGCAGTTTAGCTAAAAGGATCCCTGACAGAAAACTCTGCCATTTCAGCCACCCAAACGAGAACCAAAAACTGAGGAGGCAGGAAATATCTTGGGAGGTCATCCAGACTGACCTCCCCCCCCTTGTGTACTGTAGCAATGAACTTCTATAGCATCTCCAGCAGAGGGCTATAAAGCTTTTTCTGTAAATACCTCCAGCAAAGAAGATAATTCATTATGGCCTCATGTGCTTCAGAAGCAGTCTTATAGTAACAAAGTAATAATAATAATAATAATAAATCAGTGTGAATCTGCACACACACACACAAAAATCCAGTGGCAAAAATGGACCGGGTTCTAGATGGAAGCTGAAGGGCCCAACATTGCCTGAAAGTTGCAGGAAAACGTCCATCGTAAGAGGTTGGAAAGGATGTCATTTTAGATCCATTTTGTGACCGATGCAGGAATATGACTGCTACTACTACTCACGGAGGCAGGCACATATATGTGCTTCAGGATAATGTTGCGGGATCCAATCTCAGTCGGTCGCCGAGACCAGAGGTTTGGTCTTCCTTTCAAGCATGCATTCTAGTGAGAGAGAAATATTCCCTGAGAATGGATGGGCTCTAGCTTGCTACAGATGCCGATACAGATTAACAGGGTTGGAAGGGACCTTGGAGGTCATCTAGTCCAGCCCTCCCACCCAAGCAAGAGACCCTACACTGTTTCTGACAGAGGGCAGTCCAGTCTCTTCTTGAAAGCTCCCACAACCTCGGAAGGCAACTTCTGTTCAATGGGTTGATTGCTCTCACGGTCAGAAAATGTCTCCTTATTTCCAGGTTGAATCTCTCCTTGGTCAGTTTCCATCCATTCTTCCTTGTCTGGCCTTTGGGTGCTTTGGAAAATAGCTTGACCCCCTTCCTCCTCCTCTCTGTGGCAGCCATTCAAATATTGGAAGATGCTATCCTGTCTCACCTGGTCCTTCTCTTCACTAGACTAGCCATGCCCAGTTCCTGCAACCGTTCATCGTATGTTTTAGCCTCCAATCCCCTAATCATCCTGGTTGCTCTTCTCTGCACTTTTTCTAGAGTCTCCACATCTTTTTTATAGTGTGGTGACCAAAACTGGATGCAGGATTCTAGGTGTGGTCTTACTAAGGCTTTATAGAATGGTATCACCTCCCTTGATCTTGATTGTATCCCTCTGTTTATGCAACCTAAGAAGGTGTGCCAGCCTAATCGGAAGATTAAACCTCTCATCCCAGTGATCAATTCAGTTTGAATTCTGCACTATCGCATGCCCTAATTCAGGGGGTCTCCAAATTGGCACCTTTAAGACTTGTGGACTTCAACTCCCAGAATTCCTCAGCCAGCCATACTGGCTGGGGAATTCTGGGAATTGAAGTCCGCAAGTCTTAAAGATGCCAACTTTGAAGACCCCTGCCCTAATCTAACCATATACCAATTTGGGGAGGTTTCCAGAAATGAGCAGGACAGAAAAAAGGCAGAACACCCTGTGGGTTCAATAATGGCCTTTCTGAAACAATCATGCAGAGTCCAGCTCTGGCTCCCTGGAAATGATGGACTACAACTCCCATCGCCGTGCCAATCACTGGCTCAGAAGGGAGCGGGGAATCATATGAGCCCAAGGCTGGTCTTGAGGAACCGTTGCCCTTCTTGCTTGGGATTCGAGCCCTGAAACGTTCTCCTTCCAATGGCTGTGTGTTTCTCAATGGGGCACAATCTAATGTCAGCTGCATTTTGGCCCCTGGGGTTAGTTCCTGGTTAAGGCTCTGCGTTCTTGAACCCGGGTCATTGAATTCGGCAGGTTTGCAGGACCGATGCCTTTCCAAAATGCACAACGTGAAAGCATCAACTACTAGCCGGGGAGTCAGCCACCTGGGGCTCGGGAGCCGCATGTGGCTCTTTCACCCCTCTGCTGCGGCTCCCTGTCACTCAAAATATGCATCACTACGGCCAATGTGCAACACCGATTTATTGAGCTTTTCAACCCCCCCCCAGTAGGCCAACCATGGATAAATCCAAGAAAAGTTTCAGAAGAAAACAAAACATTTAATTCAACTCCATATGCTGGTTTTGTGGCCACTCAAGAAATAGTCAGGCACATTTGTGGCTCCCGGTGTTTTCTTTTCTGTGGGAAACGGGTCCAAATGGCTCTTTTGAGTGTTTAAGGTTGCAGACCCCTGCGCTAGCCCCCCCCCCCCCAAAAAAAGCCAATTGGTGATTTACGCAATAAGCCGAGCGAAACCAAAACAGCCATCCAAGCCTCCGTCGACCTGCCTTGCAAACTCCAGAAAAAACCAGGCTGGGTCCGGTTAGCCGGCGGTGGGGGGGGGGGGGGGGGAAGAGAGCAGCAGCAGATCGTGGGAATTCAGCCCCAATCGAGGACGCGCGCAGCCCGAGCGGCAAGACAAAGTTCCTTCCAACTCGCGATGACGCCGGGAGGGGTTTGGGGAAGTGGGGGGGGGGGGGAGGGCGCAGCGGCGGAGAGTGGAACCGACACTATTCCTTCCCACCCCCACTCCGTTTCAGTTCAGGTGTTTTGCCCCCCTCCCCTCCACGGAGGTGGATCCTGAGACTGAGTTGCTATGCGAAGCCCACGCGCGCCCGCCCACCGTCTCTCCAGATGTGCCTTCCCGACCGACGGACAGAGAGGGGAGGAGCGGGGGCGGGGGGGGGCGTGCTGCTCTCCCCGCCCCCTTTGGCAAGAGGCTCGCACGTGCTATATTTGGCAAGCGTATAACGCACCCGAGGTTCTGCAACCTGGTGCCCGCGGGGGAATCCCAGCGCGACCCTCTCGGCCCCTTCACTCGCCTGATTCGCCCGTCCAGTCCAGTCCTCTTCGGGTATCCGACGGTGCTTCGGTGCCCCGGCTTGGGCGCTCTCCGCGCGCGCGTGGGTGGGTGGCTGGGTGGGTGGGCGCGCTCTCGGGCACTCCCGCCCGCGTTCCACCACCCGACGGCCGGAGCGGAGGAGCGGCCGCGCGCCTGGGGGCTCGGCTCCGCCGCCTCCCCCTTTTTTTGCCCTCTGGAAGCCCGAGGAGGCACAAGGGGGGGGACAGACCGGAGCAGAGCCGGCGAGCGGAGCTGGTGGGCGTGGAAGGGGTGGCGTTTTCCACAGTGGGTAAACAGTGCTTTTCTACCAAGCTCCCTCCGCCTTTCCTCTCCTTCGGAAGAATCCCGGCGTGTAGAGGGAGCCTCTGGCCACGTGCAGAGCGCCGCTGCGTTTTTTCCTCGAGATGTGACAACTGACCACCTGAAGATTGGCAAGCGAGGGCTGTTGCAAATCAGGAGGAGCTCAAGGGCAGCGTAAGGAATGGCGGGGTGGGGGGGGGGGTGGGGAGAACCAGTCCTTCTCTCAGCTGAACCCCCTTTTCTGGGCATTGTAGAAGACAGAAAGGAGGAAGTTTGGAGGAGAGAGCGATGGGTGGATTTTACACTGTGGATAAACAGTGCTTTTCCACCAAGGTCCCTCTGCCTTTCCTCTCCTTCGGAAGAAGCCCGGCGCCTAGAGGGAGCCTCTGGCCACGTGCAGAGCGCAGCTGCGTCTTTCCCCGAGATATGACAACTGGTCAGCACAGCAAAGGCTGTGTAAATCGGGAGGAACCCAAGGGCAGCGTAAGGTGGGGGGTGGGGGTGGGGACCAGTCCTTCTCTCAGCTGAACCTCCTTTTCTGGGGACTTCTGAGGACAGAAAGGAGGAAGTTTGGGGTGGGGAGAGAAAGCTGGGGGGAAGCGATGCTGCGACGCTCCTGGCAGAAAGAGAGGATACCGGTTTAATAAAAGAAATCCCTCGAGGGCTTTAAAGGTCAGCCGAACATGGCAGGAGAGAGAAAGTTGAGCTGAGTTTTTACCTTTGCCCAGAAAGCAAACTAAGGCGACAAATTACCCATCAGCCGCCTCCTGTTCAGCAGCAGAAGTGAGGCTGAGTTTTTAATGTATTAATGAAGAATGCTAGGACTCCGTGTGTGTTCACAAAGGCGCATTTAGGAAAAACACATCTAACTGTAGCAAAGGATTAGAATAGAATAGAATAGAATAGAATAGAATAGAATAGAATAGAATAGAATAGAATAGAATAGAATAGAATAGAATAGAATAGAATAGAATAGAATAGAAAGAGAAGGAGGGAAAAAAGAGGTAGAAGAATGAGAGAAGTAGAAGCAAAAGGAATAGAACAGAATAGAACAGAACAGAACAGAACAGAACAGAACAGAACAGAACAGAACAGAACAGAACAGAACAGAACAGAACAGAACAGAACAGAATAGAATAGAATAGAATAGAATAGAATAGAATAGAATAGAATAGAAAATATGGAATGGAATGGAATGGAATGGAATGGAATGGAATGGAATGGAATGGAATGGAATGGAATAGAATAGAATAGAATAGAATAGAATAGAATAGAATAGAATAGAATAGAATAGAATAGAATAGAATAGAATACTTTCTTGGCCAAGTGTGATTGGACACACAAGGAATCTGTCTTCAGTGCATATGCTCTCAAGTGTACATATAAGGACAAGATACAAGATTTGTATGGCAAGATACACGACAAGAAATTTGCACAATAGTGGGGAAAAAATGAATACCACAAAGATGAAGAGATAGTTAAGATATTAGATATTGTGCAGAAATGGATAGACTTACATTGAAAATCAAAACAGAAAGAAAAGACACCGAATATTATCAACCATGGAACTTATGGTTGGGAAAAAGGGTTGGAGAGTAAAAAGGGAATTTGTAATGTTAAGCAACTTAAATACCCAGGCAGCACGATCTTTATGAAGCACTAAGAAATGTAATAAATAGAAAAATAATGATTTTTTTAAAAAGAAAACACATCTGGAAAAAGTAACTTGCAAAATTCATGTACACATCCGAACTAGACTGTGTTGTTTCTCTGTGTCCTATATAATATATTTGGGTATATACATAATTTTGTATTTATTTATTTTGTCACATTTAGGTTTGTATATTGGAGCTGGTGACCCTTTGAGAGCTGTATGCAATGAAGTTTCATTTTAATGTATGCCCATTAGTGTACCTTCAAAATGATGATAAAGTTATCCTGCCCTGCCGTGCCCTGCTCTGCCCTGCCCTGCCTATCCTTCCTATTCTATTCTATTCTATTCTATTCTATTCTATTCTATTCTATTCTATTCTATTCTATTCTATTCTATTCTATTCTATTCTATTCTATTCTATTCTATTCTATTCTATTCTATTCTATCTATTCTACTCTACTCTACTCTACTCTACTCTATTCTATATTCTATTCTACTCTATGCTACTCTACTCTATTCTACCCTACTCTATATTCTACTCTACTGTACTGTACTGTACTGTACTCTACTCTACTCTATACAATCCTCAACAAATAAATGAATTCTTGCAAGCTGACATTTCTGCTATCCAAGTCCTGGAAATGGAAGAAGTTTCCAATGGTTGTTTTTGAACATCAAGGTGAGAGCAATGCAGGTCGTGTGCTGCAAGTTAAGTAGAAGCCAGCCAACAATCGTGCCTTTGAACCTGGATTCAGGGTGTTGTGTGTGACCTGTATGAATCCAGATAAAAGAGGTGAGGGAGCTGAGCTGAGCTGAGCTGAGCCACGGGTTAAATGCCTCTCTCAATGGCCCAGCTGCACGTCTGACGTCTTAAGCTATTGATCCTGCACCACAGCTGGGCTGATCCTAGAAATACCAACCCAATAGGGTGGCAAAGCTTTTGTTCCGATGATTGTGGCCCAAAAGCAACAGTTGGGTACCAAACAAAGGATGCCCACTGCTCAAGAGGTCGCTGTGGTTGATGTCTGATGTGCCAGGGCCATCATCTCCAGTTGAAGCAGTTTTGCAGGGGCTGTGTGAAGGATGGCTGGATGTGCCTTCGATGCTGAGGTTTCCTGAAGGCCGAAAAGCAGCTGGCGAGCATGGATGTGCGCATTTATGGGCAGCATCTTTTCCTGGTATTGATTTTGGGGATCAATCTTTCTATCATCCATCTCTCTGTCTCTCTGTCTCTGCCTCTGCCTCTGTTTAATCTCTCTCTCCCCCTCTCATTATCTATCTATCTATCTATCTATCTATCTATCTATCTATCTATCTATCTATCTATCTATCTATCTATCTATCTATCATCTATCATCTATCTATCTATCATCTATCGGTATCTCTCTCTCTCTCTCATTATCTATCTATCTATCTATCTATCTATCTATCTATCTATCTATCTATCTATCTATCTCTCTGTCTCTCTCTTATCTATCTATCTATCTATCTATCTATCTAATCTATCTATCGGTATCTCTCTCTCTCTCTCTCATTATCTATCTAACTACTGGTATCTCTCTTATCTGTCTGTTGATCTATCTATCATCTATCTATCTATCTATCTATCTATCTATCTATCTATCTATCTATCTATCTATCTATCTATCTATCTATCTATCTATCTATCTATCTATCTATCCTCACAATGGAGAAACCAGACATCTGAACTGGCTGCATTTACAGAAATCCTCTGCTGATTTATATTTAATTTTTAATCAGAACCCCCTATATTTGTTTTGGTTTCTTGCTCTTCTTAATGAATCCGTGTTTTCACCCAGATGGTCATCATACTCCAGAAATCTAATTAATCACCATCATCCCAGACTCCTTCATTATATATGCAAAATTATTTCATTTCTATTGGATTAATAATAGCATTAATATTATAAACCCATTATATATTACTTAATAAACTTTTCATTCAGTTTCGTGAGTTCGAGGAGATTTATTCTGGTCAAAAGGGTATGGAAATTCATTCAAATATTCTACACCGCCTGAAGCTACATCCAGAGAAGATCTCACCTCTTAAAAATCTGTGCTTTGAAGAAATTATTGAAAAGCATGCATAGACATTCATGAGGTTTTGTTGCAAAAAAGGGATCTATTGGGAAAAAATTATTAGGAGAAAGGTGCACCAAAATAGGTGGAATATTCTCAGTCATTAACTCCATTCCTTGAGCCATTTTGTACTGGTCTCTGATCACTGAATGTTACAATTTGATTCAAGAGGGAGGGAGGGAGGGAGGGAGGGAGGGAGGAAGGAAGGAAGGAAGGAAGGAAGGAAGGAAGAGGAAAAGGGGAAGAAGAATCAAAGGATGGAAGGAAGGAAGGAAGGAACAGAGGGAAGGAGGGAAGAAGAATCAAAGGATGGATGCATGGATGGATGGATGGAAGAAAAGGAAGGAAGGAAAGAACAGGAAAAGGTGGAAGTAGAATCAAAGAATGGATGGATGGATGGGTGGGTGGGTGGGTGGATAGATGGATGGAAAGGAAGGAAGGAAGAAGAACAGAGGGGAGGAGGGAAGAATCAAAGGATGGATGGAGGGAGGGAGGGAGGGAGGGAGGGAGGGAAGGAAGGAAGGAAGGGGAAGGAAGACTTCTCCATTTTCTGAACTGTTTCCACCAAACTAATACTTTAATGCAAAGCTGTTAAAAATTAAACCAACATATATATCTCTAACAAATATTGATTTTTCCACTCACCCATGCTTCCAGCTCCTGGATATCAAATGTTAGTTCCTGCATTTCTTGGGGGTAGAAGTGTGTTTTCTTGCCCTTGTAAAGCTCCGTGCAGTATCTAAAGAGATCATGATTATCATCACTCACCAATCTGGCCACTTCGCTACTCACTTTTCAGTATCCCAGATAACTTGTGATGTCTCTGCCCGAGGACCAATACATTTATATAGGAATCCTCTCTCTCGTCACAAACGCTAGCTTTTCTGCTTCCTATTTTTAACATGCAATATATAAATAAGAAGATCCAGCAACGCTAACTGAGCAAGAAGGGTGAGGTGTGTGTTTTTTTTTAACCCCCAAAACAGTTCACAATCTTCACATTCTTAAGGGCTAGAAAGTTGGTTGTCCCTGTTCTATTTTGTTTTTGTTCTTTTCTTTCCAAATGCAAGTACAGAGACTAAGATAGACATAAATTGTCCTTTTTGCGCCCATTTGTTGTTATCTCCTGTTTAACAGCTGCTTGGTTGGCCTCCCTCCAGTGCCAAAGCAAGATCTTACCAAAACAACAGCTAGGAAGGGGGAAAAAATCTTGACTGGAGCCGTGTCTTAAGTAAATATTCTGAATACCTCATCTTGATGGCTCAGTTTAGAATTCTTGTTATGAGTTACACCAAGGATAAGAACAGGAGGGAAAGCAGAAGAGAAAACAGGAATTCGCTTTACTGTATTAGATTGTAGAGACGCAGAGATAGGGCAGTGAAGGTGGAACTCCATTTTAATGTTTTTCCACAGGGAGACATGATAGCATCTTCCTATATTGAGGGGCTGCCTCAGAGAGGAGGGAGTCAAGCTATTCTCCAAGGCACCTGAAGGCCAGACAAGGAATAATGGATGGAAACTGAACAAGGAGAGATTCAACCTGGAAATGAGGAATTTTCTGAGAGTGAGAACAACCAATCAATGGAACAGAAGTTGCCTTTGGAAGTTGTGGGAGTTTCATCACTTGAGACCTTCAAGAAGGGACTGGACTGCCATTTTTTCAGAAATGGTGTAGGGGTCTCCTGCTTGGGTGGGAGGGAGTTGGAGTAGATGATTTACAAGGTCCCTTTCAACTCTGTCAATCTGTCAATCTGAATCTAAGGCTACCTGGCCTTAGATAAGCAAATCCTTTCCTTTGTTCCGGTGTTCTCAACATGTCTCCTCATGTGGCAACCTGAAGTGGGCAAATTCTTAACAAGTTATTTATTTCTCCCAGCGCATCTGAGTCACGGCAAATGGAAATCTTGGCACATTCTTAACGCATGTCAGCCGATTTTTAAAATCATGCTTGAGTCACCTGTCAGGATAGAAAAGGGGGCCTCGGTAAAGTGACTTCACGGTTCGGGAGCTAAAAAAACAGAAGAGACAACCTCAAAAACATAACTGTGTATTATTATTTTTTTTGTCCTGTTCAACAACATGAGGCTTAGCCCGACTGAAGGGGAAAAAAAAAAGAATATTCAGATATTATCAGCTGATTAGGGATATCCTGGAAGCAGTGGTGAAATCTAATTTTTTTTACTACCAGTTCTGTGGGCATGGCTTGGTGGGTGTGGCAGGGATAGGATATTGCAAAATCCCCATTCCCTCCTCACTCCTGGGGGAAGGATATTGCAAAATCTCTATTCCCATCCCACTCTGGGGCCAGTCAGAAGTGGTATTTGCTGGTTCTCCGAACTGCTCAAAATTTCTGTTACCGGTTCTCCAGAACCTGTCAGAACCCGCTGGATTTCACCCCTGCCTGGAAGTGCAAGAATCTTTATTTATGGCATTTATTGTTTTTGTAGTATTGCTCAGGAGATGGACAAAACCTGTTTAGGATTTATGGCAGAGAGGCTGAAATAATTTGGCCGTCTTTCAACCCAATGCACCTTGACTAGGGAAATGAGGAGAGAAATAAATATTTATTGCAGCGTTCCCAGGGAAGCCTTGAGAGCAGGTTATAAAAGCATCTGTTATACATCAGCGTTGCCAAAAGAGAGGTAAGGCTGTTGGCCCTCCCCAAGAGGAGACCTATTTGCATGAAATGTGCTACTTGACATATATAACAGCAGAGAGTGAAAAATGGTCACATTTGGTGACAACTGAGCCTGTTGGATGAATCGCGTGCATTCCCACTCTGTACGTTAACTTCAGATTAATTTCACGACACCTGGACAGACTTGACAATCAGGAGGCTATCAGTTTGGATCCTAGGTAGATGCAGATATTTGTCTCTCTGGCCACAATGAGAATATATCTGCTAAACAAAACTCTGCATTGGTGACAGGAAAGGCATCCGGCCATTAAAATGCTCTGCTAAACTCCATTCAGTTGCTCAGGCTCCACCCCGCAAAGGATTATGAGGATGATGGACAGACTCAATTATAGCTTCAGCCAGGAAACTGTGAGCATCCTAGATCAAGGCAAGTTGAAAAAATGCTGGAGAATTCCTGGAAGCCTGGCACTCAAACAAATCGGCCATCAACAGGCACATGGAGATAAACAATGTCTACACGCTTCTCGAAAGAGACAATCAAAAAGCCCAAAATGAAACTAAAAGACCAGGATACGTCCTCACCAGCAATCAACACCCAGATGAGAAGAAATTAAGACCAAGATTAACACTAGACCAACAATCAAGAAATAAACAATACCCCTATCAAGGAACTAACAACTCAGACAAACAAACAGTAAACAACAATCTAATCAAAGAACCATCATCACAAACAACACAGTGCAAGCCACTGGTATACAAAAATGAGAGCAAACTTGTTGTGGCCGGTATGTGGCCTGTGTGGATTGTAGTTTATTCTGACAACGAGGAGGCTGGTGTGGAGCAGCCTGTGCAGCTGGCACTCGTTGGACAATGAGGAGGCTAGAGAAGATGTGGTGCCAGAGGCAGGGATTCAGCCAGGGCCTTCAGAACCTCCAGAAGCTCCCTTAAGTGAAGAGGATGAAGAGAAGGAGCCTCTTCTTGATGCACGGGTGCACAGAGTGGCCAAAAGGCAGGAGTGGCTCCTCAGGAGGAGGTCTCCTCGAGACTAAGACTTGGGGCTAATTGACCACTCCCTTAGCCTATTTAAGGAGGAACGCCGACTGAAGCAATTTGCAGGGAACAACTTCGTTCACTCTCCTTCGTGTCTTGTCTTGCTTATCTTATCCGCTTCCTGCAAATTGCTTCTGGGCATTCTGCCAAGCACAGTAAGCTTTCAGTTATTATTCTTTGAATTCTTGGCAGCTGTTAATGCAATAAATAAACCAGTTGTAAAAAACTGGTTTATTTAGTAAACTAAGGTTTGAACGGACTTTGTGTGTGCTGCGTTCTTTGGGGTCCGTAGCTGGAGCAGAACAAAACCCCATTCCCTTCTATCACTGATGATGTTATTTAGTTGGGTAATGAAACAGCTAAACTCTACAGAACACTAAGGACCTCCTCCTCCTCCTCCTCCTCCTCCTCCCACATTCCCTTCTAACACTGATGATGTTACCTAGAAGGGTAATGAAAAGAAAACCAAGCTCAGAGAGCACCAAGAACTCTACAGTTCAATCTTAAACTACAAGTATTCTCTTCTATCAGACTTCTTCTACATTCTGTCTTGGAAGCTGGATGGCAACCATTTGGCACAATAAATATAGTATAAGATGACATTGGTTTTAATGGCATAATGTTTTACAATGCTGTCTTATTTGTCTGTCTAGTTTTGCTTTTTAAATCCTATTTACCTCTGGTAGGTTTATAAGATGCTCAGAATCATTTATGATCGGAACAAAATATAAGCCAAGTGAAATAAATTAAAATAAATCTTCGTCCTCTTCCAAGCTCTGGGAAATGCACCATGTAAAAAAAAAGAAAAATCATCTGGAAACTGATAAACCTTAAGACGTGCAATTGCAAAATTGTATTAGCTTCCAAATAGATTATCCCACTGAAAAGGGATTTTTTTTTTTAAAAAAAGTCCGTGAAGCCTCCAGAAACAGAATCCCCAGTTCTACCTGCTCAGCATGATTTTATCACATTATGACCATATTCATAAATTTTGGGCCTCCTTCAAACAATAAAACCAGAACACCAAAGTAAGATTTTTAAAAACCGGAATGTTTTTGCTTATTTTAAAAAGTCTATAGGCATAAAATATCGGCTCTTGAGCTTCTCTCAATGAATAACCTTTTTATTTTATTTTTTTTAAAAAGCAAAAGATTGTGTGAAGTAGTGTCCTAACATATAGAGTGTTCCAGAAGACAGCAAAAGAGAGTGTGTTTACCCAAAGCTTAAGTGCTGGAAGATTTTTCATCTACCAGCTGCAGATGTTGATCTTATTATTGCTAAATCCTTAAAGGGTTGGCTGAAAGAGTTGGGCTGTTTAGCCTGAAGAAGAGAGAGTGTGAGGATAAGAGCAGTCACCATTAAGCTCTTGAGATATCTGCAGGGGTGGCACGTAGAAGAGAGAATGGGTATGTTGTTATAAAGAAGAAAGACAGGCGTTGGTTAAGCTCTAGAAGGAACTTTTCGGTAGGCATGGGGACAAAGTCACAGGGGTTTGTAAATAAAAGTTTTCAAAGGAAGCACTTAAACAACAGGTAGAAAAGAACAGGGCTAGAAGAGACCTTGGAGAGCTTCTAGTCCAACCCTCAGCGATGCCAAGAAGGACTTCTGAGGTGTTGGGATCTAGGCTTACTGAGTCGCTACAATACACAATTAGTCCCCCAAAAACCTATTTTATTGTAACAGCTGAGAATTAATTTCATTCCCAGCTGAGTCTCAATTAGTTGCAAAACAAGTCCTTTGGGATAATCACCAACCTTTATCTTGTTTGACACCCTGGCAAAGGCCTTACTTGGCAAAGCCCCACAGAGTTCATAAACCAACCAGAGATGCCGACTGGAAACAGAGTTAGCAATGTTGCTTTCCTGCAAAAGGCCCAAGTGCCTTTATTTCTCTTTTAAGCCTTAAGGGAGGGGCAAATCATTTCCTGGCCTTACTCCTGCGTCATCCCTTTTGCTTTAGCTGCTCTTGCCTTCTGGCAGCTCTGCGCATGCATGCACCAGGAACAGACTCCTCCCTTTCCTCTGCCTCTCTGCTGTCCGACTCTGGAGGCTCCGGAGTCTATGCATCGCTCCCAGATGGCCCTGACCCCATCTCTGCCTGTGACGCAGAGCCCTTATCGGGGCCTTCCCCAGACTCCAGGACTGGCCCATGTTCCTCCCCAGCCTCCTCACTGTCCGACTCCGCTGCCAGTTCCTCAGGCTGCTGGCGGACCACAACATGAGGTCCCTTCAACCCTACGATTCTATATTTTATGTATTTGTAGAGTAGATGACCTTGATGCCCTTCCTTGCCATGCAATCCTTGGCTCTGTTTGAAGACTGAAGACTGAAGGCCAGGCTAGAAATACCAACTTATTTTCCGTTCCTTTGCAGATGGCCTTTTCTTCGTAAGCCAGAAGTGTCTTTAATTCACGTCACTCTCTGGAGTGTCTGATCTTGGCAGGGTCAACTTTCTTGCAATCGGCAGATCCTGTCAGCTCCGAATCTTCGCTCTGGTCCCTTGGGAGGCAGTTGGGGCTTTTTTTTAAAAAAAAAAAAAACTTTTTTTCCCAGGTTTTATAATCTTGTGATTAGCTACGCGGTGCCAACTGCTTTATCCCTGTCAGGAGACACAAAGCTGCTATCGGCTGAATTATCTTCTCAGGTTCAACTGACCCGTCTGGAATTCAGAATGGTGACAATTCCTGACAGGGAGCCAAGCAAGCAAGCAAGCAGGCCCAAGTGCGAGTTTGAAAGGAAAAAAAGGAAAGAAGAGAAGGAAGAGGCCCCTGTTTTGATTTCCAGAATCTTTACATAAAAATAGGCCTTCTCAGCCTTAAGGCCACACTCGGAGTACTGCATTCAGTTTTGGTCACCACGATGTAAAAAAGATGTGGAGACTCTAGAAAGAGTGCAGAGAAGAGCAACAAAGAGGATGAGGGGACTGGAGGCTAAAACATACGAAGGACGGTTGCAGGAACTGGGCATGGCTAGTCTAGTGAAGAGAAGGACCAGGGGAGACAGGAGAGCAGTCTTCCAATATCTCAGGGGCTGTCCCAAAGAAGTGGGAGTCAAGCTATTCTCCAAAACGTCCGAGGACAGGACAGGAAATCATGAGAGGAAGCTTGGTTAAAGAGAGGTCTTTAACCTAGAAGTAAGGAGAAATTTTGGGACGTGAGAACTAATGTTTGAGTCACATTAAATGGATGCTTTGATGGTCACCTTGAGAGGATGAGAGAGGCCCATGGGTTGTGCTCCTGGCTGAATAAAAGCCATGATAGGATTAATTTTTTTCAGCCTCGTTCTTGAGAAGGTGTCTTCAAACATGTTCCTGTTGGCAAGATCTAAGCCTGCACCAGGGGTGGGCTCCAAAAATTTTAGCAAGGGGTTCTCTTCGTGGTTGCTGGGTGGGCGTGGCCGTGGTTGATTTGATTTGATTTGATTTGATTGGATTGGATTGGATTTATATACCGCCCTACTCACGAAGGACTCAGGGCGGTGTACAGCCAACAATAAAAAATACATAAATACAAAATTTAAAACCAACTAAAAACAGATTAAATAAATTTGGCCCAGACAGAATTAAAACACCCCAATAATTTAAAACAGATTAAAATTTAACACTAAAAAACGGAGAGTGGTAGGCCAGGCACGCCTGGCGAAATAGAAAAGTCTTAAGAGCGCGGTGGAAGGTGGGCAGATCCGGGATCCTCTGTATCTCCGGGGGGAGCTCGTTCCAGATAGTAGGTGCCCCCACAGAGAAAGCTCTCCCCCTGGGGGCCGCCAGCCGACATTGTTTGGCTGACGGCACCCAGAGGAGCCCCTCTCTATGAGAGCGTACTGGCCGGTGGGAGGCTATTGGTGGTAGTAGGCGGTCCTGCAAGTATCCAGGTCCTAAGCCATGGAGCGCTTTGAAGGTGGTAACCAAAACCTTGAAGCGCACCCGGAAGACCACCGGGAGCCAGTGCAACTCGCGCAGGAGAGGTGTCACATGGGAACGCCATGTCGCTCCCATCACCACCCGCGCGGCCGCACTCTGCGCCAGTTGGAGCCTCCGGGTGCTCCTCAAGGGGAGCCCCTGCATCGGCCTCCTGCATCATGGCGGAGATGGTGTTTTTGCCCTCCCTGGGCTCCAGAGGCTTTCCTTGAGCCTCCGGAAGGGCGAAAACAGCCTCCCCAGCCTCCGGAGGCCCTCTAGAGTCCAGAAACAGCCCCATTTCTAGCCTTCCCGAATGGGTAGGCTCATTTCTCCCACTCCCCGAGCCTCTGCGCATACCTTGCACTTACCTGCATCCAAAATGGGCCTTGTGGAGACTCCTGGGAGGGGTGGGAGGGGGTGAGCGAGGCCAGCCAAGAGTGGGATTTGCGGGTTCTCCGAACTGCACAGATTCTTAGCTAGAGGTTCTCCCAAACCCCCAGCAGCTCAGCCCAGCTCTGACCTGCTCCTAATCCAATATCTCCTTTTGTACATGGATTACGGGCGGTTCCTGACTTGTCCCTCCACCGATGAGGAAACAATATTACACAATCACAATCAACATTACACAACATCTCAGCTGCTTTCCTGCTCACCAGGGCAGTGAATTAGCACAACCACATCCTGTAACGGTGTACTCCTTCATCGTAGGTAGCAAGACTTTCTTTGGCTCGATGCCAGATCTGTCTTCTTGAATCCCACCCAAAGTAAATAACACAGACATAACTTTCTGGCTCCAGAAAGCAGAAATGATCTCAGAGAAGCTCAGATCACTTTCCCAGTTGAAGTTAATGCCTGAAGAAACAACACCCACCTCCCCCCACCATAGCTATCATCTGCATGTCTTTTTTCTATTCCCTAAACTGCAGAAGTTGTGTTTTATTACAATAGAAACAACACATGCATTCTAACTTGAAACATACAATGATGCTCTCAACATGTTTACCACCAAACAAACTATTGCATTGTTTCAGCCTTCTAGGGAGGTTATTTTGCAGGTAAAATATTAATCCTAATATCACTAAACAGATAAAATACCAAATGAATCAGTTAAATTATATGGACGAATATCCTAATTTTTAAGGTCTTTGGGGATATCTGTTTGAGCAATTTTTTATTTTATTTTTTTACAAAAAGTTTGGGCTAAAAATGGTATGCGTTTTGATGCCCTTTTACTCAAAGGTATGCAGTTTGGTCTCAACCTTATATATATATTTGGTGGTGGTTGTATGTGTGTATAGTTATTGTGTGTGTGTTTGTGTGTGGTTTTCTTGTGTATGTGTGTGTGTGTGTGTGTGTGTGTGTGTGTGTTCTAATGTTCTATCTATCTATCTATCTATCTATCTATCTATCTATCTATCTATCTATCATCTATCTATCATCTATGTCTGTCTGTCTGTCTATCTGTCTATCTATCTATCTTTCCATCCATCCATCCATCCATCCATCCATCCATCCATCCATCCATCCATCCATCCATACCTATTTTGCTATTATCTCTCTCTCTCTCTCATCTATATCTATCTATCCATCTATCTATCTATCTATCTATCTATCTATCTATCTATCTATCTATCTATCTATCTATCTATCTATCTATCATCTATCTATCTATCTATCTATCTATCCATCTATCTCTCTCTCTCTCTCTCCCCATCCATCCATCCATCCATCTATATCTATCTTGCTATCTCTCTATCATCTATCTATCTATCTATCTATCTATCTATCTATCTATCTATCTATCTATCTATCTATCTATCTATCTATCTATCTACAGTCTATCTATCTATCTATCTATCTATCTATCTATCTATCTATCCATCTATCTATATCTATCTTGCTATCTCTCTCTCTATCATCTCTCTCTATCTACCTACAGTATATCATCCATCTATCATCTATCTATCTATCTATCTATCTATCTATCTATCTATCTATCTATCTATCTATCTATCTATCTATCTATCATCTATCTATCTTGCCATCTGTCTCTCTCTCTCATCTATATCATCTATCATCTATCAATCTATCATTTATCCATCCATCCATCTATCCATCCATCTATCAATCTATCTATCTTCTTCCAATGTTCTATTTACGTTTCAGAAACCGAACAGATCTTCACTCTCACGCGAGGTGAAAGGAATGTTTTCCCCCTTCGTGTAAAATGTGAGGTCGGATTTCGTTCTCCGTCCCCCAAGCGAGAAACCGTCTCACAGATAAGATGCCACTGGCAGTGCCTACTAGCGCATTATTAAAAATAGCCGTGGCGGAAAGAGAATCTGCTGAGTGCAGGGAGGAGGAGGAGGAGGAGGAGGGGTCTGCAGAAGGCCACGAAAGAGAGGGCCAGCCAACAACAACACCCCATCCCCCACCCCCTCCATGCTGCTACTCCGATCGCCGGATCCAATTAGTAGGGCCGCGATCAGCTGGCACACCACGAAGGTAGCCTTCTGCTGGGACTGTGGAACTGGCTGGAACGTCAGAAGAGAAAACTGAGCAATTAAAACCGACACTACTGCTCTCCCTGCTGCTGCATTGCTGAGAAGTGTGTCGGAGCCTGGGAGCTTAGCCTGTCAATCAGTCGTTCTCCTGCTCTGGAGAGAGAGAGAGAGAGAGAGAGAAATAAGAAAAAAGAGAGAGAAAGGAGAGAGAAGGAAGAAAAAGAGAGAGAGGGAAGAGAGAGAGAAGAAAGAGAGAGGAAGAGAAGGAAGGAAGAGAGAAGAAAAAGAGAAAAATGAGAGGAGAAAGAAGAAAAAGAGAGAGATAAGAAAAAAGAGAGAAAGCGGAGAGAGAGAAGAAAAAGAGAGAGAAGAGAGAGAGAAGAAAGAGAGAGAGAGGAAGAGAAGAAAGGAAGGAAGAGAGAAGAAAAAGAGAAAAATGAGAGGAGAAGGAAGAAAAAGAAAGAGAGGAGAGAGAGAAGAAAGAGAGGAAGAAAGAGAAGACAGAAAAAGAAAGAGAAAAGAGGAGAGAGAAGAAAAATGAGAGAAGAGATGGAGAGAAGAAAGAGATAAAAAAGAAAGAAGAGAGAGAGAGAGAGAGAGAGAGAGAGAGAGAGAGAGAGAATGCCTTTCTTTTAAAAAGAGAAAACCCACAAATGAACGGGAATTCCAGAGGCTTGTGAGATCAGAAAAAAAAGGACAGCATAAGAATTTAAAGACTTTTAGCAAAAGCTGTGGTTGCACAGAAAGTACCTTTTTGAAGCCCGCAGTTGAGATTTCTGATTTTCTGGTTACTCTGAAAGGATTTAAAAACAAAACAAAAAAAAAAAACCACTCAGCGGTGACAGCTCGGAACTAGTCTTGTTTGGGATGAGAAGGTAGCAGGATGAAGTTGGGATTAGTTCTAATGGGAAGCTGCCAAGGAATTTCAGGGCCGTAGACTTGATTCAAGAGCTGGAAAAGATTCCCAAGGAAAAGCCATTCTGTGTGATCCATGAAACTCCACGGACATACCTCTAAGGCTGAGATAATCTGTCTTGAAAGGGAGCTGTGTTATTATATCATTCTTGTTACGCAAACGACCACCTGAAGTTCCAGCTGCCAGTTCTTTAGCTTTGTTACTCTTCATTTACGTCGAGATCATCCCAAGAATCTAGGTCAGCATTACACATATGCGGATCCTAGTAGAGTGGCCATTTGCACTTGGCAGGTGGAAATTTTGTCACTGCACACATTTTCTACCTTCCCTCCAAGATTTTGGGTAAGACAGCACGGGTGAAATTCAGGAGGATTGGACAGGTTCTGGAGAACTGGTGGTGGAAATTTTGAGTAGTTCAGAGAACCGGCAAATACTACCTCTGGCTGGCCTCAGAGTGGGGAGGGAATGGAGATTTTGCAATATCCTTCCCCCTGGAGTGGGGAGGGAATGGGGATTTTGCAATATCCTTCCCCCTGGAGTGGGGAGGGAATGGGGATTTTGCAGTATCCTTCCCCCAGGAGTGGGGAGGGAATGAGGATTTTGCAGTATCCTTCCCCCAGGAGTGGGGGAGTGTCCTTCCCCTGCCACACCCACCAAGCCACGCCCACAGAACCAGTAGGGAAAAATTTTGAATTTCACCCCTTTAAGGCACTCAGTGTGCCGATAACCACTGGGACCCCTATGGTTGGTTTATGGCATCATCTTTCAACTTTGATTTTCAGATCTTGATGTTTTGTGATCTCCATTTTTTTTTTTTTTTGCCTTCATTCGTACTCAATACCTTGGTAAGGCCACACTTGGAATACTGAATCCAGTTTTGGTCGCCATGATGTAAAAAAGATGTTGAGACTCTAGAAAGAGTGCAGAGAAGAGCAACGAAGATGATGAGGGGACTGGAGGCTAAAACATATGCAGAACGGAGGCTGGAGGCTAAAACATTGCTGGAACTGGATAGGTCTAGTTTGAGGAAAAGAAGGAGTAGGGGTGATATGATAGCCGTGTTCCAATATCTCAGGGGCTGCCCCAAAGAAGAGGGAGTCAAGCTATTCTCCAAAGCACCTGAGGGCAGCACAAGAAGCAACGGGTGGAAACTAATCAAGGAGAGAAGCAACTTAGAACTAAGGAGGAATTTCCTGACAGTGAGAACAATTAATCAGTGGAACTCCTTGCCTCCAGAAGTTGTGAATGCTCCAACACTGGAAGTTTTTAAGAAGAGGTTGGATAACCATTTGTCTGAAGTGGTGTAGGGTTTCCTGCCTAAGCAGGGGGTTGGACTAGAAGACCTCCAAGGTCCCTTCCGACTCTGTTATTCTATTCTATTCTATTCTGTTCTGTTCTGTTCTGTTCTGTTCTGTTCTGTTCTGTTCCGTTCCGTTCCGTTCCGTTCCGTTCCGTTCCATTCCATGTTCCGTTCCATTCCATATTCTATTCTATTCTATTCTATTCTATTCTATTCTATTCTATTCTATTCTATTCTATTCTATTCTATTCTATTCTATTCTATTCTATTCTATTCTATTCTATTCTATTCTATTTTCTCTCATTCCTTCCTTCCTTCTTTCTCCTATCCTATCCTATCCTATCCTATCCTATCCTATCCTATCCTATCCTATCCTATCCTATCCTATCCTATCCTATCCTATCCTATCCTATCCTATTTTCTCTCATTCCTTCCTTCCTTCTTTCTCCTATTCTATGCTATGCTATGCTATGCTATGCTATGCTATGCTATGCTATGCTATGCTATGCTATGCTATGCTATGCTATGCTACGCTACTCTATTCTAATTATCCTCATTTCCTTCTTTTCAACCACAGCTAAATCTGGTGTGTTGTGCACCAAGACTTTATTCGGAAATCCCACCATATTTCAACTTGCCCACTTGTCATTATTTTTTTCAAGTCTATATGCTCCCACCAATTTTTCATTACTAGCCCATGATAATTTTTGACAGATGTTCCAGTGAATCATTTAGGTGACTGTTACGCTGTAGTCCGTAATCACTTACCACAATCCTCTTGCGCAAGCTGAGCATATGATCCACCGTTTCTTCTGTTTTGTGTTCACAATCTGCCTTATTATGATGGTTTTGTTGTGCACTCAGCCAGATGTTGGAGATGGATTTGGCATTTTGTCCACCCATCAAGTCTTTCCACAAGAACCCGGGACAGGCAGATGTGGCTGTCTAATAATATTTTGAAGGTACTGTCGCAGGATGTAAGGCGTTTCAGGTAAAAGCCGCCTTTTGCAATTGACTGACGGTGATAGTGTGAATGCTAACGGTGTTCAAATGCTCCAGAAGTTTCCTTGACTTTCCAAGTTTCCTGTTTGCAGGGTGGGTCTATTGAATATTTCATGCAATATTCGTTATTGAATTCGTTCCGGGCCTTGAGTGAAAAAGCAATCATTCCGATCAATAACAAGGATTCAAAGCAAGCTGAGATGGATAAGGAAAAGTCTTGGGAGTTGCAAAATATCTGATCAATCCTCAAATAAAAAAGATAAAGGTAAAGGTTCTCCTTGCACATATGTGCTAGTTGTTCCTGACTCTAGGGGGCGGTGCTCATCTCTGTTTCAAAGCCGAAGAGCCAGCGCTGTCCGAAGATGTCTCCATGGTCATGTGGACAGCATGACGCAATGCCAAAGACACACAGAACGCTGTTCCCTTCCCACCAAAGGGGGTCCCTATTTTTCTACCTGCATTTTTTAGGTGCTTTCGAACTGCTAGGTTGGCAGAAGCTGGGACAAGTCACGGGAGTTCACCCCGTCATGCGGCACTAGGGATGCGAACCGCTGAACTGCCGACTTTTCGATCGACAAGCTCAGCGTCTTAGCCACTGAGCCTCTGTGTCCCAATCCTCAAATAGATATGAGCAGATGTAGATGAGCAATTGAAGACATGTAAGTAAGCACTCTGTTGCTTTTTCGTAAGGCTTAGGAAAACATGGTTAGGATGAGTCCGATTTCAAATCTGCTGGGCAGATTTACATATCCAAATATGTCATCCTTTTTATTATTATTATTTAAATGACACTTGGCTTCCATTAAGAAGCTTATCCTTAATCTTCCAGCCGGAGGCGAAAGGCGAATGAAGGAGCTGATTTTGGAATCCTTGTCACCTAAGAAACGGGGGGTGGGGGCTCTCAAAAAGATCTAGACCGTCCTCTGAAAGGTTCAGGATGGATGGCAAAATTGTGGATTTCTGTGTGTGTGTTTGAGAAAGAGAGAGAGAGAGAGAGAGAGAGAGAGAGGAAGGAAGAGTGGGCTGTGTGTGATTATGTGTCAGTTGAATGTGGAGGTTGCATAAAATCAACTCAGATATGTACAAGGTTGTAGAAAGTTAGCACCAGGGGTGGGGTTCTCTGCCCGGTTGCTGGGTAGGCGTGGCCATGGTGGGCATGTGACTGGGTGGGCATGGCCAACTCGATGTCACTCACATCGAGGGCACCGGCTTCTATTCATCCCTCTTTTGCCAGCCCCTCCTTGCCTGCCTGCCTGAGCTCCTTAGGGTCCCAACATGAAGCAGTTGTTGGAGCTAAGCAGCCACCACGAGAAAGAGTTGGCCAAACAGCTCACTTCAAATTGGATCTGACTGACAAGGAGGGCTCAGCAGAAGCACCTCACTGAGGACTAGGAGCATAGGCTTTCCAAGCAGAGGGAAAACCTGCAGGAGTGCAAGGCCAGGTACCGGCGCCTGGAGGCTCAGCGGGCTGAGATGCTCAGCCAGTTCCAGGCCATGATGCAGTCCCACTGGAACGAGGCTCCCCGGCTCTTCGCCACCAGTGGTGCTTCCCTCCAGTCTTCTCCCAAAGCCCCACACCAGGAGGCTGAAGCAGATCCCGAGTGGGAATTTCTGCCCCCCTCTGACCCACACAAAAAGACCCTGAAGGGGGACACTCTCTGCAGCAACACAAATGTTCATTGCATGTATCTGTCCCAGGGTCCATAGTTTAAGGGCTCCTAATTTAGTACAATATAAAAAATGGAAATAATTTTTCTGTGGACCACCAAAATTTTCTCGCGGACCACCAGCGGTCCACGGGCCACCAGCATTTGGTGACTGCTGCATTAGTTTGCTGATTCCTAAGATGTCAATGTTCAGTCTTGTGAACTTTTGTTAGACCACGTCCAGCTTGCCTTGATTCATGGATCTTACATTCCAGGTTCCTATGGAGAAAAAAATCTTTACAGCACTGGACTTTCCTTTCATCACCGGATGCATCCACAGCTGAGCGTCCTTTCGGCTTTGGCCCAGTCGCTTCACTTAGTACTAGCCCTCTGCTCCTCCCCAGTAGCATATTGGACACTTTCCGACCTGAGGGACTCATCTTCTGGTGTCGTATCTTTTTTCCTTTTGGTACTGTCCGTGCATAAGCACATCAGTGTGCTTTCCGTCCCTGTCTTACTGTCCCCATTGATTTGTACTTTTTTTTTGTTTATGTTTATGTTCGTACCTATACTTGTTATCTTGTGCATGTTTGATAAACAAACAAGCAAACAAACTTGACAATCACACAGCATGTCTGATCCAAATCAGGAAGCACGGGGAGCAAGCTTGCCCTCCTAACTTCAGGAAGCCTCTTTAGAGTCTTCTCCCCCTGGGAAAATGGATGCGCCATTCATGGTTTTCCACTTTCTGTCCTTGATAGATTAAATGCTTAATCCTTCCGTCTTCCATCAAAAAGGGGGATAATCTACCTCCATGGCTTTAAGAGGTGTTTTTAGCATTGATTCTCTTTAATGGAGGTGCCAACAGTAACCAGATTAGTCCCTGGGTTGCTGGCTTTCTCCAGTGGAAATCAGGAGATCTCTTTCCCCCTCCCCCCACCTCTCATCTGTCTTCTGCTTTTGCAGATGAGCAGTGGGTAAGGATCTCCAAGAGAAAGCATTTTATTTTCCCTCCTAAAAAAAAACAAACAAACACCCAAACTAACAAATACTGGTGTAGATAAACGAGATTCTAGAAGTTGTCTATAGAGATTCTCAGTTATCCAGTCAGTTGTGAAATCCAATTTTTTTTACTATCGGCTCTGGGCAGTGGTGGGTTTCAGTGTTTTTTTACTACCGGTTCTGTGGGTGTGGCTTGGTGGGCGTGGCATGGCTTGGTGGGCGTGGCAGGGGAAGGATACTGTAAACTCTCCATTCCCACTCCATTCCAGAGGAAGGAAACTATAAAATCTCCATTCCCGCTCCACTCCATGGGAAGGTTACTGCAAAATCCCCATTCCCACCCCACTCCAGGGTAAGGGTACTGCAAAATCTCCATTCCCTCCCCACTCCAGGGGAAGGCTACTTCAAAAATCCCCATTCCCTCCCCACTCCTGGGGGAAGGATATTGCAAAATCCCCATTCCCACCCCACTCTGGGGCCAGCCAGAGATGGTATTTGCCGGTTCTCCGAACTACTCAAAATTTCCACTACCGGTTCTCCAGAACCTACTGGATTTCATCCCTGATCCAGGTCATGGTTATCCCAAAGATGGTTTTCTCAAGAGGCAACTGGATTTTCTTCGTTTTTTTCTTCTGAAGATGTTTTGCTTCTCATGCAAGAAGCTTCTTCGGCTCTGACTGGATGGTGAAGGATGGTCATTGACTAACTGTCTGCAAGGAATATAAATCCTTCCCTTCTTCACTATCCTGCCAGAGCTGAAGAAGCTTCTTGGATGAGGAGCGAAATGTCTTCAAAGAAAAACCAGAAGGTCCTGTTGCCTCTTGAAGAAAAAAAAAAACACCACACCTTTGGGTGATTCTAAAAGGCAAGAATGAAAACACTCACCCCACAGTTCAGGAAGTGGCATCAGTTCTGTCACGTGGGGATGCAATCCAAGTGAAAGATCAAAGGAAAATGTTCAGTTCAATTTCTTGCAGGTTTCTTTCGGTGTACGGGAACCTCAATACCCTTTAGGGTTGCCAGATTCTCCTACATTTGAAAAGATTTGAGATTCAGCAGGAGAACGTATGGCTTCTCTAGAGAAAGACAACAACAACAAAAGCAACAACCTTTTAGGGATCAGGACAAACAAGGAAGCATTTGGATGTTTAGCTTCCCAAACCAGGGTAAAGGTAAAGGTTCCCCTTGCATATATATGCTGGTCGTTCCTGACTCTAGGGGGCGCTGCTCATCTCTGTTTCAAAACTGAAGAGCCAGCGCTGTCCAAAGACGTCTCCATGGTCATGTGGCCGGCAGGACTCAACGCCAAAGACACACGGAACGCTGTTCCCTTCCCACCAAAAGTGGTCCCTATTTTTCTACTTGCATTTTTTACCTGCTTTTGAACTGCTAGGTTGGCAGAAGCTGGGACAAGTCACGGGAGCTCTCCCCGTTACGCGGCACTAGGGATTTGAACCGCTGAACTGCTGACCTTTCGATCAACAAGCTCAGCCTCTTAGCCACTGAACCACCGCTTCCCTTTTAATTTAACCAGTGTAAATTACCCCAAATTGAGTAAGAGTAATTTCTCTTTGGCGAGGGACATATGAACCTATTACCATCACAAAAGGGACGCTGGCTTAAAGTTTGCCACATGTATTAAAATATATTTGCAAAATCTTCCAAGGTTTTCCTATTAGGATAAAAATAGATGAAATTACAGTGGTGATTTATTGAAAAGATATAAAAGCCAGTGAAAGATATAGTCTTATAATATTATAGACTTTCCGATAAGCAGTTTTGGGTAATGAAGGAAAAAGTTTAGGAAGCGCTTCTCTAAAGGCAAACCAGGAGAGCAAATTTGGTGCACCTTATTCATAATGATTTCCCCTACTCCTCATCCAGACTTTCATTGCTGAGCTGCTAAACTCTGAATGACCACTGGGTGAGAGCAAAGAGGTGTGATTTTGCAGCTCTTTGCTGCCATCTAGTGCTTGCATGAAACTTTGCAGTCCAAAAGTTCTCATAGCCCTATCCTCATCTTTTCTTAAATTTAGACCAAAGATATATGCATGGAAAATTTCCTCCATGCAAATGTATTTATTTATTTTTTATTTATTTACAAAAATTGATATAGCTACCTACTCACTCACAGCGACTCTAAGCAGCTTACAAAAAATAAAAACACAGTATAAAATAACAATTAAAGTTAAAAAAAAAGCAGTTGCATGAATGGATGCAAGCTGTTGCAGTGGTTGTCGTGAACTCGCAGAGCAGTTTATCGAGTTGCCATGGGCGGAAAGGGGCATCTTTCGGAAACCTGACAGTTGTGGCTTCTTGGCCAAACTCAATGGCTAGAGTTGGATTGGCTTAATATGGGATGAGAAGCAATCTCAGGAGTATAGGTTGGATAGGAAGGAAGGAAGGAAGGAAGGAAGAGAAAGAAAGAAAGAAAGAAAGAAAGAAAGAAAGAAAGAAAGAAAGAAAGAAAGAAAGAAAGAAAGAAAGAAAAAGAAATAGAAAGAAAGAAGGAAGGAAGGAGACAAAGAAAGGAAAAAGTGAAAGAAAGGAAAGAGAAAGAAAGAAAGAATGAAGAAAGAAAGAAAGAAAGAAGGAAGGAAGGAAGGAAGGAAGGAAGGAAGGAAGGAAGGAAGGAAGGAAGGAAGGAAGGAAGGAAGGAAGGAAAATTCTAGAAGGTAGCAATGGCAAATCCCATCCCTAACATTGGCAAAACCACAACACGACGCTTCTCTTAAATTACAGGAGTTGAGTGACATGTGTGAATAAATGAATGCCTTATTATCATGTGAGCAATCATCCATTAATGGTGCAGTGCTTCACTTTAACTGGCATGCTGGCAAGGATTTGTTTGCCCCTTCTGCTTTCGAGAGTCCTGAAACCCGGGAGCAAGCAGTTCTCTGCTGCTTCTTTTCCCACCTCTTCTCCCCCCAGGTTTGAGTTTTTCTCTCTCCAGGAAAATGGCTGCAGCTCTCAGCTACTTCGTTTGCTAGCGTCTTCTGGAAAGCTTTGAAGATGAAAAGAGTCTGTGTGAGGTGTTAAGCCACCTTTCATGGTTTATTCATGGACTGTTAAAATATGTAGGATAGTGGGATGAAGAGAAAAGGAAGAGGGGGGAATAAAACAGTTATACCATTCCCCCAGATAATTCTGCAAGTTCCTAGAAACTGAAGTGGCAGATGTATGCCACTCAGAGTCACTTGTGAGAGATGGGAGGTCGTGCAAATTTGATAGATACATAGATAGATAGATATAGAGAGATAGCAAGATAGAGATAGATAGAAAGATAAAGAGAGAGAGAGAAGCCGAGAGAGAGAGAGGTAGAGAGATGCTAGACAGAGATAGATTGATAGATAGAGAGGGAGATAGAGAGATAGAGAGATAGAAGCTGAGAGAGAGAGAGGTAGAGAGATGCTAGACAGACATGATAGATAGACAGACAGACAGACAGACAGACAGACAGACAGACAGACAGACAGACAGACAGACAGATAGATAGATAGATAGAAGCTGAAAGAGAGGTAGAGAGATCTTAGACAGACATAGATAGGTAGGTAGGTAGGTAGATAGATAGATAGATAGATAGATAGATAGATAGATAGATAGATAGATAGATAGATAGATAGATAGATAGATAGATAGATAGATAGATAGATAGATGAGAGAGGGAGGGACGGGAAAGGGGAAAGTGTCCTGAGAGAAAAAAGATTGTCCTTAAATTATGCAAATAAAGGTGAGATACAAATCTCTCTCTCTCTCTCTCTCTCTCTCTCTCTCTCTCTCTCTCTCTCTCTCTCTCTCTCCCTCTCTCTGTCTTTAAGAATATGAAGTTCCAAGACTTCAAGATGGGTGAAATCCAATATACCGCTTTACAGTGCTTCATTACAGCCCTCTCTAAGCAGTTTACAGAGTCAGCCTATTGCCCCCTAACAATCTGGGTTCTCATTTGACCCACCTCGGAAGGATGGAAGGCTGAGTCAACCTTGAGCTTGTCAGGATCAAACTGCTGACTGTGGACAGAGTTAGGCTGCAATACTGCATTATAATAGGAAGGAAGGAAGGAAGGGAGGGAGGGAGGGAAGGGAAGATGAAGCAAGGAATGGGAAAAGAAAGAGCAAAGCAATAGCAATAGCATTTAGACTTATATACCGCTTCACAGTGCTTTCCAGCCCTCACACTCACATTTCATTCTGCCCCTCCTTCTGCATCCTTTCTTTAATGATTCTGTTCCACCATTTCTTTGATATTTAGTGTAATAGCAATAGCACTTATATACTGCTTTCCAGCCCTCTCTAAGCGTCAGCATATCGCCCTCAACAATCTGGGTCCTCATTTTACCAATCTCGGAAGGATGGGAAGGCTGAGTCAACCTTGAGCCTGGTGAGATTTGAACTGCCAAATTGCAATCAGCCGGCAGTCAGCAGAATTAACCTGCAGTGCTGCACTCTAACCACTGCGCCACCATGGCTCGTGACCGCAAATGGTTTCTAAAGAGACAGTCATTAACAAGGATTTAGCACTAAGCTCACATTGGGCAGTGTTTAGTTTGAACTGGGCCTGTTTGGCACGGTGAGATGTCCCCGTTTATCTCTTCCACCCTTCCTACCCTCTCCTTTACAAGTCACTGACTGACAATAAATATGCCGAGGGTGCACAGCTGCATAGCTGGCTGGAGGTACACACCATGTGGCATGTGGTTCGGAAGCAAGATCTATAAAGAATGGAACGAACTGTAGAACCGAGCTATAATTTTCATTAGTGTGACATCTAAGCTAGTTTTTTGCCTTCTGTTCCTGTCTAAACATTCAAGATAAATTATGATCCGGGACATCATCTGTCACTAAAACAACCGAATCTTAATAGGAGCTTTCAGTAGGCAACCTAAGTTGTTGTTTCTGTCTTTGCACAAGTGGGGAACTTAAGAGCAGGCTCATCTTCCCTAAACTGCAGCAGATATTTCCCCCCACTTGCCCCACCCACCCCAGGGCAAGTTGACATCTGAGAAAGTATTATGAAAATACATCTGCACTGTGTTGAAAAGAAAAGAAAAAACAAACTCCAAATCGGCCTTCCCTTATGACTCTTCTCATTCAGTTGGATGGGATAACGTTGGGTGCTGCTAATTACGTGACTGCTATGGGAAAGGAGGAGGAGGAGGAGCCTGAGTAGCGTAGGGGAGTAATGCCTCCTACAAAGGCAGCATTTAAGATCCAGCTGCTGCAATTACTGGCGAGTTCAATCCCAGCCAGGCTCAAGATCGACTCAGCCTTCCATCCTTTATAAGGTGGGTAAATTGAGGACCCAGTTTGTTGGGGGCAATAAGCTGACTTTGTATAAATATAAATATACAAAAGTATGAAGGCTGTTGCTTAACACATTGTAAGCCGCCCTGAGTCTCCGGAGAAGGGCGGCATATAAATCAAATTAAAAAAAAAGGGGGGGGTTGGGTTTGGAAATTTTACACATCATCTAATGTGGGAGTTAAAATCTGATATTTGGTTAAGCTGTTTTCAGGAGTTCCCACTTTACTGCCGATCAGTATAATTATCCTACTTTAAGCAATTGCCCTACTTCAGACAGAATAACAGAGTCGGAAGTGACCTTGGAGTTCTTCTAATCCAGGGGTCCCCAAACTTGGCAGCTTTAAGACTTCTGGACTTCAACTCCCAGAATTCTCCAGCCAGCGTGGCTGGAGAATTCTGGGAGTTGAAGTCCAGAAGTCTTAAAGCTGCCAAGTTTGAAGACCTCTGCTCTAGTCCAACCCCCTGCTTAAGCCGGAGACCCTATACCCATGATGGCGAGAGGTGCCAGAGATGGCACGCAGAGCCCTCTCTGTGGGTATGCATGCCATTGCCAGCTGTTTTTCAAGTTTCCGGCGTGCGCATGCCATTTTTTGGCCCATTTTCAGGCCTTTTTTGGCCGTTTTTTGGCCTATTTTTGGCCCAATGAACAGCCTGAAAATGGCCCGAAAAAATGGCTTCCAAAATGGCTAAAAACATCCAAAAAACAGGCATGCGTGTGCCAGCCAGCTGGTCTTTGGATTTCTGGTGTCCAGCGCACATGAAGATCAGCTGGCTGGTGTGCATGTGTGTGTTGGAAACTCAAAGATAAGCTGGCTGGCACACACATGTGCACTGGCCAGCTGCTCTTTGGGTTTCCAGTGCTCCAGCTTGCGCACATGCACACACATTCCGGTTTGGGTGCCGAAAAGTCAGTGCCGAAAAGGTTCACCATCCTTGCCCTATATCCGTGATGGCGAACCTATGGCACGGGTGCCACAGGTGGCACGTGGAGCCATATTGGTGAGCATGCAAGTGTTGCCCTAGCTCAGTGCCAGCCAGCTGATTTTCAGGCCTTCCGGTCCCACCAGAAGTCGGGAAACTGGCTGTTTCCGGCCTCTGGAAGGCCTCCAGGGGGAATGGGGAAGGCTGTTTTTGTCCCTTCCTCTGGAGCCTAGGGAGGGGGAAAAATGGGTCTACTGGGTCCACTGTGCCATTGCATGCCAAAAGCAGGGGGAAGTGTGTGGGGGTCACGTGTGCATGCACGGGAGGGCGGGGCGCATTGAATTATGGATGTGGGCACACACAGCCGCGACCCGCCACGCTTCCCCTGCTTTTGGCACATGATGGCAAAAAGATTAGCCATCCCTGCCCTGTACCATTCAGACAAATGGCTGTCCAATCTCTTCTTAAAAACTTCCAGTGTTGGAGCACCCATAACCTCTGGAGGCAACTCGTTCCATTGATTAATTGTTCTCACTATCAGGAAATTTGTGGGGATTGTTGCATTTTCAGTAATTGGCAAAACCAATCTGAGGAATGCAGGCAATCCACACAGTGATCCTATCTCAGATTTGTCACGTACCAGATTTCATTATCTGCAGTGATAAATCCATGGGCTGTCCACCTGGAAATCATGAGCTGTCCATGAGCTCTGTTAAGCCAATCAGTACAAAGTAAACGTCGATTAATGTTTTGCCGTGAGAGTTGTAAAATGACAATAAAAGGGAGCCTTTTGGATGGAGTCAGGGTGCCTTCCCATCAAGGCGCCCTCCAACAAGGGGCCTTCCCATGAATCATCATTCCTGCCTACGCGTCTTTGTTCATCGAATCAACAGAAATTTCTCTTTGTTCTAGATTTCTTTTCTCCTTGATTAGTTCCCATCCATTGTTTCTTGTTCTGCCTTCAGGTGCTTTGGAGAATAGCTTGACTCCCTCTTCTTTGGGGTAGCCACCTTAGTTTTTAATAATGGACTGTTTTCCTCTTCTGTGACCGCCATGCTGCTTTTTTGTTCATCTTTTCCATTTTTCTCATCCTTCCTGCTTTATTTCAAGTTTGAATGGATCTGAAGCAGTGGGTGTGGAAGTCCAACATTGCGACTCGGATTAGTTTGAAGGCCTTGAAGAGAAATGACGATGCAGTGATAACCAAGTGAATGAATAAATGAAGACCCGGCAGCATACGACACAGTGCAATTGTCCTCACTTGGTTCACACTTCATTTAATCCCTAATGTAGTTTATGGCTCAGGATGTGGTGAATCCAAATATTGCCATTTATAAATCACAGTTTATGGCTTAGGGGTGTTGTACGAAGCCAGCCAACTGAGGATTCGTCAATAAATCATAGCTTAGCATGTGCACCAGTATTGCTTCAAACATTTTCTGATTCCCTTGGAAACTTTGTTTGCCATTTACTTTGCATTTCTAACTTCCACCAAAGTTGTTTTTTTTAAAAAAAAAAAAATTCTCCTCGATTGGAGGATTGCAAGATGCTGAGTAAGACACCGAGGCCAAGCACCATAGCTTGAATTCTTTTGGGAACGGCGAGCTGCAAATTCTCTGATTGCTATCCAAAGCATTTCTGCAGCTCTTCTTACGTGCAGGTTAATGACACTAGTTATTGGAAGAAGCATAAAGCATGGAAAAAGGGAACCATTGTACAAAACAGAGAAAGTGCTCGAGTCAGCAGACCAGTTTTCGAATTAGAAACTAGTTGGGATGGTCTGTGCAAAAACTTTTTAATGCTATCTGTAATCAGAGGATAGGGAAGGAAGGACAGTCTCCAAGGATGTTACTTGCAAAGACTTTTTTGGCATCTGCGTGGAAAGCTGGGTTCACAGATCATATTAAGCCACAATTTGTTTTGCTGAATAAGCCACAATTGCCTGTGTTGACAACACGCTAAGCTTACACCAAACAAGCCTTGTTATGACTTAAGAGTGTGAGACCCAGCATAGGATTGTGGTGGGTTGTTTTTGCAAAGCTTAAAGGTTCCCCTTGCAAATATGTGCTAGTTGTTCCCGACTCTAGGGGGCGGTGCTCATCTCCGTTTCAAAGCCAAAGAGCCAGCGCTGTCCGAAGACATCTCCATGGTCATGTGGCTGGCATGACTCAATGCCAAAGGCGCACAGAACGCTGTTCCCTTGCCACCAAAGGGGGTCCCTATTTTTCTACTTGCATTTTTTTTTACGTGCTTTCAAACTGCTAGGTTGGCAGAAGCTGGGACAAGTCATGGGAGCTCACCCCATTATGCGGCACTAGGGATTCGAACCACTGAACTGCCGACTTTTTGATCAACAAGCTCAGCATCTTAGCCACTGAGCCCCCATGTCCCTTGGCAAAGCTTATATAGAGGACTTAAAAGTAGTTACTTCTACAGTAAATACAAATGTTGTTTTGAGCACTGCCAATCAGGCATTTTATGTCACTTGGCTTTTCATTTATCTTGTTTGTTGGTTTCCTCCAAGTTCGGTAGCAGCTGTTCGATTTATAAGCAAGCTTTAAGAACGTTTTGGAATTATGGATCGTAAAACATGGTTTAGAAATCACAACGAGCGAGGTTTTTTAAATATTCCACCACAAAATTAAACAAATCATCTGGCGTCTTTGCTCTATCACCCTTTGTCTGTTTTGAGAATAGCGACATAGCCCGAAGGGGTGCCAGTTCTCCTCAGACATCCGTTTCCTCAGAAAAGATGCAAAAATGCTCAGAGTTAAGTAAAATCCGGAGGAAAGCTGGCTCAGGACCTCGGACAGTACTGCAACATACCAAGCCACGGTTATATTCCTAATAGATTTATACAGTGCCATGTCTCAAATTTTCCTCACGATAATTCTATTGAGGTTAGCTGGGCTGAGAGAGGAACTGACTCCTTCTTGGAGACTTCAGACAAGGTCATCCCACAGTTATAGTACACACTTAATTTGTTTTGATCTATTTTCCTGAAAGATGCAGACATGGATGGCTGTGTGAAGGAAATTAGGTAATGAAGTACACACACACACACACACACACACACAGTCATCCATGTGTGTGTGTGTGTGTGTGTGTTTATTTTAGATAGATAGATAGAGAGAGAGAGAGAGAGAGAGAGATAATAGATAGAGATAGATAGAGATATAGATAGATAGAGATAAATAATAGATAGAGATAGAGATAGAGATAAATAATAGATATAGATAGATAGATAGATAGATAGATAGATAGATAGATAGATAGATAGATAGAGATAGATATAGATAGATATTAGATGGATAGATATAGAGATATAGATACTGTAGATATATATATATATAGATAGATAAAGATATAGATAAATAGATATAGATATAGATATAGATAGATATAGATGTAGAGATAAATAATAGATAGAGATAGATAGATAGATAGAGATAGATAATAGAGATAGATAGATAGATAGATAGATAGATGATAGATAGATAGATAGATAGAGACAGAAAGATATAGATAATAGATAGATATAGAGCTATAGATACTATAGATAGATAGATAGAGATAGAAAGATATATAAATAAATAGATAGATAGATTAGATAGAGATAGAGATAGATATAGATATAGATAGATAGAGAGAGAGAGAGAGAGAATTTAATTTATTTTGATCTATTTTCTTGAAAGATGCATCGAAATGGGTGTCTCTGTGTCTCTTTGTGTGTGTATATAATTTATCCATGTTTGCATTTTTCAGGAAAGTAGATCAAAACCAATTAAATGCATAGCATAAAATAAAAACATAATAGCCAAGACAACCTCCCATCCCCCCCCCCCATCCTCAGCAGCTCAACCCCCTCCTCCCATTTTCCTCACAACAACTCTGTGGGGTAGGTTGGGCTGAGGACTAGTCCCTGGGAGCTTTTGTGGCTGAGGCGGGGGGACTCGAACCTGGGTCTCCCTGGTTCAAAAACCACCACCTGGAGAAAGAAAGAGCGGGGAGAGGCTGGTCCCATGTCCCTGAAAAAGCTTCCACAGTGAGGGGAGAGCAGAACTGGAGTCTTCTCCACTTACCCCCATCCCCGTTTCTTGAGTGTTTTAAATTTATTACTACTATTATTATTAGATTTCCATCCCACATTTTAAATATATAGTTGGTCAGCTCAAGATGACAAGCATATCAAATACTCCTGCCTTCTCCTATTTACCTCACAACAAGCACAACAACCCTGTGAGGTGTTTTTTTTTTTTCCCCTGAGGGAGAGGAACCAGCTCTTGACATTTATTCCATTGATAGGGCTGGCCGTTTGGGCAGAAAAAAACAAACGCACACAACACATCCTCACACACACTCACACTTTTTTTTTTGGTCTGAAGTGCTAGCCCTCATGAGGCCTAGAAGAATTGGATGGCTTGGACTCAGTTTGGGTCTTGCACACTGGATACTAAGCCCCCACGGTGTCTTTTCAATGCCCCCCACCCATGTGGCAGGCCCCGCTCCCTTTTGTGTGCTCCCTCACAGCTTCTGTAGGGCCCCCCCACACACCTGGTTGCCATGGGTCACTGACTCTGACTGGACTGCACAGGTGCTGGGCTTAGAGGAATCCGGAACATTGGAGAGGAAAGCCTAGAGTGGCGAGAAGGAGCCCAGGTGTGGCAATTAAGACTCTCTTTCTCTTCCTGGTCTCACCTTTGAAGTAGACTTTTGCAAAGGCAGAAAATCCCTCCCTCCCTCTCTTCAACCTTCCCTCCCTTCATCCTTCCCTTCTCCTCCCCTCTTTTCATCCTTCCCTCCTCCTCTCCCTCTCTCCCTTCCTTCATCCCTCCCCCTCTCCTCCCCTTTCTTCATCCTTCCCTTCTCCTCTCTTCATCCTTCCCTCCTCCTCTCCCTCTCTCCCTTCCTTCATCCCTCCCCCTCCCTTCATCTTCCCTTTTTCATCCTTCCCTCGTCCCCTCCCTCCCCCTCCCTTCATCCTCCCCTTTCTTCATCCTTCCCTTCTCCTGGATTAGACAGTGATTTGTCCAAAATGGAATAAACTCTTCAGCCTTGGACAGGGGGTTGGACTAGAAGACCTCCAAGGTCCCTTTCAACATTTCTATTCTATTCTATTCTATTCTATTCTGTTCTGTTCTGTTCTGTTCTGTTCTGTTCTGTTCCGTTCCGTTCTGTTCCGTTCCGTTCCGTTCCCTTCCACTCCTCTCCTCTCCTCCTCTCCTCTCCTCTCCTCTCCTCTCCTCTCCTCTCCTCTCTCCTCTCCTCTCCTCTCTTCTCTTCTCTTCTCTTCTCTTCTCTTCTCTTCTCTTCTCTTCTCTTCTCTTCTCCTCTTCTCTTCTCCTCTCCTCTCTTCTCTTCTCTTCTCCTCTCCTCTCCTCTCCTCTCCTTCTATTCTACTCTACTCTACTCTACTCTACTCTACTCTACTCTACTCTACTCTACTCTACTCTACTCTATTCTATTCTTATTAAAAAACCCATCAACAACTATATTTATATTTTTTACATATTTAAAAAGCAGACATACAATCTCCTGAATTTGTGGGTCGCTGGAGGTTTTCAAGAAGAGATTGGGCAACCATTTTTCTCCAGGTCTACTGCCTCGGGCAGGGGGTTCGACTCGAAGGCCTCTGAGAGCCCAATGATTCTATGATTGTCACCAAATCAGAGTGAGGCTTCCAATAGGTTGAACCGTTGTACCCCATTTCACCCAACTTGGAAATTCAGTTTCCAACACCAACTTGGAGTGGATCCAATGTTCCAAAATTGAAAAGAGGATGTAGAAGAGATCTTAAAAGGGGATTTATCTGTGCCCCACCCCTCTCCGAAAGTCCAAGTGAAGGTTTTGATGGTTGGAAGGGAGAACCAAAACAACTGGAAACCAAACAGAAATTGAAACAAAGGTGTCCTCTGAGGGGGATAAAAGAGGTTGCGTTGCAAGACTCAATGGAGCCAAAAAAAGGGGCAGGATTTTGCTTGTTGGGCATGGCCGCCATCTTGAATCTTTTTATGGGTATTGTTGAATTTTCACTACAGGCCTCAGGAAGGGTGAGAAGAAAAGAGAGCGAGCAAGAGAACAGCATCGTTTTCAAATTCTTTATTGGCATAAATAATTCATACATAATTTTACCTCAACAGACACCTCACCAAAAGCACGAGGAACCAAAAAAAAGAAAAAAAGAAAAAAGAAAGAAAAAAAGGGGGGGAGAGGGGGGAAAGAGAGAAAACTCTTTAAAACGCTCCATTCGTGTTTTGTTTTATTTCGTTTTATTTTGCAGTCCCCTGCCACTTGCACTCCCAACCAACAGCAAAAATTATAAATACTTTCCCTCATGTGTAGAAAAATTTATAAATGGTACTGTACAAATTTACAATCTGCAAGAAGAACAATATTTTTCAGTTTTGCTTTACTCCGTGTGTGTTTTTTTTTTCCCCTTTCTCCTTCCCTGGTCAGTTTTGGTGGAGATTTTTTATTTTTTATTTTTTTAATGTGAGTTTTGTTTTGTTTGCCTGAGAATCCATGGTTTGCTTGCTCACTTGTTTCTAATGATGAGGATTTGGCAACAACAGATATAAAAACAGATATATGCGTATTTCATACAGCTATTCCCTGACTTATAGCCAGCAAAAAAATAAGAAAAAAGAAAAAAGCAAGCCCATTTGGGAGAGAGGGTTTAGGCTTATGACCATGAGATTTGCTTAATGACAAGTTAAAAAATTAGGTCTGTTTATGTCAGGGGTTGGCAACCTTACACACTCAAAGAGCCATCCGGACTCATTTCCCACAGAAAAGAAAACACCGGGAGCCACAAAACCCTTCCCGTGCCTACCTATTTCCTGAGCGGCCACAAAACCAGCATATGTAGTTGAATTAAACATTCTGTTTTCTTCTGCAAGTTTTATTTTCTTGGATTTATCCATGGTTGGCCTACTGGGGGTTGAAAAGCTCAATAAATTGCGTGCTGGTGAGTGTCACACATTGGCGGTTGTGGCACATATTTTGAGCGACAGGGAGCCGCAGCAGAGGGATGAAAGGGCCACATGCGGCTCCAGAGCTGCAGGTTGCTGACTCCTGGTTTATGTGGTGCCTCGACTTACAGCCGCAACAACTTATAACTGGAATTCCGGTCCCCGATTATGGCCGTACATCAAGAACGACTTGTATACAGTTAGTAGTCACTGACTTGAAATAAATTAACTTAAAAAAAAAAGAATGATGGCAAATTCCTTTGAGATATTCTGTTATGAACTCTGTTAAATTTTTCACTAACATTCTTCTGGCTGTTTTTTTCTTTTTTTAATTGGCAAAGAAACAAAAACAAAAAAAAACCCCAAATAATTGCGACTTTTTCCTGAGACATGCTCTGGGGTGGTTGCAATAGAGTGGGGCATTCCATGTTTTTAAATATTTTGTAGGTGTTACTTTATGGGATTCCCTGTTCGGCTCATTTTATAAGGACATTTTTTTTTAAAGTTTTAGTAACTAGACAAGACTTCTGCTCATGTCACAGGTGACCGAAGGCCTTTCTCCACTTAAATGGATGGAATTGAAGCAGATAAAACTCTTGAGGCCATTTGGGGGAAGACAAATGGCCTTGCTCTTTTGCTGCTTTCGTTTCCCAAGCTCACCTTATAAAGGGAAAGGTAAAAGTTCCCCTCGCACATATGTGCTAGTCGTTCCTGACTCTAGGGGGCGTTGCTCATCTCCGTTTCAAAGCCGAAGAGCCAGCGCTGTCCGAAGGCGTCTCCGTGGTCAAGTGGCCGGCATGATTAAATATCAAAGGCACACAGAACGCTGTTCCCTTCCCACCAAAGGTGGTCCCTATTCTTCTACTTGCATTTTTTACCTGCTTTCAAACTGCTAGGTTGGCAGAAGCTGAGACAAGTCACGGGAGCTCTCCCCCGTTACGTGGCACTAGGGATTCGAACCGCTGAACTGCCGAACCTTTCGATCGACAAGCTCAGTGTCTTAGCCACTGAGCCACCACGTCCCTCAACTCACCTTATAGTGGAGTGAAATGGCACTTGTTTTTTTATCCAGGAGAAAAAAAGAGAAAAAGTCGCAGAATTAGGGAACAAACGGATACTACATTCACTGTTATAAAATTGACTTGGTGGTTTATATAAAACGCGCGAACTCCTCAGTTGCTCCGTTGAAGGCAGATGTCGTCTTTTTAATCATAGAAAGCATGGGGGGGAGGGGGAGAGATTATTTTGCAGTGAAAGGAATTAAATGACAATTAAAAGTGGGGTTTCGTAGGAATGCAGCTCTGCTTTGGATCACTCCTATTGCTTTCGAAGTGGGTGAAAGTTTCCCCCCTGGGATTAAATATGTTGTGACTCATTCTTTACTTCAAGACCAACACAGAGAACACAACAGTACAACCACGCCGTCCCCCTCCCTCTATTTGAGCTGTGTGTAGACGTGACATTCACATACAGAGGTGCTCCTTATGTACAAAGGACTCGATAATTTCTCCCGACTTTGATGAGGTTACAGGCGATTCTCATTAAATGGCCAGGCGTTCAGCGGCTGTTTGAAGGTGCGACGACGCTGGACAAGTGGAGATGGTGACTTAATCTGTGGGGTTGTGGCTGTTGCACCATCCCTGCGGTCACGTGATTATGATTTGGGCAGCTGGCTCGCAACGATGACCGCCGTCCTGGGATCAAACGATCATTTTGTGACTTTCGCTGCTGGCTTTGGGCAAGCGAAGGCAATGGGGAAGCCTGCAGGAAGTCGCAAATGGCAATTATTGTGACCACGGGAGGCTGCAACCATGTGGATTTGCCTTACGACAAACTGGAACTGCCGCTGTTATTATTGTGAGTCGGCCCGACCACATTACGCAGCTCTTTACAACCATGTCACTTAGTGACAAGAGCTTTTTGTCACTGTCACTGAGTGAGGACTACCTGTGTGCGGCCCTATAAGTGGGATCTTAGTCTGGAGAACTAATTGCAACTCCCGGTGTCCTTCTGGCTGCAGGTTGCCAAGAATTGCAATTCAGAATCACCTAGTGGCCTCCCATCCCTACTCTGAACTTTAAAAAACAGGCAAAGATCCCTCCGCTTGAATTCCCTTTGCCACTGAATTTCAGTGCGCTGACCTTGGCGTGCCAGGATTGGTGAAGCCAGAGGCTGCCAGAAGCGAACATGTGGGAAACCTACTCCTGGGTGCAACGGTTGAACTTCCTGATTTCTAAAACCCTACCATCTGTAGCATGCGTGTGACGCCAAGGACAATATTTTCCTTAGATATGCCCGAAGCTTCCTGCAGTTGCCTAGCCAAGCAGAGGCCGACGGCTCGCGCATTTTATCTTTGTGTCCTTCGCGAGTTCACAGGGAAAAGAGAAATATTGGCAAGCGGTCCACAAGAAAAGAATTTTCAGCGCAGAATTATTGACTGGCATGCGTACGAAGGGAGCATGTTCACCAATCGGTCCTTTTTTTTTACTACTGGCTCGGAAGCCAGGGGGGATTTTAAAAGGCCACTGCGTGGGCAGGAAAGGGGAGTAGAGAAGCAGCCGCAGCGGCGAAAAGCCAGAAACACAAATGCATGAGATTGTGCATGTGTGTTTGTGTGTGTGCTTAGAGAATTAAGGGATCTAAAGGGTTTTCCCCCAGGACTGTTAATAAGTCAACCGGAGAATTAAGACAGGAATGCGCGGTGCAGGGTAAAAGAGTAAAAGCTTATGGGATGTGTGGATTAGAATACAATCCGCCTTGTGGTTTCTGCATTTGTGTGGCGGTCATTCCACGCCCCGTTTGTGTGTGGGTGTGTTATTTGCTGTACTCAAAAGGTAATCAGGGAAGGATCATCTCGGATTGTTCTGCCCTTGATAGCTTGAGTTAGAGCTCTGAATAAGTCTATGGATCCGTGTCTCTGTGTGTGTTTGTCTCTTTGTGGGTGTATATGCACACATAAACGAGTATACTCTTAGCATTGGAGGATATATGTGAGTGAGAGACAGAGGTGGTATTTGGCAGGTTCTGACCAGTTCTGGAGAACCGGTAGCGGAAATTTTGAGTAGTTCGGAGAACCGGCAAATACCACCCCTGCCCTGGTCTATTCTCTGCCTCCTGAGTCCCTGTGGATTGGGAGGGAATGGGGATTTTGCAGTATCCTTCCCCTGGAGTGGGGAGGGAATGGAGATTTTGCAGTATCCTTCCCCTGGAGTGGGGAGGGAATGGAGATTTTGCAGTATCCTTCCCTGGAGTGGGGAGGGAACCCACGAGCTCGGAGAACGAACTTCCACCCTCCTCCTACACCCAAGCTACAGATATTCGCCACTATTGCAAACAATAGCAATAGCAGCCCACTTGGAATAAGGTGCTGCAAAGGTGAGTCACAATCGCATTTTCTAAAGTCTTTTATGAGCCCGGTTCGGATGAACGCCAGGTCTTGAAATTCAGCGGCAAATCCTAAAGCATCAGAAATCCAGTTTCTTGTGAGAGTCAGCACAGTCCCAAACACAGGTAGGGGATTATCTCTCTAGTAGTTGACCGTATCGCCTTTTGAACTAAACAGCTGTTCTTCTGCCCCATTGATATCCGACTCTGAAGGCAGCTGATAACTGTCGGACGGCCCCGGCCCTCTCTCTGCCTCTGACGCAGAGCTCTCATCAGAGCCTTCCCCAGACTCCAGAACTGGCCCATGTTCTTCCCCAACTTCCTTACGGTCTGAGTCTGCTGGTGGGACACAACAAAACCTTCTAAGTCAAGACAATTTTCTTATCCTCTGCACTAAACAGAACAGCTGCTCTGTGAACAAGGAAAAGCCCGATACAACTCCCTGGAGCGGATCGGGGAAAGGGGAAGGGGCACGAGAGTTCACTCTCACTCAACAGATCTGTAAATAAACCCCTGTCTCTATGGAGCTGGCTAATAAATCTGAGCTACCGGATAACCTCAGTCCACTCCCTTGGAACTCCTATTAGTTGGCATTGTGGCGGTTTCCCTTATATTCTCTGTTCCAAAGAGCTGGTTATTTTTAAACCGGATAAAAATCCATCGATAAAAGAACAGGGTGGGAAGAGGGCAGTGAAGCCGAAACAACAGAGATCAAAGGAAGGGAGGGGAGGAGAGATTTGTTATTGATAAATTTAAGACTTGGGGGGGGGAATATAAGAAAGCGTGATGAGGACATCAGCCGATATGCTTGGCTTCTTCGGGATTGGAGGGGGGGGAAGGCAGCAAATAAACCAGATTGAGCTGGGTTTTTTTTTTTCCCACCCCGTTCGATGCTAACATGCAACAGTTCCTCCTTTCAACTTTCCTCTAGCCAAAAATATTTTTTCTTCCGCATATATGACAGGCGGTCGTCGAGTTACGACCGCAACGGAGTGCAAAACTTCTTTTGCTAAGCGAGGCAGTGGCTAAATGAGTTTCGCCTCATTTTACGACCACTTTCGCCCCACTGGTCTGTAAGTGAATCGCTGCAGTTGTTAAGACGGTAGGCATGGTTGTTAAGTGAAACTGGCTTCCCTGTTGACGTTGTCTGTTAGGAGGTTGCAAAAGGGGAACACGTGATCCAGGGACCAGGGGTGAAATCCAGCAGTTTCTGACAGGTTCTGGAGAACCGGTGGCGGACATTTTGAGTAGTTCGGAGAATCGGAAAATACCACCTCTGGCTAGCCCCAGAGTGGGGAGGGAATGGGGTCTTTGCAATATCCTTCCCCCAGGAGTGGGGAGGCAATGGGGATTTTGCAGTATGCTTCCCCTGGAGTGGGGTGGAAATGGAGATTTTGCAGTATCCTTCCCCCAGGAATGGAGATGTTGCAGTATCCTTCTCCCAGGAATGGAGATTTTGCAGTATCCTTCCCCTGGAGTGGGCTGGGAATGGAGATTTTGCAGTATCCTTCCTTTGGAGTGGGGAGGGGATGGAGCTGTTGCAGTATCCTTCCCCCAGGAATGGAGATTTTGCAGTATCCTTCCCCTGGAGTGGGTTGGGGATAGAGATTTTGCAATATCCTTTCCCTGGAGTGGGGAGGGAATGGAGATGTTGCAGTATCCTTCCCCTGGAGTGGGTTGGGAATGGAGATTTTGCAGTATCCTTCCCTTGGAGTAGGGAGGGAATGGGGATTTTGCAGTATCCTTCCTCTGGAGTGGGGAGAGAATGGAGATTTTGCAGTATCTTTCCCCAGGAGTGAGGAGGGAATGGAGATTTCGCAATATCCTTTCCCTGGAGTGGGAAGGGAATGGAGCTGTTGCAGTATCCTTCCCCCAGGAATGGAGATTTTGCAGTATCCTTCCCCTGGAGTGGGTTGGGGATGGAGATTTTGCAGTATCCTTCCCCTGGAGTGGGGAGAGAATGGGGATTTTGCAGTATCCTTCCCCTGGAGTTGGGAGGGAATGGGGATTTTGCAGTATCCTTCCTCTGGAGTGGGGAGAGAATGGAGATTTTGCAGTATCTTTCCCCAGGAGTGAGGAGGGAATGGAGATTTTGCAATATCCTTTCCCTGGAGTGGGGAGGGAATGGAGATGTTGCAGTATCCTTCCCCCAGGAATGGAGATTTTGCAGTATCCTTCCCCTGGATTGGGGAGGGAATGGGGATTTTGCAGTATCCTTCCCCAGGAGTGAGGAGGGAATGGAGATTTTGCAGTATCCTTCCCCTGCCATGCCCACCAAGCCACGCCCACCAAGCCACGCCACGCCCACCAAGGCACGCCCACAGAACCGGAATTAAAAAAATTGGATTTCACCACTGCCCGCAACACTACAACCGTCATAAAGTATAAGCCATTTGCCCAGCTTCCAAATGTAAATCACGTGATCCTGATTTATCAGCAACGGTCACTAAGTGTGAAAAATGGCCCTAAGTCACTCTTTTCAGTGCCATCGGTCTCTAAAACGAACGATTGTAAATAAAAGGACTATTTTTGCAGAAGTTTCGGATCCCAGGGAGAAAGCAGAACCAGAAGGGGGCCTTCAAATGATCTTCCATATCAGCCATATTTTAAAAACATCGAGACAATAAATACGGTTTAATGGCCACCTATTGCATGACTGAAATTTGGCACTGCAGAGGGGTTTTCTCTATCCGCCCCTTAACCAAAGGCACTGATTGTTGCATCTGTTCCTGAATCACCCGAACCTACCTGGATCAGATCAAGAATCCATTCTTAATTATTTTGTGGCTTCTACTTACAGTATGTGGCATATGAAAAAGAACGTCTGACTAGGTGGCTCAACTGGCTAAGACACTGATCTTGTCGATCAGAAAGGAGGTTGGCAGTTTGGCGGTTCGAATCCCTAGCACAGATTTCCTGCGTGAGCAGGGGGTTGGATTAGATGACCTCCAAGGTCCCTTCCCAACTCTTGTTATTCCGTCCTGTTCTGTACGCGCACAAAATATTTTGAGCAGATTTAGCTCTCGTCACGTCGCACAGGCCTGTCACAATCCCCAACCTTTGCTGCCCTCTAGGACAGAGAAATCCATCAACGCAGGAGAAGGAGCCCACGGGTGGCTGAATCTTGGGCTGGCACTTTCCTACTCAGCTGTGTTTGTGGGTCTTTAGATTTGCACATCCAAGACAGTTTCCTGGTGCAACGGCATGCGGGAATGATCTTGGGGGACAGCCAGGAAGAAGAGCCCCAGAATAGATAATGACCAAATAACCAGCAGTTGAGCCAGTCCAAAAAGCAGCAACAACGGGGATAGGACAAACGACAGAAGGGACCCTACTTAGTTTTTTTAGATTGTAAAGGTGACCTTGGGCTCCAGAATCACCGCAGATGGGGACTGCAGCCGAGAAATTAAAAGAGGTTTGCTCCTGGGGAGGAAAGCTATGGCAAAGCTAGACAGCGTGCTAAAAAGCAGAGACATCACCCTGCCAGCAAAAGTGCGTATAGTCAAGGCGATGGTTTTCCCAGTTGCAATGGATGGCTGGGAAAGTTGGACCACAAAAAAGGCTGAGCGCCAAAGAATGGAGGCCTTTGAACTCTGGTGCTGGAGAAGACTCCCGCGAGTCCCTTGGATTGCAAGGCGATCCAACTGGTCAGTCCTAGAGGAGATCAGCCCTGACTGCTCTTTAGAAGGCCAGATCCTGAAGAGGAAACTCAAATGCTTTGGCCACCTAATGAGAAGGAAGGACTCACTGGAGAAGAGCCTAATGCAGGGAACGACTGAGGGCAAAAGAAGAAAGGGATGGCGGAGAACGAGGTGGCTGGATGGAGTCACTGAAGCAGTCGTCGTGAGCTTCAATGGACTCCGGGGGATGGTAGAAGACAGAAAGGCCTGGAGGAACATTGTCCATGGGGTTGAGATGGGTCAGACATGACTTCACAGCTAGCAACAACAACAAAGGTGAAGAGGGCGGGGAAAATGTATTTTCAGACCGGCAAGATTCTGTTAATGTAACCTTGCATTGAAGTAGAATCAGTTAATCTGGATATGCTTCCTGTCTGGATTATCTTTTTTTTTTTTTTAAATTCAAGGATCTTACTCTGGTCAGCTTCTTCGAAATGTTGAATTCTAGCTTGAATTAAAAAAAAAAAACAACCACCAACTCAAACATACAAAAGAGAAATAAGAAAGGCACCCTTTAATTGGGATCAAGAAATCAGAATGACTCCTTGCTGGAAGGCTACGAAATGGACAGCCTGTAGTTTCTGAAGGATCTGAGTGAGTTGTGAAGAAAGAAAAAAGAAAGAAAGAAAGAAAGAAAGAAAGAAAGAAAGAAAGAAAGAAAGAAAGAAAGAAAGAAAGAAAGAGAAAATGAGGGAGGGAGGGAAGGAAGGAAGGAAGGAAAGAAGGAAGGAAGGAAGGAAAGAAAGAAGGAAGGGAGGAAAGAAAGAAAGAAAAAGAAGGAAGGAAGGAAGGAATAGAATAGAATAGATAGAATAGAATTCTTTATTGACCAAGTGTGATTGGACAAGGAACTTGTCTTGGTGCATAACAAGAAGGAAGAAAGGAAGGAAGAAAGGAAGGAAGGAAGGAAGGAAGGAAGGAAGGAAGGAAGGAAAGAAGGAAGGAAGGAAAGAAGGAAGGAAGGAAAAAAAGAAGGAAAGAAAGAAAAAGAAGGAAGGAAGGAATAGAATAGAATGGATAGAAGGGAATTCTTTATTGGCCAAGTGTGATTGGACACACAAGGAATTTGACTTGGTGCATACCAAGAAGGAAGGAAGGAAGGAAAGAAGGAAGGGAGGGAGGGAGGGAGGGAGGGAGGAAAGAAAGAAAGAAAGAAAGAAAAAGAAAGAAAGAAAGAAAGAAAAAGCATGCAAGCAAGCAACAAGTTGTGGAATACACCCCTTTTTTGCAGAATAAGAGAGAAATGCAGCTTTTCTCACAGCAGGATTTCAATCCCAGATCTTCCTTTTCCAAGAGAACACACAGCAAGAGGCCTAACCGCAACTTCAGACAATCGCAAAAAAGCCGAACGGATGTGCTCACGATGGCACTGAGTTCTCGTTTTTTGGCAGTCAGGGGCACATAAAACCACATCGTGCCGGTCAATCAAGGAAGGACACCAGCCTTCCAGAACTAAAGACACCACAGGGAGTCGTGCAAGCTCCAAGCTTCATTTATCAATTCACCTTTCCAGAGGGTAGGGGAGAGGGGAGAGAGCTGAGTCAGCGTCTTGGGGCTCCCTTGCTTTGCTTCTAAAATCTTAAACAGTGCCCAAAAGGAAGAAGGGTCTAAAATCCATGGGAAGAATGACTTCATTCTAATACCACTCTATAAAGCCCTAGTAAGACCACATCTAGAATCCTGCATCCAGTTTTGGTCACCACACTATAAAAAAGATGTGGAGACTCTAGAAAGAGTGCAGAGAAGAGCAACCAGGATGATGAGCGGACTGGAGGATGAAACATATGAAGAACGGTTGCAGGAACTGGGCATGGCTGGTCTAGTGAAGAGAAGTACCAGGGGAGACAGGAGAGCAGTCTTTCAATATTTGAGGGGCTGCCACAGAGAGGAGGTGGGGGGTCAAGCTATTTTCCAAAGCACCTGAAGGCCAGACAAGGAATAATGGATGGAAACCGAACAAGGAGAGATTCAACCTGGAAATAAGGAGAAACTTTTTGACATGGTGAACAATCAACCCAAGGAACAGAAGTTGCCTTCAGAAGTTGTGGGAGCTTCATCATTGGAGGCTTTCAAGAAGACATCTCCCACGACGATGAGAACATGCAGTGCCAGTTTGCCAAGCTGGGAAGCCTAAGAAATGTTTCTCCCATTTCAGGACATTCAACGTAACCTACAGAAATGGCATTTGCAACGATCAAAATCTACTTGGAGTCACGACAGCTGGAGAACTGATGGCGAGGTGAAGAGGAAGGCAAGGTGGCCCCTCCTGACATTGACAACAAACGGGCGTGAACTTTGGAGCTGAAAAAAAAAAAAAGGAGAAGTCTGCTCTTCAGGCAGCTAGGCAAGTCATGTAAAGTGTCAAGAATGTCTCGGCTCAAAAGGAAGGAAACCGGACAGGTCCAAGCAGACCCATCAAATCTCTTTCTGACATGACTCCTTCAAAGCTCAAAGTCGGGGTTGACGAGAAATAGAGAAGAGAGATGTGACGAGATTAGACCCTGCAATATTCTTTTTGGAGGCAGGCTACAGGGTGCCTGGAGTAAGAATGTGGAAGTGGGGGTTTTTTTGTTTGTTTTTTGCTATTTTACCCATTGCAATGAGGAAACCTAGGTGGGGGGGAAAAAACGACTTTCTCCCCTGTAAATTAATGCAATATTTAGGGAGCGTTTTCACACGCCTCACCCAAGAGACATGCAGAGAATGAGGAACAGAAGAATGCAGCAAGGGCCATAAAGAATGGAAAAACTGAACAAGAGGTGGACAAAGGTGAAGGGATGAGATTCAGGAAAATGAGGGGAAAAACGAAGGTCCCGCACTTCCTCAACAGGTCAGAGAGATGAAGCAGATTTTTTTCTTATTTTATTTCTGCATTGTTTTTCCCTCCAGATTTTTCTGATTGGCGGCCGTCACAGTTCCTCGTGTGGCACCTTCCATGGGGCTCAAGATATTATAGACTGAGGACAGGGAAGCATAGCTGGACTCCAGGTCTATGGAGAGAAAAAATTAAGGCATCCCATCTCAACCCAACCCAACCCAAGATTGAATATTGGGGCCATACAACTAACTGCAATGTTCTCAAGGAAGTTTTTCTTTCCCTGGAAGGCAGGGCCATCAGCCCTTAGGCTTCAGTTGTTTGTTATTTGTTGTTGTTTTGGTGTACAGAAGAACTATCAACCAATGGAAGAACTTGCCTCCAGAAGTTGTGAGAGCTTCCATTTCAAGAAGAGATTGGACTGCCATCTGTCAGAAATGCTTGGGCGGGGGGTGGGTGGGGTGGGTTGGACTAGATGACCTACAAGATCCCTTCCAACTCTGTCCATCTGCATCTAACTAAAGGCCGAGTAAGGGGAAAAAAAGGCACAGCTCTTTTGGCCCCGAAATTGATAAGAAACCTCAAACGGCTTCGGTGCAACGTTTCACAAGATTTGCAGCTAGCTAGATGCAATTATGCCATCCGAGTGAGACCCTGAAGTAGACAGTCTAGGGCTCGGCTTAGAAGAAGGACCCTCAAAATGTAGCAGGGATGACTGGCCGAAATAATTAGATTAGTATCCTTTCTGATCTGAATTGTTCCTTCTCTTCCCCCAATAACTGCTAATAAGCTCATCAAAACTCTCCAAAAACTATCTAAAAAAAACCAAAACTCTACAGCCACACCGCTCACCAGATATGATTTATGACACCCCTTGCGAATAAAAACCACGTGGTACGTGCGAAGGCCTAGGAACGCAACCAGTGGTTCGGACCGGTTCGCAAGAATCGGTAGTAAAACCAGCGGTAAACTCCACCCACTGACCCGGACATCGTCAGAAGTTATTTGCGCACAGACAGAAGCTTCTGTGCATGCGCAGAAGAGCACGCGTGTGGACACAATGCGAACCGGTAGTACTTAAAGGTAAGTACCACCCACCCCTGAACCCAACTCGAAATATGCGTGCAGTCTGCGTGTAGCATGCTGTAGCTCTGGCCTTCTTCAACCATCTGACATGTAGCTGCAGAGCACTGATGGAGTAACGGGCTATCAAGATCCGGGCATGTCCCAACTCGGTTCTGCAAGGCAGAGAGGGCGGCGAAGAGGAAGTCACGGAGATGGTGAACAATGCCAGCAACCGATTAAAAAAAATAATAATAACATAAAATAACATAAAAAGAATCAGGCACCAAAAGAACAAGAAAGCCAAGAGCGGGCAGCGGGTTAAGCTTTGATGTCAAATCTCAGATCTGCATCGAGAAATTCAGCCCCACCCCGGTGCGAGTTGCCAGATATGGGGGGGGGGGGGAATTTTTTTTTAAAAAGGGTGAAGTTTCTATCTCACGTCGTTGAACCCAGAAGGAAAGTTGGAGGAAACTCTTGACCGCGTGAAGGTTACTCGAGAATGAAGCTCTCCCTCGATACTCTTCAGAATTCCTTCTCTGGCCTGCCGGAGGGGACTAGTTTTACGAGCAGCCCGGGAAAAGCAATTTGAGGAGGGATCTAAGCCATGGTCTATGGAGATTCTCAGCCATCCAGGTCACGATTTGTCCCAAGGTGCTTTTTTTTCAAAAAGGCAACTGGACTTCCTTGGTTTTTTTTTTAAAAAAAATCGAAGACGTTTCGCTTCTCATCCATTTCTGATCAGAACAAGGGAGAAAAAAAAAACCTCACAAAGAAAGTCCAGTTGCTTTTTCGGAAAAGCACCCGTGGGATGATCTAACCTCGTTTTAAGAGCCCCTCCGTGGGGGTCCTGTTAAAAGTCCTTGCTCTGGACAGCTGGGGCTGTTGAAACAGCCTTCTCCTTTCTCCACCGTGCAGGCAATGAAAGAGGAAGTCCAAGTAAAGCAACGAAATACAACAAAGAGAGAGAGAGAGAGAGAAAGAGAGAGAGAGAGAAATATCAGCATCCACTAATGCAAAATGGCTTCTAAGGTGGGGTAGCTCACAGTTGCCCTCAGATATTTCAGTGGGAATGTATCTCAAGGCTGCTGGCCAACAGGTGTTTCCAGACCGGTTAGCAGGCAGGCTACGGTTCGGCCTCTGGTCTGCTTCGTGTTCTCCGTCCGACGTTCCACCCGCACCGAGGAACTTTCCGTTCTTCTCCTCCCGAGACTGCGCTTGAGTTTCCTCTTGCCGTCCAGACCTCAGGTCTGTTGTTCTAAAGGTGGCAGGATGAGACAGCACCTCTTCGATCCCGGAACGTTTCCAAGTTGGCCATACCCTTCCAGTCTACGGACAAGGACAGAGGAAATGGAGAAAGGGAAGGAAGAGGGATGTAAGAAAGGCACCGATCCTCTGATTTCACAGCCTGGAAAGAGAAAGAGAGAGAGAGAGAGGGAGGGAGAGAGAGAGAGAAACAAGAGTCAAACGGGGAAAGACATTCACACTGCAGCATCAGCGGTGAAATATAAAATTTGTTACTACCGGTTCTGTGGGCGTAGCTTGGTGGAGGGGGGGGGGCGTTTAATGGGACTGGATGGGCATGGCCAACTTTTTTTAAAAAAAACTTTTAAAAGCATTTTTTCTACAACCTCTTCGGCAGTAGAGGTTGTTGAAAAAAAAAATGCTTTAAAAAGCCTCTGACGATCAGGCAACTTGGCGGGGATCGTCAGAGGCTTTTAAAAGCATTTTTCCCCCCTACAACTACTTTAGCTGAAGAGGTTGCAGAAAAAAAATGCTTTTAAAAGCCTCTGATGATCAGGCAACTCGGCGGGGATCGTCAGAGGCTTTTAAAAGCATTTCCCCCCCCTACAACTACTTCGGCAGTAGAGGTTGCAGAAAAAAGAAATGCTTTTAAAAGCCTCTGACGATCAGGCAACTCGGCGGGGATCGTCAGAGGCTTTTAAAAGCATTTTTCCCCCTACAACTACTTCAGCTGAAGAGGTTGCAGGAAAAAAAATGCTTTTAAAAGCCTCTGACGATCAGGCAACTCGGCGGGGATCGTCAGAGGCTTTTAAAAGCATTTTTTCCCCCCTACAACTGCTTCGGCTGAAGAGGTTGCAGAAAAAAAAATGCTTTTAAAAGCCTCTGACGATCGGTCAACTGACTGGGATCGTCAGAGGCTCTTAAAAGCATTTTTTTTTTCTACAACCACTTCGGCCGGAACAACCAACTATAACCACTTCTCCAGAACACTTCCTGGAGTTCAAGCACTTTCTGCTTGAACTCCAGGAAGGTGTGGAGAGATCATCAGCTCTGGAGTGGACGAAGTCCCTCAGCCACGTCCTCTGATTTATAGACCACCAGGGCTTCGATTTGTGCAACGTGCTGAGCCAGATCCAAACAGATCTCCCCGGGAACTTTGAGTGATGAATGAATCCATCTGATGCTGTTGAAAACAAGAATCGGGGGAATGGAGAGAGTATTGCTAAGCAAGCGCAGAAGGTCTCCCTTGTGAGTAAAAGGCTTCCAGGATTACCTGGTTATTCTCATCCATCTGTCAAGATCATGTAGGGAAGGGCACCTAATCAGAGAGATCAACATTCCTGGGAAGTACCATCTGGTTCTCCTAATCTACCACTTAGCTACTGACGGGATTCCAACCCTGCCTATTCTTTGGCAATTCCAAACAGCTTCATTAGCAATCTTTCCTCCAGTTTGAGCTCCACAACAATAAACCTACCAAGTAGATTGTGGGGAAGAGGTGGAGAAAGCAGAGAAATGCTTTGGTGGTTGCACGTAGACCTGGATTTGGGATTCTCGGTGGTTAAAGATGCTGAGCTTGTTAGCTGTTAGCCCAGGTTCGAGACCCGAGCATCGCGCGATGGGGTGAGCTCCCATCCTTTGCTCCAGCTCCTGCCCGGCTAGCAGTTTGAAAGCAAGTAGATAAATAGGTACCGCTTCGGTGGGAAGGTAAGAGCGTTCTTTGCGCCTCCTCATAGTCATGCCAGCCACATGACCACAGAAGCGTCTTCGGACAACGCTGGCTACCTCAGCTAAGAAACAGAGATGAAAAGCGCCCCCTAGAGCCAGACATAACTGAATAGGGGAAACCTTTACCTTAACGGATCTGGTCTCAAACTGTGCGATGCTACATTATCTTTCAGGCTTGAACAAGGGTGGACAATTTGGGAGGAAATTGGATATTTGTTTTTAAAAAAATAGGGATAATTCCTTCTTGCAGGTGCCTCTTCCCCTCCTCTTTCTTTGCAAAGAAGAGAAATGGTATGCAAGGCTCACTCCAGCTGTGAGCAGATAGTTGGCCTAGCAACAGGCTGTGTGTGTGTTTGTGTGTGTGTGTTAGGGACAGTTTATACCCTAGGGAGATCTGTAAACAGCCAGAGCAGGAAAGAACACTGCAGGGTTTCCCTCGCAACCCACCCACCCCCCTCGAAAAAAGCCAGATATTTCACCGTTGCTTGGCTGCTAGCAATCCTTGACCTAAATGCACATATGTGTCAATGCTCAACGTTTAATTTTGCCAAATCCACATGCCAAATCGAAAACTCCTTTTTTTCGGAAACACATTCCAAAACGTAGAAATATATGTTTTGGATAACAAAGAAAATAACCCAGCAAAGGCAGAAGACGAGATCCACAGACCTGCGTAGAGTATAGGTAGTCCTTGACTTATGACCGCAGTTGAACCTCAAACTTCTGTTGCTAAGTGAATTTTGCCCCATTTTACGACCTTTCTTCCCATGGTTGTTAAATGAAGCCCTGCAGTTGTTCAGTGAGTAAACCCGGTTGTTCAAGGAATCGGGCGTCCCCATTGACTTGGCTTGTCAGAAGGTCGCAAAAGCGGATTGCACGACCCATGGGGCACTCTCGTCGATATATGCCGGTTGCTAAGCATCCAAATTTTAATCACATGACCATGGGGGGGGGATGCTGCAAAGGTCGTAAGTGTGAAAAACGGTCATAAGCAGGGGTGGGCTGCTGGGGGTTCGTGAGAACCTCTAGCTAAGATTCTGTGCAGTTCGGAGAACCCCCAAATCCCACTCCTGGCTGGCCCCAACCATCCTGCCCTGCCCCTCCCACGGAGTCCCCATGCAGCCCGTTTTGGGTGCAGGTAAGTACAGGGTGCGCACGGAAGCTTGGGGAGGGCGAAAAACGGGCCTACCGGAAGTTTGGGAAGGCTGGAAACGGGCCATTTCCAGCCTCCAGAGGGCCTCCGGAGCCTGGGGAGGGTGTTTTCGCCCTCCTGGAGGCTCAAGGAAAGCCTCCGGAGCCTGGGGAGGACAAAAACTGTCAAGTATTTGCAAGCCATTGGCACATGTGTCATACAGACACTAGTGGAGGCGGAAAGTGCCTCCACCCCTGTGTGGAAAGGAGGGGCTTACACGGAGTATAAAACCCCCTCTAACCTTTGCACCATGCTCTCTCTTTTGATCTTTGATCAGGGTAGCCACACATGCTGTGTGCGCCCTTATCCTATAATGAATATGAAGACAACCTTGTGTATATAGTTAATATGTTGTGTTATTTGAATAAATACTTTTAAGACATTCATTCAGGCATCTGCCTTTGGACTCTTCTATGCTCCTGGGTGATTCTATGATCCCAAATTCCACAAAAACACACACAACACTATGGTGTAGGAAGCCGACTAGGCCACGCCCACCCAGCAACCCCTTGCTAAAAATTTTGAAGTCCCGTCCCCACCCCACCCCCCGTCATAAGTCACTTTTTTCAGTTTTCAGACTTGGTTAAGAATCAACTGAAAAACTCTGTTCTGACACTTCCAAGGATTAGCAATGACTAGAGAAATGGGGTTTGCAATCATGCAGCCCGGGGGAGCCTACGAAGAGGAGAACGCCTTCCGCCTTACTCTGCTGACTTCCAGAAGTGGCCGGGGTGGGACAGGCGGCGGTTCCGCTTTGGCAGTTTCTCCAGCATCTCCATGAGTTTGGTGAATGTGGGCCGCTCCTCCTGCTCATAGGCCCAACAGAAGAGAAGGATGTCCTGCGAAGAGAAGAGAAGGAAAGGGCTATGCGAGGAGAAAAAGAGAGAGAGAGAGAGAAGAGAAAGAGAAAGAGAAAGAGAAAGAGAAAGAGAAAGAGAAAGAGAAAGAGAAAGAGAAAGAGAAAGAGGGAAGGGAAGGGAAGGGAAGGGAAGGGAAGGGAAGGGAAGGGAAGGGAAGGGAAGGGAAGGGAAGGGAAGGAAGGAAGGAAGGAAGGAAGGAAGGAAGGAAGGAAGGAAGGAAGGAAGGAAGGAAGGAAGGAAGGAAGGAAGGAAGGAAAAAGGGAGAGACAAAGAAAAAGAAAGAAAGAGAATAAGAGAGACAAAGACAGAGAAAGAGAGAGAGAGGCAAAATGAAGGGAAATGGAGAGATAGAAAAAAGAAAGAAATAGAGGAAGAGAAGGAAGAAAGGAAAAAGGAAGACAAAGAAAAAGAAAGAGAGAATAAGAGAGACAAAGACAGAGAGAGGGAGACAAAATGAAGGGAAATGGAGAGATAGAAAAAAGAGGAGAAATAGAGGAAGAAAAGGAAGGAAGGAAAAAGGGAGAGACAAAGAAAAAGAAAGAAAGAGAAAAAGAGAGAGAAAGACAGAGAAAGCGAGACTAAACAAAGAGGAGAGATAGAAAAAAGAAAGGAGAAAGAGAAAAGGAGGAAGAGAAGGAAGGAAGGAAAAAGAGAGAGAAAAAGAAAGAAAGAGAATAAGAGAGAGAAAGACAGAAAGAGAGACAAAATGGAGAGAAATGGAGAGATAGAAAAACAGTGAAAGGCAGAAAGAAAGAAACAGACGGAAAGAAAGAAAGAAAGAAAGAAAGAAAGAAAGAAAGAAAGAAAGAAAGAAAGAAAGAAAGAAAGAAAGAAAGAAAGAAAGAAAGAACAGAAACTATGCCCTATGTGGGCAGCCAAACCAGTCTGAATTGATGGCAACTGCAGATCTTCAAACTCAGCACTTGCTGTTACTGCAAAAACCCAAGAACCCCCCACCCTCCCTTCTAACTCCTCATCAGCCCTACTAGTCCTCAGGGATGTTGTCTAAGAATGGCAGGCTCAGATCCTGACAATCCAGGATCAGTTTATTGCCTCTGCTGAAAGGCCAATATCGATCAGGCTTCGGTTTAATCCCGCATTTTTCCTGCGCTCCGCCAGTCCTCTTGAATGGGTGCCGACCGAGGGCTTTAAAATCCTCGTGAATTGGCCGAGAATTTCAACCTCTCGGTGCCCAGGGTTTACTTTAGTCGTTGTGGGTGTTTTAGAGGGTCTTTAAGCCTGTTTTATGAATCGAAGCCAATTTTTGCACGCACTTGGGGACAGCGAGATCAAAAAGCTTGAAGGAAGCAAACTCTGGGCTAAAAATCAGCAGCCTTCCCTTCCCAGAAATAATTCTATCTCTTTTCTTCTTTGAGGGTGGGGAGGTTTGTGAACCCACCCAGGGGTTAAAGAGCAGAGCTCCTTCTCCCCCTCCTCTAGTCTCTGTTCTCCATGGTCTGAAATGCCTTGCTCATTGGAGGTGAGGGTGTCCTATTTAGTCACAGAAGGACCCCACCTCTTCTCTGGTGAGGTTACCTAGCTTAGGCAATGACATCTCTGCAAGAAAACAATCAGGCTTGGAGAGCACCAAGGACTCCATGGCCCTCCTCTTTCTCCTCCTCCCTACAAACCCACTCCCTTCCAGCACTGATAATGTTACCTAGTTTGGTAATAAAACGTCTACAAGGAAATCACCAAGCTCAGAGAGCATCAAGGACCCTACCATCCTCTTCTTTCCCTTCCTCCTCCTTCCCTTCTTCTCCTTCACATCCCTCCTCCTCCTCCCCTTCTCCTTCTCCTGTACTCCACAAGCCCCACTTCCTTCCAGAACTAATAATGTTGCCTAGTCTGGTAATAAAATGTCTACAAGAAAATCACCAAGCTCAGAGACCATCAAGGACTTCACAGTCCTCCTCCTTCCCTTCTTCTCTTCCACATCTCCTCCTCCTCCTCCTCCCCTTCTCCTTCTCCTGTACTCCACAAGCCCCACTCCCTTCCAGCACTGATAATGTTACCTAGTTTGGTAATAAAATGTCTACAAGGAAACCACCAAGCTCGGAGAGCACTAAGGACCCCACCATCCTCTTCCTCCCCTTCCTCCTCCCTGTAAACCTCCCTTTCTTCCAAAACTGCTGATGTTCCCTGGTTGTGTAATGAAACATCTGCAAAAGCAAACACAAAACAACAACAACCAAGCTCAGAGAGCACCAAGGGTCCCTTTCCCTTGGTCTGGCTTTCCTCTCCACTCCCTACCACCGCTTCACCCGAAAGTCACCTACTGAAATCTCCTTCCCCATGCCGATCTGGCTGAGGTTCGGCTTCATCCCTCGGCCCACTTGCCAAATTATTGCCTCGGCTGGTTGGGTCTTGAAAGGCCATTCCCGGGCGTACAGTTCATACCAGACGGTTCTGTGGAGGCAAAGTAGGAGAACAAGTGAACAAGTGTTGGGGAACTAGAAGCAGGGGTGAAATGCTATCGGTTCGCTCCGGTTCGGGCGAATCTGTAGTTTTAAAAAAAAAGCTACTGATTCCTCTGAACGGGTATTTCTGACGATCAGCTGTGCCGCACGGTTTAGCTTTGTTCTAATTACCTTCCCAAGCCTCCTTTTGGTGTGTAGTGTGCATGTGTGCTCATGTAGCACGTGTTTGGCCTGCACTGTGAATGCCCGCACGCCCATAGTATGCATGCGCAGCCAGCAAATTGGTAGCAAAGCGGATTTCAACACTGTCTAGAAGTACTCCCCGTTGCCATCAAAGCAAGTTGGTTAGGAGACAGCAGAGGACCTCCTGACGTGCTTAAAGGGATAAGGAAGCGTCTGCTCTATTTTTTTAAAAAAAATTGATTTATATGCCGCCCTTCTCCGAAGACTCAGGGCGGCTTACAATGCATTAAGCAATAGCCATTCATACTTTTGTATATATTTATACAAAGTCAGCTTATTGCCCCCACAAACTGGGTCCTCAAGCCTGCTCTATGGCTTGACTTCTGGAGAAGTGGAAAACGTTGTGGTTGGCTGTCCGCACTGCGACAGCCATTTTGCGAGCGTGCCTGTGGCGGTTTCTTCAAAACGCCAAACGAGCTTGCGTTTCTTAATGACGACGATGGCCTTCAAGCCATCTTTGACTCGAGAACCACGTAAACAGATATTCTCCAAGGATGATTTGTTCTCATAGCCCGTCCTTTCGGCCTTCTTATTATAAATCTTTAGAAATGGGCAGTCGTTTAGTCAATACCAACAGGAGCCCCAATCAAAGAAACACACTTAAGGCATCCATTAAATCTGATTTGTATATAAGGACATCATGCATTAAATGGGCTATAAAAATGGCTTAAGTTTGAGCAAACACAGCATTTCACATTGGATATTTTTACGCAGTGTGTCAAGAATATTCAGCTCTTGTGGTCCATAAACTAGGACCGTGATGGTGAACCTATGGCACACGTGCCACTGGTGGCATGTGGAGCCATATCTGTGGGCACACAAGCATTGCCCTACCTCAGCTCCGGCGTGCATGCGCGCGCTGGCCAGCTAATTTTCAGGCCTTCCAAACCCACTGTCGGAAAATGGGCAGTTTCTGGCCTCCGGAGGGCCTCTGAGGGGCGGGAAAGGCTGTTTTTGCTCTCCCCAGGCTCCAAGAAAGCCTCTAGAGCCTGGGGAGGGAGAAAAATGGGCCCACCGTGCCATTGTGTGCCCAAAGAGGGTGGAGCACAGGGGGTCATGCACGCATGTGCAGGGGGTGAGGTGCATTCAACTATGGGTGTGTGCACACACACATGCAACCTCCCCGCGCTGCCCCCACTTTTGTCACGTGACGGTAAAAGGGTTAGCCATCACTGAACTAGGATATATTCCCAACTGATTAAATCAAACAAACCATGGCTTACCACAATAGATGAACAGAAAAATGCCTTTTTGTATGTTTTTTCTCTTATGTTGCTGGATGAACCCAGCTATGGAGTTCTGCAAGCTATTGTGTATTATTCGCTTTGTTGGATTCACATTCTCAAAACATTTTTTTATATTAAAAAGTTGCTTTATCTTGCTCTATCCAAGATATAGATCCACCAAATCCCTTGCAAATTTCTTACCAAGTGAAAAGTTGGGGAGATGCATCTTATTCTAAAAGCCATCATGAGGCAGATAATCTTTGCACATCCCATTGACCCAGGATGGGATCTTAATATAATTTTTAACTGCCACAGCTTTTCCTAAAATGATGATGGAAGGTGCGAATAACCTCCTGAGTGATAATAACCCTGAGGCACATGCCTTTCATTCATCAGGATTCCCCAGGAAAAAAAGAGAAGGGCACAATTCGCATCTCATCCAACTTTGAATTCAGTAGGACCCGCTTAGAATCCCATCCTGTATTTATTTATTAATTATAGCCGCCAAACTCCGACAGCCTCCAAGATTGCAAGGGAAATCATGCAGATCAACCGTAGCGGCAGCTGAAGGTCATTTCGCAGATTGAAAAATTCCTACCCAAGAGGTAATTCTGTGCAGAAATGATGTAAATCCCTTGCACTGCTTTTTTTAAAAAAAATTTGGGGAAGGGGGTAATGAGCGCGCACGATAAAAATGCCTCAATTAAACAGCTGCTTCTACCAGGGAAATTAATTTTTTTCTCCCCTCTGTGATGACATCTCCAATATGTTTTTTGCATGCATGGTTAAAATCCAGCTTCAGTATTGAGTTCTGGAGAAGTTACCTTAGATTCAATACTTTGTTTATTTATTTGCTTTTTGTTTTCCAGTTGGCCCTAATGAATTATTCTTATGCCCCTTCCCAGCCTGACACTCTTAAAACCTGCTGGAAATGTAAATCCCAAGACTTATGATAGGCTCGAGGTACAGAAGGATCTTGACAGACTTGAACATTGGGGCGCTATCTAACAAAATGAAATTCAACAGTGAATAAAGCAAGGTCCTACATTTAGGGAAGAAAAACCAAATGTACAGGTACAGTATATGTGATACCTTGCTCAATAGTAGTAACTGTGAGAGGACTCTTGGACAAGAAAAGTCCAGTTGCCTCTTGAAAAATCACCTTTGGGGACAACCTTGACCTGGATGACTGGGAATCTCCACAGACATGGAAATCAAAGGTAGAATTGATCTCTTTTTTTGCTCATTTGTTTACAAGATTTACGTCTGGTGTTGCTCTATCAGAATGGCATTACAAACAAGCTTGCACTTAATAGTAAGTGCTTCTAAGGAAGATTGTAGAGGAGAGAGCTGTAGGAAAGGGGTGGCAAGACGAGGGAAAAATAAGCCAATGAAGAGAAGAGAAACCCCGCTCATTGAAATGGGTGGCCTTATAAATTGGACCAATAAATATAAATAAATAATCAACAGATTCATCTTGTATATCTAATGAGCGGAGAGGTGGAATGTACTGAGGAGTTGTAGGTTTCACCTACAAACAGAATCTTGCCAGATTAAAGCAATTATCTGCCACAATTATTGATTTGTTGTTGTTAGTTGCAAAGTCGTGTCCAACCCATCGTGACCCCATGGACAACGTTCCTCCAGGCCTTCCTGTCCTCTGCCATCCTCTGGAGTCCATTTAAGCTCATGCCGAGTGCTTCAGTGACTCCATCCAGCCACCTCGTTCTCTGCCGTCCCCTTCTTCTTTTGCCCTCCATCGTTCCCAGCATTAGGCTCTTCTCCAGGGAGTCCTTCCTTCTCATTAGGTGGCCAAAGTATTTGAGTTTCCTCTTCAGTATCTGGCCTTCTGAAAATCAGTCAGGGTTGATCTCCTCTAGGACTGACTGGTTGGATCACCTTGCAGTCCAAGGGACTCACAGGAGTCTTCTCCAGCACCAGAGTTCAAAGGCCTCCATTCTTCGGCGCTCAGCCTTCCTTATGGTATAACTTTCATAGACATACATTGCAACTGGGAAAACCATAGCCTTGACTATACACACTTTTGTTGGCAGAGTGATGTCTCTGCTTTTTAACACTGTGAATTATTGGGGACGGCCTGAGAGCTTGCTCTCTTCCTGCCCACCTGACATTTCAACCTCCATTGTTTCTTTGTCCTTGGGGAAAGCACCTCTCCTTTCTCCACACAGCCTTCCACCATAAGTGGTCCTTGAGGAAGAACATTTGAGCAATGAAGATGCCAAGCGGCCATTGACTCTCACCATGCTGGTGGACACGTCCCTGTGGCTTCTCTTTCCATTGATGAAGAAAGGTTGGGAAAAGGCAGAACCAGTGGTGGGATTCAAATAATTTAACAACTGGTTCTCTGCCCTAATGTCCATCTGGATAGGCATGGCTCGGTGGTCATGTGACCTTGTGGGCGTGCCCAACTCAACATCACTCACATTGATGGGCGCTTCGCCTTAGCTGTTACAATGTAATAAGGATTAACCAGAGAGGCAGTTTCTGTAAGCAGGGCAATAAAGATTAGGCTAGAAATAACACCAGAATGTTTCCTTCCTGCCTTCCTTACAGGATTAGCCCTGTAAAGTGGGAAAAAAGCAAAATAAGATTTCTTCCAATAACTGGTTCACCGAACCTCTTAGAAAGTTAACAACTGGTTCTCCCGAATAGGTGCGAACTGGCTGAATCTCACCAGTTTGCAGACCCAAACTACAACTGGTCCCAGCTAGGCCCACAGACTACTTGCCTCTGTCACTGAAAGAGGTGGAACCAAATGGGTCTTTCTCTCAGCCAAGCTGATGGACATCTTCTCAGCTTTGTCCTTCTCTGAACCTCTTGAGATGTGCTTCAAGAAAGCAAATTCTCAGTGCGCATTTTCTTCCTTTTGAGCTATCTCGTTATTCCAACAGTGGCCGTCAGCTCCAATTAGCATCTTGGCCTCTGTAGACATTTCCTACCTACGGATCTAGGAAGGGTTATTTTTCTCCCTTAAAGATAAATCTGAAGTAAGAACACTTATATCCTCTCCTAATAAGTGTTCACCAGCTCCGCTATTTTTCTCTGGCGAAGAGAAAATGGATAATCCACACATGTGGTAACGTTTCCTGGAACTGTGCAGTCCAGCTCTATTTTCTGGACCTTCACTGGGCTAGGCAGATCTGGTTATTTACACTTGGGGTAATGTGATTAATCTCCAAAGAGCTTGAGAAATGACCTGCCATGTTTCGAAAGTACGACATAGACTGTCTATGTCGGTATTCTCCAAACCTCAATCCGTAATGAAATATATGCCAGTGTGGGATAAAGGGGGTAAACTGCAAGCTGGGTGGATTTAGGCAAAAATATATATATAATGTTTTAAAATAGCAAGGGAAGACTCCTTACTCTTCCAAAGATCAGTTAGAGGATTTGTTTGGCGGTATTTAATTGAATGGCCCAGTTTCTGCTCTTAGAACTCTGGTGTGTATTTTCTTTCTGAACCAGGGGAGACATGATAGCAATCTTCTAATATCTCAGGGGTTGCCCCAAAGAAGAGGGAGTCAAGCTATTCTCCAAAGCACCAGAAGGCAGGACAAGGAATAATGGATGGAAACTCATCAAGGAGAGAAGCAACTTAGAACTAAGGAGGAATTTCCTGACAATGAGAACAATTAATCAGTGGAACAACTGGCCTCCAGAAGTTGTGAATATTCCAACATTGGAAGTTTTTAAGGAGAGGTTGGATAACCTTAGTTTCCTGCCTAAGCAGGGGGTTGGACTAGAAGACCTCCAAGGTCCTTTCCAACTCTGTTATTCTATTCTATTCTATTCTATTCTATTCTATTCTATTCTATTCTATTCTATTCTATTCTATTCTATTCTATTCTATTCTATTCTATTCTATTCTATTCTATTCCATTCCATTCCATTCCATTCCATTCCATTCCATTCCATTCCATTGTAATTCTGAACTTCTATTTCTATTCTATTCTATTCTATTCTATTCTATTCTATTCTATTCTATTCTATTCTATTCTATTCTATTCTATTCTATTCTATTCTATTCTATTCTATTCTATTCTATTCGAAAGCTCTCGATTCCAGACGTTGCATTGCAACCTCTGCTACGAATCCTGAAAGCAGTGATTCCATGACTGTACCCTTTAATTTGTTGGTAAGTTCAGAGAGCACCCAGGATCCCCGATTTCCACTCTGAGCTACGAACATTCTCCTTTATCAACATGACTTCTGGCCAAAATACACCCGCTTTTCTCTGCCCGTTTGCATGTGAAAAAAATCAGAGGAAGGTCGGGTTACTTCCTATCAGGAAAAGTGTTCTTTGACAGTTTTGCTGCCACTTCATTCTGTTTCGGAGGTAGTGAGTGGAAGTGATATATTTGCCATTTCCTTTCTCAGGGCCTTGGGGTTTTTTTCCCCTGCAACTTCTGATTGAATTTAGGAGCAGAGGAAGTAACCATTCTCAAGACTCCTGAACCAAGGAGGAGACTTTGGCTCAAACCGAGTGACATCATTTCCAGTTGTGGAGAAAAAGAAAGGCTATTTCAGGATCCAAAAATGTTTTCCTCTTCCTGTTTTTTTTTCTTTTTCTTTTCCAAAACTGGGTTTTTGCTTAGGAAAGATAGTGAGGGAGGCTTCTGCAAGTGGGAATTTAAGACTTCAGCCCTTTTAAACATGGAGTGGACTGTAGCATTTATAACTGTGAATGCCTCCATTGGGAGTTTGTTCATAGTTTGAACATTCAAATATAGTTTTTGCAACTGTATCCCAAGCGGAAATCCCTTAAGAGCTTATAGGTAAAGGGCAATTATTTTCTTCTTAATTATCTTAGCTGGCAGGATTAATATTTAACTAGTGCTGGACACTACGAAAACTACGCTATGAGTGCCGATGGTGTTGCTATTCCTTTTCTAGTTGTCTGTTTGTGTGTTTTGTCAAGGGGAAACTTCAAGCTATTATTTGTTAACAGCTGTTATTTTATTTGGCATTGTGATTGAATTGGTAAAATATTAAAGAAATATCAGCAATTATTGGGTCCAATGAAATAAGCCCAAATGATATTTTAAAATCCAGTCCATCCAAAGGAAAAAGAAGAGAAGAGAAGAGAAGAGAAGAGAAGAGAAGAGAAGAGAAGAGAAGAGAAGAGAAGAGAAGAGAAGAGAAGAGAAGAGAAGAGAAGAGGAGAGGATCAGGATAGAGAGAAAGAGAGAGATTAAGGATAGAGATATACTAGAGAGAGAGAGAGAGATACTATATATATAGAGAGAGAGATACAGAGAGAGATACTAGAGAAAGAGATACACAGAGAGAAATACTATAGAGATAATATAGATAGATACAGAGAGAGAGAGAGAGAGAGAGAGAGAGAGAGAGAGAGAGAGAGAGAGAGATACACAGAGAGAGAGATACTATAGAAAGAAATACTATAGATAGAGGAAGTATATAGATAAAGATACTATAGAGAGATACTATAGATAGAGAGAGATATTATAGACAGAGACTATAGATAGAGAGATACTATAGATAGAGAACTATAGATAGAACGATAGATAGAACGATAGATAGATAGATCTATCAATAGTATGATAGAGATACACAGAGAGAGAGATATATATAGAGAGAGATACTATAGATAGATAGAGATACTATAGATATATACAGAGAGATACTATAGATAGTGATAGATACACAGAGAGATACAGAGAGAAAAAGAATGAGAAAGAAAGATGATATTTTCTCAAAATATAAACTTCAAATTAAAAAAGAAAGAAAGAACGAAAGAAAAAGAAAGAAAGAAAGAAAGAAAGAAAGAAAGAAAGAAAGAAAGAAAGAAAGAAAGAAAGAAAGAAAGAAAGAAAGAAAGAAAGAAAGATGATATTTTCTCAAAACATAAACTTCAAATTAAAAAAATTACCCAGGGGTTCTGTCTGATAAAAACGCTCTTTCCCTAATAATTACTTTTTAAAGTCATACCAATGCTTGCATTGGATTTAATTGCTGTTTTCACCCACCAACCCCAGGAAAACCCATTACCAGATAAGAACTCGGTATAAATTAATCACTTTAGTGCTCTGTTCTTGAAGGTGCCCATCTCAGTGGCTTCCAAGAAAATTAATCCGTCAGATAAAAAAAAATTAAAAAACCCACCCCTATTGGGCCAAAGGAAAGATTTCATCACAGAACAGGGAAACCTCTAAAAGATAATGATAAAAATGGATAATTAATTGGGCAAGCAAAACAAGAACAACAATAAAACAAACCACCAAATAAAATGAAACTAGAAAACAGTAGGAAACAAAACTTTCACAAACTGACGTTTAGTTTTCTACTGGTTCTACCAAACCATTTGTCTCTTCAAGAGGTTTTGCACGACAGAATTCTCTTCCTGCAGAGAATTCCAAATATTGATTTTATTACCCACAATTCTCTGCCCTCTACTATGTCCCAACAGCTCACAGCAGCGTACGCAGAAAAAAAAAAGACACCCCAGAAGATTTTAAAAAATGCAACTGAAATAAACAATAGACTTTATATACCACTGACCAATAAGGTTGATAGCACCACATTTTCTCTCAGAGCTAAGCTTTTAAAGATAGTCCTTAATTTACAACCACAATTGATCCCATATTTTTTCTTGCTTTGTAACTTCGAAGGACCATTAAATCATCATTCTCTTTTAGTGACCCCATAATTCCTTGCATCAGGGCGAAGTCTGGGCAATTGAATGGAGCTGAATGTTTTACTGGCCAGATGCCCTTCCTATTGCCAGTGCCGAGTTTTTGTTCATCAGATATATTCTCATCGTGCCCAGGGAGAGAAATATCTGCCTCTACCTAGGATCGAACTCACAGCCTCCTGATTGTCAGGCGAAAGCTCCACCTCTAGGCCACCGCACCACTTCTGAATAATCATTAAATAAATTGTCGTAAGTCGAGGATTACCTGTACTTATTCATTGAAATTGATTAGGAAGGAGATGACCTCCAAGGTCTCTTCCAACTCAAAAACTAAGATTGTTTTACTATTCTTCTTCTCATCCTTACTAGTAGCTATCTCTTCCACTTACGGCTATATCCATGTTGCTTGTATCTTTACAACTTATATTGTTTCTATTGTTTCTTAGTGTGATTTGATTGCTTATTGGTATCCTATGACTATCACTAAGCGTTGTATCTTATGATTCTTGACAAATTTATTTTCTCTTTATGTACACTGAGAGCATATACACCGAAGACAAATTCCTTGTGTCCAATCACACTTGGCCAATAAATAATTCTATTCTATTCTATTCTATTCTATTCTATTCTATTCTATTCTATTCTATTCTATTCTATCCTATCCTATCCTATCCTATCCTATCCTATCCTATCCTATCCTATCCTATCCTATCCTATCCTATTCCTTTTGCTTCTACTTCTCCCATTCTTCTCCTACCTCTTCTTTCCCTCCTTCTCTTTCTCCTTCTCCTTCTCCTTCTCCTTCTCCTTCTCCTTCTCCTATTCTATTCTATTCTATTCTATTCTATTCTATTCTATTCTATTCTATTCTATTCTATTCTATTCTATTCTATTCCTTTTGCTTCTACTTCTCCCATTCTTCTCCTACCTTTTCTTTCCCTCTTTCTCCTTCTCCTTCTCCTTCTCCTTCTCCTTCTATTCTATTCTATTCTATTCTATTCTATTCTATTCTATTCTATTCTATTCTATTCTATTCTATTCTATTCTATTCTATTCTATTCTATTCTATTCTATTCTATTCTATTCCTTTTGCTTCTACTTCTCCCATTCTTCTCCTACCTCTTCTTTCCCTCTTTCTCTTTCTCCTTCTCCTTCTCCTTCTCCTTCTCTTCTCTTCTCTTCTCTTCTATTCCTTTTGCTTCTACTTCTCCCATTCTTCTCCTACCTGTTCTTTCCCTCCTTCTCCTTCTCTCTATTCTATTCTATTCTATTCTATTCTATTCTATTCTATTCTATTCTATTCTATTCTATTCTATTCTATTCTATTCTATTCCATTCCATTCCATTCCATTCCATTCCATTCCACTCCACTCCACTCCACTCCACTCCACTCCACTCCACTCCACTCCATTTCATATTTTCTGTTCTGTTCTGTTCTGTTCTGTTCTGTTCTGTTCCTATTCCTATTCCTATTCCTATTCCTATTCCTATTCCTATTCCTATTCCTATTCCTATTCCTATTCCTATTCCTATTCCTATTCCTATTCCTATTCTAATTTTTCTATAATGCCTTTTTTCTGAGGAATGGGTCTTATCACCCCGTGTCGTATTTTGACCACAGAACTGCCTCCTCCAGGATTAGTAATTTCCCCCAATATGGTATTTTAAGGACCACGGAGCTCACAACCCTCTGTTTCAACCTCGGGGCCAAGACATTATCTTCATCCCCAACTAATGATTAATCCTATCAAAACTCATTATGGCCTATTTTGGAATTTGACTTCGCCCAGCTTGGCATCTTCTCTTCATTACATGTTGAATAGCACTTGATTAAGAAGTAAGGCTAAGGCGTTTCTTTCAGCTGACCGCAATTGTCTTGCGGGCCCGTGTCTGAAAAATACGTTGATTAAGGAAGAAACTTTCGTCCAAGGGGCAGCGCGTTCAGTTCATCACCCACCACCCAAGTTCACCGATGAGACGAAAAACTTATCGGGTAAGATAAGTTTCTTCCAAGACGACTTTTGAACACGTTCATTCATTCATTGCCCCCCCCACACACACACACCTCCACCCGATAATGACATTTACCCAAAAGCAAAGACATCCGATTGCTTGGAGAAAGGTAGTTTGTCTTCTTCCGTTTTGGGTGACAGCTGGTGGATGATCTCTGGTGCCAAGTGACACAGCCAGCCATTTTGGATCCGTAGTTTGTTCTCTCTCCTGCAAGGGGAAAAAAAGGAGAAGAGCCAATTAGTGCAACCTCCGTCTTCGCCTTGGCTCGGTCATGTCTGAATCAAACACAAAAGGAACGGTATTGATTTTTCTCAGTGTCCTCCACCCCTCCCCAGAACCCAAGTTGAGCTGGCTGTTTTCTTGTTCCTTCCCCCCCCCTCTCTTCTTCAGTGAGACTTGGACTTACGAGATGGGAAACTTTTTAGTTTCGCTCAGGAACCTACAGTAGTGGCCAAAATTATGGGAACCTTTTGGGAAAGTGTTATTTTCTAAAACTAGCTAATAACACCTCTTCTTCTTCTTCTTCTTCTTCTTCTTCTTCTTCTTCATCTTCTTCTTCTTCTTCTTCTTCTTCTTCTTCTTCTTCTTCTTCTTCTTCTCCTCCTCCTCCTCCTCCTCCTCCTCCTCCTCCTCCTCCTCCTCCTCCTCCTCCTCCTCCTCCTCCTCCTCCTCCTCCTCCTCCTCCTCCTCCTCCTCCTCCTCCTCCTCCTCCTCCTCCTCCTCCTCCTCCTCCTCCTCCTCCTCCTCCTCCTCCTCCTCCTCCTCCTCCTCCTCCTCCTCCTCCTTTTTCTTTTTTGGAGTAGTACCATAACATTATATATTGATGGAAAGAGAATTGAATCAAGAATGGAATGCAATAGCTTTTAGGAAGGATTTGCTATTAGAACAGCAGTTATAGTCTAAAGAAGAAAAGTGAAACACGCAGGAAAAAAAATGAGATATACAAAAATGATCACTCTAGAAAAAACGAGATATGCAAAAATGATCACCATGTCAGTTAATCCTTAGTTGGGTAATCTTTAGCATAAATGACGGCCTTATGACATCTTCCCATGAAGTGAACCAAGTCTTGGAGTTCTGCAGCTGTTCTAATGTGAAACCAAGATTGAAGGATGACTTCTATGAACTGGGTTTTATTGCTGGGTTGCTTCTGACTAACAAGTTTCTTTAGTTGGCTCCATAGATTTTCCATTGGGTGAAGGTCTGGGCTATTCCCAGGCCATTCCAGCAGTGGAATAGGATGATTTTGAATTCCCCCCCCCCAAAAAAGTATTATTATGTTATTAGCCATCAAACCTCAAAAATTCACTTTTCCCAAAAGGTTTCCACAATTTTGGCCACTGCTGTATTGTGACCTGATTGAAGGAAAATGAGCTCATGATAGTAATTTGTGTTTCTTTGAGCTTGGAGATCTCAGCTGATCTCAAAATGAAGATAAGGCCATGGCTTCTCACCATCTCACTGTCCTGTCACTGAAAAGGACTCTTCTCTTCGTTCAGCATGTACTCCTAATGGTTGAAATTAAGACATTGACCTGAAGATCCAGGAATTTCAACACCCTTCTCAAGAATACCATCCAGGGGTGGGTTTCAAAAATGTTAGCAAGGAGTTCTCTGCCCGGTTGCTGTGTGGGCGTGGCCATGGTGGGAGTGGCCTAATCAGCCTCCTGCACCACAGAGGA
>CM075968.1:35326147-35498832 GCA_038048745.1 Coluber constrictor foxii | reverse complement strand
GTGAAGGAAGAGGAAGGAAGGAAGGAGGAAGGAAGAGGAAGGAAGGAAGGAAGAAGGGGAACAGAAATCATCCCAAAGTTGGACCATAGCACTCTCCTGCTGATTTAAATTTGAACTGGGTGGATCCTGGAACATCTTATATCTGGATCAGTGCAGACCAAGATCCACCAGAATGAAGCACAGACTTCATCTTCACACTTTCCTTAGATCAGTCATTTCCTGCATCCTGTCCTAAACAACCTCTCCTGTGCCTGTTGCAAGGAGAAAAAAACGATGAATGGGTCCTTTTGTGACTCCCCCAAATCCGTAAAAAAAAGCCCACAGATTTTCCAGAAAAGATTGATCAACATACGCAAGCAGATGCTTTGCGAAATGAGACACGTTCACACACACCGGCTGGTTCCCTGGGGAAGGAATGAGTAGAAAAGGCAGAAATTGAAAGTACAGAATGAGCCAGCAAACCCGAGTCCCCGGGAAAACAAAAACAAAAACACAGCTAATCAAAGAGGAGAGAAAGAAGTGAAATGAATCTACACAAAACTGTGTTAAAGGTTTGTGGCCAGATGCATTTCAGACCACCTGCTGTGCTTCAATAGCCCAATTCAAAATCTTGATTAAGAAACCACCTTCATTGGCTCATCTAGGTTTCTGGGCCCCCAAAGAGAGAGAGGGGGGGGAGAGAGAGAGAGAAAGAGAGAGAGAGAAAGAAGAGAGAGAGAAAGAGAGAGAGAGAAAGGGGGAGAGAGAGTGAAAGAGAGAGAAAGAAAAAGGAGAGAGAAAGAGAGAGGGAGAGAAAAAGGGAGAGAGAGAGTGAAAGAGAGAGGGAGGGAGGGAGGGAGGGAGAGAGAGAGAAAGAGAGAGACAGAGAAAGGGGGAGAGAGAAAGTGAAAGAGAGAGAAAGAGACAGAGAAAGAAAGGGGGAGAGAGAGAGTGGAAAGAGGAGAGAAAGAGAGAGAGAGAGAGAGAGAGAAAGAGAAAGAAAGAAAAAGGAGAGAGAGAGAAAGAAAGAGAGAGAGAAAGGGGGAGAGAGAGAAAGAGAGAGAGAGAGAGTGAAAGAGAGAGAGAGAGAAAGAGAGAGAAAGAAAGAAAGAAGAAGAAAGAGAGAGAGAGAGAGAGAGAGAGAGAGAGAGAGAGAGAGAGAGAGAGAGAGAGATGGAGTTAGACAGCTGTTCTGAATCCTTGCAAGGAAAAGGGGGATAAATGAAAAGTAAATAATTATGGTTTGGGGTTGGATGAACTTCTGGGGTAGTGTGGGAAGGCTCCCCTCTCCCCAGAATAAAATATTCTACAGAATATTAGAAGAGACAGAAATCAGTGGTGGTATTCAACCTGTTCTATCCGGTTCGGGGCCGAATCGGTAGGGGCGACTGCAGGATGTCCTGCCTACCCGTGCCGACGTCATGACATCCCATTTTTCCACGTTTTCGAGGCTCTGTGCATGTGCAGAAAGAAATGCGCGCACCACATTTACGAACCAGTAGGGAAGGTAAGTGAATACCACCCCTGGGCAGAATAGAATATCCCCCCCCCCCCCAAAAAAAAGAAGAAGAGGAGGAGCAAAATCCTCCTTAACAAAGGCACAAAGAAGCCTTCCCAGTCTTTGTGCTATAGGAAAACAGCCCTCAGGCAGAAGCCTGAAGAGGCTACTTGGCTTTGCGAATGGATATTTTTGTAAAGCCAGGCCACTCTATTCATAAACAAAGGGCAGCCACTCCGAATAAGCAGCACAATAGGCAAGGAGCCGAAACTGACAAGATTAGCTCAGACAAACAAAAGACCTAGGACCATGATGGCGAACCTTTTTAGACACCGAGTGCCCAAACTGCAGGTGCGCGCATGCCCACCTTTATGACCGTCATAAATATGAGTCCATTGCCAAGTGTCTGAATTTTGATCACATGACCACAGGGATTTGCAACCGTCCGTACGTGTGGGAAATGGCCGCAAGTCACTTTTTTTAAATGCCGTCGTAACTTTGAACGGTCACTAAATGAACTGTTGGAAGTGGAGGACTACCTGCAATATCTATTCTGGAAGATACAGTTCCTTGCTTTTTAATTCTTCCACTTTATCGCTGTCACTAGATAGCAAAGCTTGCTTTTCAGTCATTCCCCCTCCCCAAAAGGATCCCAAATACAACAACTTAATTGGATGCGTCTACCTCTTGGGTAGAAGTGCCAATTAAGTTGTGGGACGCGGGTGGCTCGGCGGCTAAGACGTTGAGCTTGTCGACCGAAAGGTCGGCAGTTCAGCGGTTTCGAATCCCTAGCGCCGCGTAACGGGGTGAGTTCCCGTGACTTTGTCCCAGCTTCTGCCAACCTAGCAGTTCGAAAGCACGTAGAAAAATGATGCAAGTAGAAAAATAAGGACCCCCCTTTGGGACGTATTCACGAGGGGGAACCTTTACCTTTACCTCTTGGAGGAAAGGAAAGGGGCAATTTCCTCTGGGGAGTAACAACAAATAAACGGAAAGATGCCGTCTGATTGGATCGCCAGTCATTGAATTCAGGCAGAGCCCGAGAAACACAATGTACGAATCACGGAGGGGGTTCCTGCCTTCTGTATCCTGTGCCGCGCCTGACTCACCCGAAGAGAAAAGGGGGTAGCGTAAGGCGGGAGTGGGCAGGGAAGGGTGAAGAGAGATGTTTGCAGATTTGCTCTCGGCAAGTGATACTCCTCCCTCCCGCCCTTCCTCCCTGAGTCATGATGGCAATAGCACTATATAGACTTGTATACCGCTTCATCGTGCCTTTCACAGCCCTCTCTAAGCGGTTTACAGAGTCAGCCCCCAACAATCTGGGGCTCCTCGTTTTACCCACTTTAGAAGGATGGAAGGCTGAGTCGACCTGGAGCCGGTCAGGATCGAACAGCTGGCAGTGGGCAGTCAACAGAATGAGCTGGCAGTGCTGCATTCTAATCACTGCGCTACCATGATGCCCATTTGCCAGGTGAAGTAGGAGGACCAATCCCTCCCTCTCCTTCTTCCTTCCTCTCTCCTTCTCCTTCTCCCTCTCCCTCTCCCCTTCCTTCCTTCCTTCCCTCCCTCCCTCTCCCTCCCTTTCTCCCTCCCGCCTTCTCCATCTTCCTTCCTTCCTTCCTTCCTTCCCTCTCCCTCCCTTTCTTCCCTCCCGCCTTCTCCATCTTCTTTCCTTCTTTCCTTCCTTCCCTCTCCCTCCCTCCCTCTCCCGCCCTTTCTCCCTCCCACCTTCTCCATCTTCCTTCCTTCCTTCCTTCCTTCCCTCTCCCGCCCTTTCTCCCTCCCACCTTCTCCCATCTTCCTTCCTTCCCTCCCCTCTCTCTCCCTTTCTCCCTCTTACCTTCTTCCTTCCTTCCCTCCCTCTCCCTCCCTTTCTCCCTCCCGTCTTCTCCATCTTCCTTTCTTCCTTCCTTCTTTCCTTTCCTTCCTTCCCTTCCTCCCTCCCTCTCCCTCCCACTTTCTCCATCTTCCTTCCTTCCTTCTTTCCTTTCCTTTCCTTTCCTTTTTTCCTTCCTTCCCTCTCCATCTTCCTCCCTCCCTTTCTTCCTCCCGCCTTCTCCATCTTCCTTCCTTCCTTCCTTCCTTCCTTCCTTCCTTCCTTCCTTCCTTCCTTCCTTCCCTCCCTCCCTCCCTCCCTCCCTCCCTCCCACAATCCAAGATCCCAGAACAGCCAGGGAAAACTTTTTAAATAACTTTTTAAAAAGTCTGGACACAATGACTTTTCTCCTTCCTCCCCCTCGCCCTTCCTATTTTGACCACGTATTTTAAAGTTAGAAACTCTTCAGTGCTAATATCTGGAAGCCTCTCTTGTACCAAAGAGCAGGATAAAATTGCTTTAAAAAAATAACTAATTATACGATAAACCTGGAGAGGGTATAAATAGACGGACATTTTTTTGGGGGGAGAGAGGGGAAAGGCGGAATAAGAAATATTAAACCTACACAGAGTACAGTTAACCACTTCAACCTGACAATTGATACACCTCAGAGAAGGAGGGGGGCAGAAAAGAAAGAGAGAAATAAGCAGGCCATTATCTCCTTTTTAATCCAAGTGCCTTTGACACACCATAATTATGGAAAGATTAAAATGTGTGATTTATCTCACAGGCGGCTTTGCAATAAAGCAATAATTAACTGCAAGGAAAATCTGCACAATAGCTGCGGTTTTAATTCCATTCCATTCCTTTTTCTTTTCTTTCTTTCTTTTTTCTTTTTTAATTTGGGAAAAAACCTGCAAGTTACATCTAAATCAGAGACCGCAGGTGATGAAATTTGTCTTTTTTTTTTAAAAAAAAAATGTTCTTGAAACAAATTAATTAAATTCCTAGGGAGAAAGATCGAACGTGGGGAAGCGAGAAGGAAGGGGTTCCCTGCTTGGAAAGGGGCTGGATGACATGGTGCATGATGTCACAAACCATTTTATGATAATGTTGAGGTCATAAAAGGGAGGCGGTGGCTCAGGGGCGAAGACACTGAGCTTGTCGATCGAAAAGCCGGCAATTCTACGGTTCGAGTCCCTAGGGCCGCATAACGGGGTGAGCTCCCATGACTTGTCCCAGCTTCTGCCAACCTAGCAGTTCGAAAGCACGTAAAAAAAAAATGCAAGTAGAAAAAATAGGGACCACCTTTGGTGGGAAGGGAACAGCGTTCCATGCGCCTTTGGCGTTGAGTCCTGCCGGCCACATGACCACGGAGACGTCTTTGGACAGCGCTGGCTCTTTTGGCTTTGAAACGGAGATGAGCACCGCCCCCCTAGAGTCAGGAACGACTAGCACGTATGTGCAAGGGGAACCTTTACCATTAACCCTACATAAAGTCCATTCCTGATTACCTAGTTTGGGTCATGAAACATCTGTAAGAAAACAAGCTAGCTTAGAGAGCACCAAGGACCCCCTCATGTCAACCCTGAGCTACACATATATATGAACAGCCGAGGTGGCACAGTGGTTAGAGTGCTGTAACTGCAGCTACTTCAGTTGACTGCTAGTTCAGCAGAATCAGCGGATCAAATCTCACCGGCTCAAGGTTGACTCAGCCTTCCATCCTTCCGAGGTGGGTCAAATGAGGACCCAGATTGTTGGGGGGGCAATATGCTATTTAGTATACTGTCTTTTGTGTAAATTGCCCAGAGTCCTCGGAGAGTGAGCGGCATAGAAATATGAATAATAAATAAATAAATACTCCTTCGTTGGTATTGTGTTATGAAATTGAAAGAACAAAACTGAACAAACTCAGTGAAAGAATGAAAGGAAGTCTCATTCTCCTCTCTCCCACCCTGGAAAAAGGGCATCCAAATGTTGTCTTATAAATTCCCCAAGAAATGAATCAACGTTCCTTTGTGCCAAGTGCCCTCTGTAAGACTTTCATACTGTCCACAGTTCCACTTGGAAACATAACCGCCAAGGAAGAGGGGGAAAAAAAAAAAAGAGGAGCGAAGAAGGCAATCTCCTTCAACTTACCTGCCCGCTTGTAGAACTCCAGAGATAGTGAAGAGGCCGAAATCTGTGATCACCACTTTCCCGTTGTCATAGAATATATTCTTAGATTTCAGATCTTTATGGAGGATTCCCTTCGCGTGTAGGTAGCCCATTCCCTGTAAAACAAGGAAATGGAGGTGAACGGTTGCGGAGAAACTTCCGTGCCATTTTTAAAATAATTCTTAGATTTATACATACATGTCCCCCCCCAAAAAACAAACCCCCTAAGATGTTTTTGGGATCCACATTAGATGTTGGTTGATCTAGAATGCATCTTACCATGAAGCTTGAAGGTTTCTTAAAAGACCATCGGCTCCAAACCGAGATCAATATAGAGCAGTGGCCAAAATTGTGGAAACCTTTTTGGGAAAAGTGTATTTTTGAGATTTGATGGCTAATAACACCACTTCAAGATAATCCTATTCAACTGCTGGAATAGCCTGGGAATAGCCCAGATCTTAACCCAATTGAAAATCTATGGAGCTGATTAAAGAAACTTGTTAGCCAGAAATAACCCAGCAATAAAACCCAGTTAATAGAAGCCATCCTTCAATCTTGGTTTCACATTAGAACAGCTGCAGAACTAAAAGACTTGGTTCGCCCCCATGGGAAGACGTTATAAGGCCATCATTCATGCTAAAGGTTACCCAAGTAAGGATTAACTGACATGGTGATCATTTCTGTATATCTCATTTTTTTCTATGGTGATAATTTTTTGTACATCCTGTTTTTTCTACATTTTACTTTTCTTCTTTATACCGTAACTGCTATTCTAATAGCAAATCCTTCATCAAAGTGATTGCATTACATTCTTGATTAGATTATCTTTCCACTGATATATAATTTTCTGGTACTACTCAAAAAAAAAAAAGTGATGTTATTAGCTGGTTTTAGAAAATACACTTTTCCAAAAGGTTCCCACAATTTTGACCACTACTGTAGGTTAAGCAGAATGCCTAATGATCTCGAATAAAAGAAACATAGAAACATAGAATCATAGGGCTGGGAAAGACCTTGGACTTTCGACCGTGCATCTGATCACTGTCAAATCAATTTCTTTTCTATTTTACCAATTACACATATATCGTCATGGTGGTACATTTATGTAGTAACATTTTTTCCTCTTCCCCCCCTCCCAGTCCTCCGCTTCCATTTACACAAGGGTCATCTGAGTTTCTATTTCTTTTTGTCTTCTCTCTCATTTACCATCACAATTAGGCTACCAACACTGTTTCTACTTAAGAATCACAGTGCCTGGATGTTTTGCTATTACTGATAGGATTTTCTTATCATTTTTTACCGAGCAAATTTACATCTTGGTTGGATGATCTAGTGCAGTGACGGCTAACCTTTTTGCCATGGCGTGCCAAAACCGGGGGAGCAGGGTGTGTGTGTCTCGTGTGTGCCCACACCCATAATTATATGCGCCCCCCCATGCATGCACGCGCCGACCCCTCGCACTCATTCCGCTTTTGGCATTTGATGGCATGGTGGGACCGTTTTTTTCACCCTCCTCAGGCTCCAGAGCCTTTCTAGGAGCCTGGGGAGGGCAAAAACGGCCTTTCCCACTTCCCCAGAGGCCGGAAACAGCCCATTTGCTGACTTCTGGTGGGAGCAGAAGGCCTGTTTCTGCCCTCCGGGGGGGGGGGGAAGGGGAGAGGCCATTTTCGCCCTCCCCAGGCTCCTAGAAAGGTTCTGGAGCCTGGGGAGAGCGAAAAACAGGATTTACCCCCCTCCCCAGGTCCTCCAGAGGCAGGAGCCTGCTTCTCTACTTCCAATGGGCCCAGAAGGCCCGAAAATCAGGTAGCTGCACGCATGCCATAGATTCGCCATCATGGATCTAGTGTGAATTCAGTTTTTGCCTGTCTTCCGGCTTCTGGCATTGCATCGGAGGCAGGCTTCTCAAACTCACACATCAAGCAGAATCCAGGAAGATCCCTTCTCCTGGATTTAAGCCTGATTCTAATCCAGCAATGCCTGCGTCAAAGACACCCCATCTGGATGCAGCCTGGGCAAGACCTAGGAGGAAGACCCTGGATGCCTGCCAAAGTGCATTGCTACATTGGGATTGTTAACAATAAGGGAGAAAGAGGAGGAGGAGGAGGAGGAGGAGGAGGAGGAGGAGGAGGAGGAGGAGGAGGAGGAGGAGGAGGAGAAGCAGCAACAGCAAAAGAAGCAGAAGCAGAAGCAGAAGCAGAAGCAGAAGAAGAGGAAGAGGAAGAGGAAGAGGAAGAGGAGGAGGAGGAGGAGGAGGAGGGAGCAAAAGAAGCAGAAGAAGGAGCAGGAGGAGGAGGAGGAGGAGGAGGAGAGGAGGAGGAGGAGGAGGAGGAGGAGGAGGAGGAGGAGGAGGAGGAGGAGGAGGAGGAGGAGGAGGAGGAGTTGCAGCAGCGATGGGTGAAGATGATAAAGATTCCTTGGAATTTGACGAGTTGAGAACTCATCACTCAGGGAAAGTCTCCAGTGATCAGAACGTGAAGATGGATCGCTCTCCACTCACCTGCCCCCACTGTCATCTGAAATCCACCCATGGCTTGCTTGCAACATTGGTGTTAATGGTTTAGAAAGATAATGGATGTGGAGACAGGGCGATTTGTCATTAGCCTTTCTCCTGTATCGAAAGCTCCTTTTCAGTACTCACACACGCTCCAATCTCAGGCCCTACTGGCATTAGGTCTTTTGGAAGAAAGATACGTCTACAGAGAATGTGAGTCACTGGCTCCTTGGCTAAAGTGGCCAGTTTTGTCTCTCCTCCAGGCATTCATTGAGGAATTTATAGGATCATCCAAATAGATGCTACCCAGAGATGATGACTCGTTGGTAACAACCATGTTTGGGACAGAAGGTCAGAGAACCTGACTCGCCATAAATAGAGACATGAGTCATAGGACTTATCCCAAGGAGTATCTTTCCAGGCCTAATCTTAGGGCAAGGTTTTTTGTGGGGAAAGGGACAGAGAATCACACGGCTATTTCCAGCTGCCTGTCAACTTGCAAAACTTTCAAGTTGCCTTGAGCAGGAGGGAGGGAGAACTGATGGAGCTGATTGATTTCCCTAACTGAAGCTACATTCCACAGATGTTTTGCTACCGCAATCAGTCGGAGAGTTTTGGGTTTCACAGCCAGCCAAAGTGGTTAATTGGAGAATATGATTTATGACATGGCCAGGGAGGAGGGGAGAGACAGGATCATAGGGGAACGTAAATCTATGTGGGATTAGTTCTAACTGCATCCAAATATTGCCAAAATAGTGCTCCTAATAAATGACTGTATTTCTTTTGAAGTTTGGCTCATGGCTCATGAATTAATTAAGGCATCTTTCGGAAACTTCACACTGCCATTTGATTTGTCCAATGATGGCATTGCTTGGTCTTATTTCTGATGTGGTAATCTCTGTGGAGCATCCTCTGTGAATTGCAATTGTTTTCATAAGTTTATTTGTCAAGCATATATAAGATAACAGCTAAAAGTATAAACATAATTTGAATACATGAAAAGAGTAAGCAAAAAGGAATATTAGGACAGGGACAGTAGGCATGCTTCCACCTTATCGCTGCTCAACAGTTCCTACTCCATTACTTCAACAGCGGTCCAGAGAAGGTAGGATATGGAGCTAAATTCTTTGTATACTTGTCCATTAATTCCTCCAAAATCAAATGATTTTTTTAAGAGATGAAGTCATCAACATCATAGATGACAGATAAGTAATAATATTGTTTTCTCAATTTTGCTAACTTTTAAGATAGGTGGATTTCAACTCTCAAGAATTCCTCAACCACAATATTTGGGGGCTTCCCCCTATCTTAGAGTTGCCAAGGTTGTGTAACACTCCTGTAGACCAAGTTCCATCTTTTGAATATCTCAATGTTGTCTTCCAATAATTGAGTGTCTGGTGGGAACAAATTTATTTATTTATTTATTAATCAAATTTCTATACCGCCCTTCTCCTTCCGGACTCATTAATTAAATTAAAACCTATCTCTGATAATGATACCAAGAGGCTATCTTTGGCTTCCTTTATACTAGAGAAAATACAAATCTACCAGCTGCTGTAAGACTTTTCAAAGCGTTTACTTCCCAATGATATAATTGGTTACTATATAATGTAGTAAACAATTATAGTTATGTAGATCTTTATTTCTAGACAGATCTACAGAGTTTGCTCTAGATCTAGGCAGATTATAGATATAGATAATAGTTATAAGTTTCTACTTTACAGTTAGAAATAATAAAGTTTATATGGTAACAAATGGTAACCTAAAATCCTTATGTATGATACAATCCAAATACTACTCCTTGGAGTGCTTAACTGTTCCAAACGTAGCACTCAAAAACTGGATCTGTTCCCTGGATTTTTTGGACTCGTGTACGCTGGTTCGATTTCTGACTTCAACTTCAATTTCCCAGGAATTGTCTGGCTGCCATGATTGGCAAATTGGCAAAAACAAATTGGCAAAAACAATTACTACCAACCTGCCTTCTATTGAGGACCTGTATACTGCATGACTCAAAAAGAAGGCTGTGAAAATATTTACAGAACCCTTGCATCCTGGACATAAATTGTTTCAACTCCTACCCTCAAAACGACGCTATAGAGCACTGCACACCAGAACAACTAGACACAAGGTCAGTTTTTTTCCTGAACGCCATCACTCTGCTAAACAAATAGGTCCCTCGACACTGTCAAGCTATTTACTAAGTCTGCAGTACTATTAATCTTGTCATTGTTCCCATCACCCATCTCCTCCCACTTATGACTGCATGACTGTGACTTTGTTGCTTGTATCTTTACGATTTATATTGACTAGTATGATTTGATTGCTTATTTGTACCCTATGGCTATCATTAAGTGTTGCGCCTTGTGATTCTTGACGAATGTATCTTCTCTTTTTATGTACACTGAGAGCTTATGCACCAAAGACAAATTCCTTGTGTGTCCGATCATACTTGGCCAATAAAAAATTCTATTGTTTCAGATAACGTTTTCTCTTCTTGGAAATAGGTGATCCAAAGGGACTTACTTCAGTGTGGTTTCTCCAGTAACAACCTTCTTTTTCTTTTTTTTTTTTGATTTGATTTATATGCCGCCCTTCTCCGGAGACTCAGGGCGGCTTACAGTGCGTTAAGCAATAGCCTTCATACTTTTGTATATTTATATTTTATACAAAGTCAGCTTACTGCCCCCAACAACTGGGTCCTCAATTTACCCACCTTATAAAGGATGGAAGGCTGAGTCGACCTTGAGCCTGCCTGGGATTGAACTCACAAGTAATTGCAGCAGCTGGATCTTAAATGCTGCCTTTGTAGGAGGCATTACTCCCCTACGCTACTCAGGCTCATTCTTCAGTGGTGAAATCCAAATTCTTTTACTACCAGTTCTGTGGGCGTGGCTTGGTGAGTATGGTATGGCTTGGTGGGCATGGCAGGGGAAGGATACTGCAAAAACTCCATTCCCACCCCACTCTGGGCCCAGTCAGGAGTGGCATTTGCCAGTTCTTCGAACTACTCAAAATTTCTGCTACCAGTTCTCTAGAACTTGTCAAAACTTGCTGGATACCACCCCTGGTCCAATCACACTTGGCCAAGAAAGAATTCTATTCTTTCAGATAACATCTCCTCTTCTTGGAAATCCGGGATCCAAAGGCAGCATTTAAGATCCAGCTGCTACAATTACTTGCGAGTTCAATCCCAGGCAGGCTCAAGGTCGACTCAGCCTTCCATCCTTTATAAGGTGGGTAAATTGAGGACCCAGTTTGTTGGGGGCAATAAGCTAACTTTGTATAAATATAACTATACAAAAGTATGAAGGTTATTGCTTAACGCATTGTAAGCCGCCCTGAGTCTCCGGAGAAGGGCGGCATATAAATCAAATTTTTTAAAAAAAAAGAGAGAGAGACTTATTTCAGTGTTCTTATTTCAGTTTCTCCGGTGACAGCCTTCTTGCCCTGGAGCTCCCAGATATGATAGTTGTGACATGGAAGCAGGAATGTGAGATAGCACGTCAAGGTAGAGCAGGCAGCGTCTAAACAGGAGAGCTTTCAGACCAACAGCCCTACAGGTGTGTCTCGTCTTATTGTGCTTTTGCGTAGTATTGCGTTTTTGCAGTTATTGCGTTTTCAACAAGACTCTCCCCTGGCGAAAAAGATTACGACGCGCGGAAGGCTCAGTGGATGATTAGTGCCATTAAGCAATCAGATGCTTTTTAATTAAGGCGTGTAGAGGGTTGTTGTATTTTTTTTTTACATCTAATGCTATTGTGCACTTAATGTACTACAGCGCGTGTAAATATACGTAACTTCTCTATGCACCAGGAAACCAAAAAAAACCAACAAACCCCACATTTTTTCACACTTAGACCGTCGACGCATCCCCCGTGGTGACGTGATTTGAAATTCAGACGCTTAGTAACTGATTTATATTTATGACGGTTGCTGGGTCATGTGATCACCCAGGGTGATCTTCTGACTTAGCAAAGTCAATAAGGGAAGCCGGATTCACTTAACAACTATGCCACTAACGTCACAAAGGCAACGATTCACTTATCAACCGTGGCAAGAAAAGTCGTGACATGGGGCAGAACCCACTTGACGAACGTGTCACTCAGCAACATACATCTTGGGCTCAATTGTGGTCGTAACTCTCGAGGGCTGCGTGTCTCTAGATCAGGGGTCGGCAACCTGCGGCTCTGGAGCCGCATGTGGCTCTTTCATCCCTCTGCTGCAGCTCCCTGTTGCTGATTGGCTCCACAATTGATAGGGCTTTTGGTTAGGACAGGTAGAGGAAAAAGGATGCCGTGCTAGGAGGAGACTCTATGGTAGGGGAACCAGACTTCCGGTTGGCTACACAATTGAATGGGGGGCTTCCGGTTAGGACCTTTGTGACTTTTTGAGAGTTTAAGGTTGCCGACCCCTGCTCTAGATAGTCATCCAAACTGCAAGGAACACATGCATTGTTTTCAAATGATTGGTGAAAGAATTTTTTTATTTGTTGTAAAGAAAGGGACACACACACACACACACACACACACACACACACAAAACACAATAGAGTGTCAGGAATCCATGTCTCTTTGATAGCGAGAGTATGAGAGGGGTGGGGGAATATTAATGGAAATCTATGACAGAGTCATGTGATTTGCTAGAGCGAAATGATTGAGGTGACAAAGTAATAGCAATAGCACTTAGACTTATATACCGCTTCACAGTGTTTTTCAGCCCTCTCTAAGCGGTTCACAGAGTCAGCCTATTGCTCCCCCAACAATCTGGGTCCTCATTTTATCCACCTTGAAAGGATGGAAGGTTAATATGGATAGATAGAAAGATCCATAGATAGAAGATAGATAGATAGATAGATAGATAGATAGATAGATAGATAGATAGATAGATAGATAGATGATAGATGATAGATAGATAGATAATAGATAGAAGATAAAGATAGATAGATGATAGATGATAGACAGATGATAGATAGAAGATAAAGACAGATAGATAGAAAGATAGATAGATAATAGATAGATGATAGATATAGATGATAGATAGATAGATGATAGATAGAAGATAAAGATAGATAGATAGATGATAGATGATAGATAGACAGATGATAGATAGAAGATAAAGACAGATAGAAAGATAGATAGATAGATAGATAATAGATAGATAATACATGATAGATAATAGATAGATGATAGATATAGATGATAGATAGATAATAGATAGAAGATAAAGATAGATAGATAGATGATAGATGATAGACAGATGATAGATAGAAGATAAAGACAGATAGAAAGATAGATAGATAATAGATAGATGATAGATATAGATGTTAGATAGATAGATGATAGATAGAAGATAAAGATAGATAGATAGATGATAGATGATAGATAGACAGATGATAGATAGAAGATAAAGACAGATAGAAAGATAGATAGATAGATAGATAATAGACAGATGATAGATAGATAGATAGATGATAGATAGATAGATGATAGATAGATAATAGATAGATAGATAGATAGATAGATGATAGATAGATAGATAGATAGATAGATAGATAGATAGATAGATAGATAGATAGATAGATAGATAGATACTGCCCACAGTGCTTTACAGCCCTCTCTAAATGGTTTACAATCTGGGTCCTCATTTTACCCACCTCGGAAGGATGGAAGGCCGAGTCAACCTTGAGCCTGGTGAGATTCGAACTACCAAATTGCAGGCAGCCGGCAGTGAGCAGAAATAGCCTGCAGTACTACACTCTGACCACTGTGCCACCTGCGCTCGAGGGATACAAAGGGATTCCATGTTCCATATGGTGGGAACTTTCCTTCGGTGAATTTTCCCTGAAACGCTCAACGTGGGCCTCCCCAGAGACAACCGAATCGTGGATGATTCTGGCCACTCTGATAAGGAAGAACATCTGTGGGGGTCTCTATAAAAAGCCTTCTAAACGCCCATCTGTCTCTGGGTTTACAGATGGATTATTTTAAGCGAGTTCCATTGTTTCGGGAGCTTTAATTATTTTATTTTTTTTAACACCAGCTTCGGGGATTTGGGGATTGTGTAGTGGTGATTTCTTCTCCTGGCATCAAATTACCCACTTGAGACTGCCCAGGACATGCCGAGAGCAAGCCCTCCTCCTCCTCCTCCTCCTCCCCTCCCCTCCCCTCCCCTCCCCCTTACCTTGACAATCTCCTGAGCAATCTGTCGTGTTTTGTTGACATCCAGGACGATTTTGACATCTCTCACCACCGAGTAGAGGGTTCGTCCTTTGCACAAGCTGAAAAGGAGAGCAGAATTTTAAGTGGCTGACAGTGGCAAGGGAGGTTGTGGGGGGGGGAAGGAGAGGAAAGCTGGGGTCCATAAAGCCTGTCGTGAAATCTGGAAAGCGAGTTTGGGAAAGAAAGAAAGAAAGAAAGAAAGAAAGAAAGAAAGAAAGAAAGAAAGAAAGAAAGAAAGAAAGAAAGAAAGAAAGAAAGAAAGAAAGAAAGAGGGAGGGAGGGAGGGAGGAAGGGGGGAGGGAGGGGGGAGGGAGGGAAGAATGGAAGGAATGAAGATAGAGAAGAAGAGAGAAAGAGAGAAAATGAGACAAAGAAAGGAAGGTAGGAAGGAAGGAAGAAAGAAAGAAGGACGGAAGGAAGGATGGAAGGAAGGAATAAAGACAGAGATAGAGAAGAAGAGAGAAAGTGAGAGAAAAAGAGAGAAAGGAAGGAAGGAAGGAAGGAAGGGACAAAGACAGAGACAGAAAAGAAAAGAAAAAGAGAGAAAGAAGGAAGGAACAAAGACAGAGATAGAGAAGAAGAGAGAAAGTAAGAGAAAAAGAGAGAAAGAAAGAAGGGAGGGAGGGAGGGAAAGAGGGAGGGACAAAGACAGAGATAGACGTAGAGAAGAAAAGAGAAAGAGAAAGAAAAAGAGAGAAGGATGGAACAAAGACAGAGATAGAGAAGAAGAGAGAAAGTGAGAAAAAAGAGACAAAGAAAGAAAGAGAGAAGGAAAGAAGGAAGAAACAAAGACAGAGATAGAGAAGAAAAGAAAAAGGAAAAGAGAGAAAGAAGGAAGGAAGGAAGGAAGGAAGGAAGGAAGGAAGGAAGGAAGGAAGGAAGGAAGGAAGGAAGGAAGGAAGGAAGGAAGGAAAGATAGAAGCAAACCAAGCAGAGAAAAAGAAAAATAAAGAAAGGGGAAAAGATAGAGAGAAAGAGAGGGGGAAAAAAAGAAAGAAGGGAAGGAAGGGACAGAGAGGAAAGAGAGAGAGAGAGAAAGAAAAAAAAGAAAAGAGGTGAATTTCCAATCAGAACTACTCATCACACTTTGGGTCTTGTAGAGAAGGCTGTACGCAGGGAGGAACCTCCCATTCAAATTTGGGAGGTTCAGAGGTTTGCGTGCATCCCCGGTGCCTACTTTTACGCCAGCCTACCTCCGGCCCCTGTTATGATGGCCAGGGACTCGTCCCTGCCTAACGAGAGCCTTGCAGCATGAAGGCAAGGCTGGGAAAAGGGAGGGAGGGAATAATAATAATAATAATAATAATAATAATAATAATAATAATAATAATAATAATAATAATAATAATAATAATAATAATAATAATAATAATAATAGGGACAACACATGATTTCTTTTTTCCACAGTCGCTCAACTTCAAAGGGACTTGCAAATTGAAGTTGAGCGACTGTGGAAAAAGAAATCATGTATTGTTCCGATTGTAATTGGAGCCCTTGGAGCAATACCCAAAGGGCTACCCTGCTATTTAGAAATTCTAAATTTACTGGACTTGGACATTTTGACTCTATAATAAACCACCTTACTCGGAACAGCTTACATCCTCCGACGATACCTTAACAGTTCCTAGGTCCTTGGTTAGGACTCGAGCTGCTGAGCTATTAACCAGCCTCAAAGACTGTGAATCTCACTACAGATTAACCAACAACAACAACAACAACAACAACAATAATATAAAATAAAATCATCAACCGGGCAAGATTTGCCCATCTTCCTTTTTCTGCTGCCGAGAAAAGATCTATTTGTGGAATCTTAATTACCAAATGCAGCTGCCTGTGCTGGGGGTGGGGTGGGGGGGCGAGAAAGGAGGGGACCCTGAAACCAATTAAAATCTGTATTGACATTTGAATCATGTAATGGAGCCCGTGGGTGGATATTGCCTCGGCTTCTTCCCCCCTACTGAAAAGACCCCCTTCTCTGGCATACACACACACACACACACACACACACAATCACACACCGATCCCCATGCCCACCTACGCTCGTGACGGGCAACGGGAGGAAGCATCAGGCTAAATACCTGATAATAAACCCTCGATTTTTTTTTTAAAAGGAGGATCGCAGGTGCGAATTCAATCTGGTCCTGCTGCGAGAGGTAAGAGAGGAGGCAGGATAGGCATCCTTGCTTCCTTCTGCTGCCCACCTCAGCTGCCAACATGATGTTACAGCTTCTACCTCCCTGGCATCCAGGGGTGGGCTTCAAAAAATTTTAGCAAGGGGTGGGCGGGACCATGGTGGGTGGGGCCTAGTCGGCATCCTGTAACATGGCGGTGTGTGTGTGTGTGTGTGTGTGTGTTTTGCCCTCCCCAGGCTCCAGAGGCTTTTCTAGAACCACCGGGAGGATGAAAACGGGACATTTGTTTGCAGATATTTCATTACGCAACAAGGCAACATCATCAGCGCAAGGGTGTGTGGGGCTTCCTGCCCATTTATATATATGGTAGCTTTCCTGGATATATAAACCACTATGGACTTTGTATATTATTGAATCCTGGAGACCAGCTCCAGTGGTGGAATTCAAATTTTTTTACTGCCTGTTCTGTGGGCGTGGCTTGGTGGGTGTGGCAGGGGAAGGATACTGCAAAATCCCCATTCCCTCCCCACTCCTGGGGGAAGGATACTGCAAAATCCCCATTCCCTCCCCACTCTAGGGGATGGATACTGCAAAATCTCCATTCCCACCCCACTCCAGGGGAAGGATACTGCAAAAACTCCATTCCTACCCCACTCTTGGGGGAAGGATACTGCAAAATCCCAATTCCCTCCCTATTCCAGGGGAAGGATACTGCAAAAACTCCATTCCCTCCCTACTTCAGGGGAAGGATACTGCAAAATCCCCATTCCCTCCCTACTTCAGGAGGATAGTGCAAAATCTCCATTCCCTCCCTACTTCAGGAGAAGGATATTGCAAAAACTCCATTCCCTCCCCACTCCTGGGGGAAGGATACTGCAAAATCCCCATTCCCACCCCACTCCAGGGGAACGATACTGCAAAATCCTCATTCCCACCCCACTCCAGGGGAACGATACTACAAAATCCCCATTCCCTCTCTACCCCACTAACTTGCTTTCCAGCTCTCTTCTCCTGTGCAGGAAAACAAAAGAAAACCCAGCCAATCAGCGGGACTCAGAAGGCAACGAATAGATTGGGGGCGGGGCCAGCCAGAGGCGGTATTTGCCAGGTCTCCGAACTACTCAAAATCTCCCGCTACCGGTTCTCCAGAATCTGTCAGAACCTGCTGAATAGCACCCCTGATCACTTCCCGTTTTTGACCTGGTCTACAACACAGACCAAGATGTTTTCCGGAATAATGCCCGTTTCGTTTTCCAGATGGGGGAAGAAAGAGAAACGACTTGAGAGTTTTCCTCATGACATTTCTAATATTTCTGTCTTTCTCCCAAGCGTAAGCGATGCGTGGCACGAGCCTGGGGTTCAATGGGGCAAGCAAACTTGCTAGCCCACCCACCGTCTCTCTGTTGCGCTTCTCTGTCACACCTCATCTCCGCAACAATGGGGTAGTCGGACCATGCAGAGCGAGCTATCTGTGTGGCCATCCCATCCCGCGTCTCAACAATTCTGCAAATCAAGCAGCCAACGAAGCCTTGGCAGGGCCCGCTGCGGCGGAAATTCAAAACGTCCGGAAGGTGGGGGTGGGAACTAATGAGAAAGAACTGGAGATGGTACGAACTGCTCAGGTTCTCCCGAGGGAGTTTGCGCAGGCTTGGAGCAGGTAGTCTAATATATACCTCTCCACAGGTGTATTTAGTTATGTTGGGAAAAGAACCTAGCTGAGCCTTCGATGTGATGGAATGTAGCAAGCTTGTGGTGTAGGATTTCCTGCCTGGGCAGGGGGTTGGACTAGAAGACCTCCAAGGTCCCTTCCAACTCTGTTATTCTATTTTATTCTATTGTTTTGACTTAGGCTTCCCCAAACCACGAAGCAGACTCCTTGGCCCGAAAAAAAACCCCTTTTTATGAAGTGACTGTGAATTCCTCTCATTCACATCCAGCAACGTCTTTCAAGGGAGAATTTACAGTCACAGACCTTATCTGGCTTGGAGAGCTGCCAGGCCGATATCTTCAAAAGTTGGCAAGGAGTCTCGGAGAGCCACAAACCAATTAAGCGAACTGGTTGCCTCCTGCAAACTCCACTCCCCTTTTGCTCCTCTTTTATTCCCTCTGGGAGGGGCCATTCACTGTCCACCTGTGACTTTACTCCTGAGTCGACCCTTGTTCTTTAGCTGTTCCCTTCTCCTGGCAGCTCTGCGCATGCACACACCGGGAACAGGCTCCAGCTGTTCTTCTGCCCCACTGATGTCCGACTCAGAAGGCAGCTGATAACTGTCGGACAGTCCTGGCTCCCTCTCTGCCTCCGACGCAGAGCCCTCATCAGAGCCTTCCCCAGACTCCAGGACTGACCCATGTTCCTCCCCAATCTCCTCACTGTCTGAGTCTGCCACCAGCTCCGCACCAGGGCTGCAACAAGGCTGGATAACCAGTGGGTGCATCCCAGAGGAGTAAAAGATGGCTTGGTCCAGATGTGACCTGTGAGAGGTAGAGGATGAAGACAGCTCCTCCTTAATAGTCCCTCAAAGTATATGGGTAGACGCAGATAGTAAAGTGCTTCAGTTTGGCAAGATTCTGTCTATAGCTGTGAAGTAATAAAGATAGTTTGGAAGAATCACTGTTTCCTTATTGGTTTTTGGGCCTGACACTAAGCTCTGCTATCATTTCCGTGTGTATAAACAGTTATACCTGCATCAGAGAGTGTTAGCTGTCACAGGTGGCAGAAGCTAGGAAGGGCCAAGAATGGGATAGACAAGAAATCATTCTCACAATCCCTAGTAGAGCTATTATTTCCCCCCCTTCATGTATTTGAAAACTGTGAATGACAGACACTTTGAATATCATGCCCCAATGAATGGACCCTCTGTCAGCCCCCAAGAATCAAGAGCAACGCATGGAGTTACTTAAGAACAGTTTCCTCTATTGCTCTTCATCTATAGACGGGATTTTGCCAGACTAGAGTACCTATTTGCATAACTACAGATATATTCTGGGAATTGCTAGAAAGGAGTAGTTTTAATCTCCTTCCTGCTTACCAGACTTTCAAAGGTTTGCTGCCTCTTTGCCCTCGGAGTGTAATCCAGAGGTGGGTTCCTCCCAAAAATCCCCTGCCCAAAAGGATCCCAAATAGAACAACTTGATTGGCGCTTCTGCCTCTTGGGTAGAAGCGCCAGTTAAGTTATGGGCATAAGTGGCTCAGTGGCTAAGACACTGAGCTTGTCAATCAAAAGGTCGGCAGTTCAGCGGTTCGAATCCCTAGTGCCGCGTAATGGAGTGAGCTCCCGTGACTTGTCCCAGCTTCTGCCAACCTAGCAGTTCGAAAGCAAGTAGAAAAATAGGGACCACCTTTGGTGGGAAGGGAACAGCGTTCCGGGTGCCTTTGGCGTTGAGTCATGCCGGCCATATGACCATGGAGACGTCTTCGGACAGCGCTGGCTCTTCGGCTTTGAAACACTTCGGCTGTGTTACCCAAGTGGTAACACAGAAGTTTAGCATTTGTAAAATTGCGTGCGCGATCGCCAAACCGATTGTTAAACTGACAACATCCCACTCCTGATTCCACCACGTCCTCAAAGTGAAGTTACAAGTACACAAAACTGACAGTTTGGTGACTCTTAATATTCTCATTCAAAAAGCAAATAAGCCACACTCACCCACACATATACAAAATACAATCTCTAAAGACTGGACAGAGATAAGAGTTGCTTAAAGGGTGCTGATCTTTTTCCTGGGCCTCAAGTTAGCAGAGGGAGCTGATCCTGTTCATTACCTGTTAAAATTCCCCCCCCCCCCACACACACCTTATAAATTTCCAAGAGATAGAAGATGATAGATAGATAGATAGATAGATAGATAGATAGATAGATAGATAGATAGATAGATAGATAGATAGATAGATAGATAGATAGATGATAGATAGATAGATAGATAAAGTTAAATGTTTTAATTTCCACAAAATTAAACTCTCTGGGATTCCCAAGTGCTTTTCTCTCTGTGGTGGAAAAAAATTGTCTACCAAACACGTTGCGGAAAGCAAAGTAGGTGGCAAGTAACAAAGTACAGCATCCGTGAGAAGGATGGCATAAAAATGAATTAATAAATAAAAGAAAAATTAGCTTGCTGCCTAATGCTCCCATCATTTCATTTCCAGAGGAAATCTTTTAAAATAAGGTAAAGGTTCCCCTCGCACATATGTGCTAGTCGTTCCTGATTCTAGGGGGTGGTGCTCATCTCCGTTTCAAAGCCGAAGAGCCAGCGCTGTCCGAAGACGTCTCTGTGGTCATGTGACCGGCATGACTCAACTTCAAAGGCGCACGGAAAACTGTTCCCTTCCCACCAAAGGGGGTCCCTATTTTTCTACTTGCATTTTTTACCTGCTTTCGAACTGCTAGGTTGGCAGAAGCTGGGACAAGTCACGGGAGCTCATCCCGTTACGCGGCGCTAGGGTTTCGAACCGCTGAACGGCTGACCTTTCGATCGACAAGCTCAGCGTCTTAGCCACTGAGCCACTGCATCCTGTTCTTTTAAAATAAGACTTCCAAAATGTAGGCACCGCTATGGTGGGGAGGGGAGATCTTTTCTCAATCTATCTGCGCTTAACATTTTATATTTGGAATATTTAAAAAAGCAGCTGGGGAGCCTTCCCCTAAGATCAGGGATGGGTTCTACTTACCTTTACTACCGGTTCGTATCGTGCTCACGCGTGCAGTTCTGCACATGTACAGAAGCTTCTGTGCGTGCGCAGATCACTTCTGATGATGTCTGGGTCAGTGGGAGGAGCCTCCCGCCGGCTTTACTACCGGTTCTTGCAAACTGGTCCGAACCAGGGCAACCCACCACTGCCTAACATACAAGAGTTTCCACAATGATTGAACCATGTATAAAGAAGACTGGTGCAATCTGGGAAGTGTCTGGCACACGCGTTAATCCGTGTGCATGTACTAGAGGTGGGTTTCAGCAGGTTCTGACCAGTTCTGGAGAACCGGTAGTGGAAATTTGGAGTAGTTCGGAGAACCGGTAGTAAAAATTCTGACTGGCTCTGCCCCCATCTATTCTCTGCCTCCTGAGACCCCGCCGATCGAAAGGAAATGGGGATTTTGCAGTATCCTCGACATTAAACTCGACATTAAACTTTGAAATGTTATTTCTGTTTTCCTTTTAGGTTTTCTTACTTTTTTAAAAAAATTGTTTTAATTGTTTTTAACCTGTAAAAATGAAGTGTTTTAATACTGTGTGTGACCAGCCATACGCTAAATAATAAAATAATGCAGTATCCTTCCCCTGGATTGGGGAGGGAATGGAGATTTTGCAGTATCCTTGCCCTGCCCTGCCATGCCCACCAAGCCATGCCACGCCCACAGAACCGGTAGTAAACAAATTTGAAACCCACCACCGGCATGTATGTTTATGAGGCTAAGCAAAACTCTCCAGTTCCTGAAATAACAGTCAAGGAACACGTACGAATGGCTCTCAAGTTCATTTTAGATGTTCTTCCAAGATGAGGCTGAATGAAGGCCAACGAAGCTCATCTGCTCCTTTGCCCCCCCCCTCCCCCATGCATAATGTGGGTCCCGTTGAGTAGGCATGGATGGATGTCAGCTTTGATCTCCCGAGTTCTTTTCTGTCTTTCTTCCTTTTTTTTTTTTCAGTTGGGTTTTGTCTTGAAGGATTTACTACTCTGTCATTTAAGGTGACACCTGCAAATCTCGATCTGGAAGGTTGCTCGAAAGGCAAAATTGAAGAAGCCTCTCGGTGGCCGACGCTGATTAAATTGGAAAGGGAGAGTTCTTCCAAGCATGGAGAAGTCTATTTGGAAAGACGAGGGAGGAATCTGTGGAGGAACAGCAGGTGTCAACCCTAATTTGGCAAGAGAAATTTGGGAAGCTACACAGGGATTGAATTTTAGCAGGGGGTTCTCTGCCTGGTTGCTGGGTGGGCGTGGCCATGATGGGCGTGGCCTAGTTGGCCTCCTGCACCACAGCGAGGGGGGCCATTTTTGCCCTCCCCGGACTCCAAACGGCCTCCCCAGGCTCCAGATGCCCTCTGGAGGCCAGAAACAGGCTTCCTGAACTTCTGCTAGGCCCGTTTTTCGCCCTCCTTGAGCCTCCGTGCAGGCCCTGCACCCAAAACGGGGTGCGTGGGGCAGAGTTGGGTTTCAGCAGGTTCTGACCAGTTCTGGAGAACCGGTAGCAGAAATTTTGAGTAGTTCGGAGAACCGGTCGTAAAAATTCTGACTGGCCTCGCCCTCCATCTATTCTCTGCCTCCCGAGTCCCAGCTGATTGGGAGGAAATGGGGATTTTGCAGTAACCTTCCCCTGGAGTGGGGAGCGAATGGAGATTTTACAGTATGCTTCCCATGCCACTCCCGCCAAGCCATTTTATATTTATTTATTTTTATTAATTTGATTTATATGCCGCCCTTCTCCGGAGACTCAGGGCGGCTTACAATGCATGAAGCAATAGCCTTCATACTTTTGTATATATATTTATACAAAGTCAGCTTATTGCCCCCATAAACTGGGTCCTCAATTTACCCACCTTAGAAAGGATGGAAGGCTGAGTCGACCTTGAGCCTGGCTAGGATTGAACTCGCAGAATTACAGGCAGCTGGATGTTAATTGCTGCCTTTAGTAGGAGGCATTAGCCCCCTACGCTACTCAGGCTCCTTGCCATGCCCACCAAGCCACACCCACAGAACCAGTAGTAAAAATTTTTGAAACCCACCACTGGCGTGGCAACTCCTGCGAGGGTGGGGTGGGGTAGGTGGGGCCAGCCAGGAGTGGGATTTGGGGGTTCTCCGAACTGCACAGAATCTTAGCTAGAGGTTCTCCTGAACCCCTGTGAACCCCCAGCAGCCCCACTCCTGGAAACATGCTTTATTACCAAACAACAGTTGCATCCCCAAGTAAATTCAGTACACGTTTAACGTAGAAGAAGGTAGTTTTATGGAGGAGGGAGGAAAAAGTTTGTCCAAGAGGAAAAAAAGAGAGATGCACAGATCATCCTGAAGCACCTTTCCAAAGTGGTCTTCATCCGTCAGACGAGGTAGAAAAGCCGGAGAGCAAATATTAGAGACGCAGAGAACTCTCTGAAGGAGAAGAAGCGGGGGAGCCTTTCATATGTAAGTACCCAAGATTTTGTGCCTGCTACCTTGCAACACCTGGGCCTATTAAGAAGCCACCTGCCTGATCTTTTCACGGTTTCTGTTTGGTGGGTTGCTGTTTTCTTTTGACTTCCTTCAAGCTAGGCGAGCTATCAAAGAAAATGCCTCCAATGAGTGGAGGAGCGCGGTAACGTTTCTGAGCTCCTTGGCTGAAAATTGCTGGGGTTTCTTTTATTCCAAAAGTGCTATTGACCTGACATGCTTTCAACCGATGTGGTTAAGAGTTGTATTTTATTTTTTTTTGCAAGCGAAAGAAACGCAAACACCTTTTGATATATATACACCGCCCGATTCCTTCTCGAAAAGGAGGAGGAGGAGGCCATTCAAAATCCAAACCTTTTATACAGGCACCTCTTCACACCACTCAGAAAAAAAAACAAATTTGCAAATGTTAAGAAGAGAGAGAGACAGAACCTGGCAACCCGACTGAACTCGCGGTGTGAGTCAAGCACCCCCAAACAAGGTCTCGGCACCATTAAATTGGCCAATTAAAGGAGCACCTGGCTTTGTAAAAAAAGGCTAATCCTTCCCGTATCAGGAATGTGGAATGAAAGAACTTCTGTTTTCCCTTTGCTTTGCCGGTCTCTGAAACGCGGCGTGCCTAATTTGGTTTCCCTCTTGGATTCATGGGTATCCATGCTAGATCCGAAGGCGAGAATACAAGATGTTTACTAACTAAAGACCGCTGTAAACAGCCACGGTGATGATGGGAAATTCATGTGATGGTAGCCTTACAGATGCTCCTACTCAGAGCAGGTCAAATCTTGCCCAGGATTTGACTCCCCGTCGACCCCTGATGGATAGTTGAAAATTAAAGGTTGATTTGCATTGATTTTTCACGGTGTCAAATAACACGGTTATACAGGTAGTCCTCAACTAATGACTGTAAATGAGCCTTGCAATATAAGTTGTGATGGTGATAAAGCAAGCCATAGCATAACTGACTCGATTTTATGACCCTTTTTTCATAGAAGTCATAAAGCAAATGCAGTGTTGTTAAGTAAACGCTGCAGTTATGAAGGGAAGCCATTGTTCACTTTGGACTGGGGTTTTTGGGGGGGCTGGAAATTGAAAGTAAAATTGATCAAGGGATAATGCAGGATGCTTTGGGGGGGGAGGGCCATTGTAACTTTGAAGGATTGCTAAGCAACTGGTCATAAATAGAGGACCACCTGTACTTACAAGGAACTTGAAAGATGCTTGTTCTGTGGTTCTAGGCCAGGGATCTCCAAACTTGGCAACTTCCAGACTTGTGGACTTCAGCTCCCAGAATTCCTCAGTCAGCCATGGCTAAGGAATTCTGGTAGTTGAAGTCCACAAGTCTTAAAGTTGCCAAGGTTGAAGACTGGCTGAGGAATTCTGGGAGTTGAAGTCCACAAGTCTTAAAGTTGGCAAGGTTGGAGACTACTACTGTAGGCAAGGAGGTCTTATCTGGACTATCGCCTTCTTACGGAAAATCTGCCATCTTGTCGCTCATGGAAGAGGGCGAGAAAAATGGTTTAAATTTATGATCACCTGCCGTCTTTATTCTGACCATAAATTTAAGCCTGAGTTTCCTCCCCATTATCCAACTCATGCAAAAAGTATACCCATGTATACACGCCATGAACTCCAACACAGCCATTGAAACGTGAAGTGGCAAATCAAGCCAGATTGCTTTTTAACAGTGCTGACACTAGAAAAAGTAAGGCATTCACTACTCTATCAACAGCCTTTTAATATACAGAGTGGGGAAGGAGGGAGAGAGGGAGAGCAAGAGAGAGAACGGTTGTTTTGTTGAGTTGCTGTCCACTCGGCGTCGTTGTCAATCTCCCTACTTCCTTAAGGTAGCGCAATCGGTTTGAGGAATGTTCAGCCAGGCGAGCAGAATCCCAAATTGCTTCTTTGGCTGGGGTCGGTGAGGGTGGGGGAAGAATTATGCCGTCTATTTACACAAGGCGGAGGCAGCAGGGAAAATGAATCAAGCTAACAAGCCAGCCTGTCTTTGTATGAGCCATAACAAAGAGAGAAAGAGGGAGAGAAATAAAGCTTTTCCATATCTGATGTATTTTTGTTTACTTAGAAGTATTTGACTCTACGGTCAAGCGCCAGGGAAATCGGGAGATCCAGGCAGTTCAAATGGGTGTAAAGATTTATGGTAAGCTTAAGCTCTCTAGAAGAATCCGAACTACTAACAGTCAACCCAATTTGGCAGTAGTTAAGGAATTCACGGCAGGCTGGATTTAGACCTCTTATGGGCAAGAAGGGATTCATGACAGATGATGTGTTTGACCCCACTCTTGGGCTCAGCCTGGTTATCTGCTACATCTATATTTCAGACCATTTGAAATATCAGCAGTAAAATAGTAGTTGGAACTGGCTTTTGCTGAAATACACCTCTTTGGTTGAGGGTGAGAAGTGTTGTGGCTTGCCAACAGCCAGCGGAGTTGGTGGTAGACTCAGACAGTGAAGAGGTTCGGGAGGAACATAGGCCACTCCTGGCTCTGATACCTAAACCCAAACTACAATTTAGGATTACTGCTACCTGGGAAATCTGAGTCTTGCAATGCCAACATGTAGACATTTACCAAACTGCCATCCACTGAGGAGCTGTATACTGCACGAGTCAAAAAGAAAATATTTACAGACATCTCACATCCTGGACATCAACTGTTTCAACTCCTACCCTCAAAATGATGCTATAGAGCCCTGTACACCAGAACAACTAGACACAAGGACAGTTTTTTCCCGAACACCATCACTCTGCTAAACAAACAATTCCTTCAACACTGTCAAACTACTCACTAAGTCTGCATTACTGTTAATCTTCTCCTCATTCATATCACTCGTCTCCTCCCACTTATGACTGTATGCCTGTAACTTGGTTGCTTGTATCCTTACAATTTATATTGTTTCCTAGTATGATTTGATTGCTTATTTGTACCCTATGACTATCATTAAGTGTTGTGCCTTGTGATTCTTGATGAATGTATCTTGTCTTTTATGTACACTGAGAGCAAATGCACCAAAGACAAATTCCTTTTGTGTCCAATCATACTTGGCCAATCACACTTGTCATCCTGTCCTATCCTATCCTATCCTATCCTATCCTATCCTATCCTATCCTATCCTATCCTGTCCTGTCCTGTCCTGTCCTGTCCTGTCCTGTCCTGTCCTGTCCTGTCCTGTCCTGTCCTATTCCACCCCACCCCACCCCACCCCACCCCACCCCTATTCTATTCTATTCTATTCTATTCTATTCTATTCTATTCTATTCTATTCTATTCTATTCTATTCTATTCTATTCTATTCTATTCTATTCTATTCTATTCTATTCTATTCTATTCTACTCTACTCTACTCTACTCTACTCTACTCTACTCTACTCTACTCTACTCTACTCTACTCTACTCTAGAGGGGTCAGAAAGTCAGGGAAAACAGCCTTGAAGCCTTTGGATCACCATGACCTTGGATAACACTTCCTTTGTGTCCAGACATGGGGTATAGCACCAATTTCCTGAAAACGCTTAAGACACGGGAGGAACGAAATCTGGGGGCCTCTCTACGATAATCGCTTTCTTTTCCTTCTCTCCCCTCTTCCCGCATTGCCTTGCCAGCTGTCAAAATAAGACGACACCTCTCCAGTGGTAGATCCGGGCTCCTTTAATGTACGTGTTAATAAGTATATTGACTTTTTCCCCGCTCCCTTGTCAGTCCCTATCAAGATTTATTCTCCTTTATGGGCTTCCTATCGATTGAGGAAAGCAGTATTCCCACAGGTCGATCCATTGTGATTTGACCACGGAAGGAAGTCAATAGCTATTTATTATATGATCTATGAGCTTCATTACTTCAAATGCTATGAAAGGAAGAACGTGGGGGAAACATGTAAAAAAGGAAGAGCCGAGCGGGAGCTGGCCAGAGAAATGGAGGCAATTCAGCCTAAAACTTCTGGATAGTGGGGGAAAAAACAACAGGGCAAAGCTTTCCAGCACGGCCTCAGCAGAATTGGTAGACAAGAAATTGCAAGAAAAAGGAAAGGTACAGTATGCGTGCGGCTTCCAAGCAAAGCTAAGGATCACTTCCAAAGCCATTTCCTTTCAAATGCCTGGTGACACTGAGAACAAAGGAGATAATAGGGCAGGAATTCATTGCATAGCAGTGCAGAAAATTCTAATTTAACTAAATTGCTTCTTTGCGGGTAAACCCTTTAGAAAGAATATTGCTTTCATACGTTCCATTAGATCTCTAGAAGTGAAACAAACAGCCAGAGTGGGCAATTGAAATTTGCAGAATAAGCTGGTACTAAATGTCCCAAAATATCCAGTCGAGGATATTAAAGTCCAGTCAAGGCTGAGCGATGACAAAATCAAGACTAAGCAGTTAATATCTTGATAAGATAATCAAAGCCAACTTCAAAAAAAAATAGTCTCTAAGAGAAGGTAGAAATAGCACCTTGGACAGCTCCTAATGATCTTTTCCCTTCTTGGATTTAGCTACAGTACATGATATTGCTTCAACCTAAATACTAATTAAAGCCTTGTATAAGGCTCTGAAGCCTATATATCCGTGATGGTGAACGGATATAACACGTGGCCCCCCACCACCAAAAACATGGAGCCATATTGGTGGGCACACGAGCTCAGTTCCGGCGTGCATGCATGTGCCGGCCAGCTGATTTTCAGGCCTTCTGGGCCCACCAGAAGTAGGGAAACAGGCTGTTTCCTGCCTCTGGAGGGCCTGGGACGGTGGGGAAGGCCTGTTTTTTGCTCTCACCAAGCTCCAGAGCCTGTCTGGTGGGACCGGAAGTTGGCAAACGGGCCATTTCCAGCCTCTATAGGGCCTCCAGGGCGGTTCTGGAGCCCGGGGAGAGCAAAAAATAGGCTTCCAGTCCTACCGGAAGTCAGCAAATGGGCCATTTCCGGTCTCTATAGGGCCTCCAGGGCAGTGGGGAAAGCCGTTTTTGCCCTCCCCAGGATCCTAGGGAGGCTCCTACCAGGCCCACCGGGCCATCAAGTGCCGAAAACGGGGGGAATGTTGCATGCATGTGTGGGGGCAGGGGGGCATATAATTATGGATACGGGCATGAGTGCGTGTGACCCCACCACGCTCCCCCTGCTTTTGCCACGCGATGGCAAAAAGATTAGCCATTGCTGCTATAGATAAAATAATTGAGTTGCCTCCATTAAAGCTTTGCATCCTTTGACACAAACTTTAGAGTTTGCATCCTTGTGACAAATCTTTTTTTTTTCCTAAAAAAGAAAACAAACTTTGATAGAGGAACATTGGCCTCAAGCCATTCTCATTATACCAGAATATAATGAGAATAAGGAGCCTGAGTAGCGTAGGGGAGTAATGCCTCCTACAAAGGCAGCATTTAAGATCCAGCTGATGAAATCACTTGCGAGTTCAATCCCAGGCAGGCTCAAGGTCGACTCAGCCTTCCATCCTTTATAAGGTGGGTAAATTGAGGACCCAGTTTGTTGGGGGCAATAAGCTGACTTGGCATAAATATAAATATACAAAAGTATGAAGGCTATTGCTTAATGCACTGTAAGCCGCCCTGAGTCTCCGGAGAAGGGCGGCATATAAATCAAATTAAAAAAAAATGCAATGGCCAGTTTTGAGTTGGTTACTCTTCCGACATCCCTGTCAGGAATTTTCCACCATACACTTTCACAAAAGGACTCAGGACTTTCCCCGTGATCAGCTGCCCCAAAAGTTGTCCTCTCTATGCAAAGCGAATGGGTGGCATCAAATAAAAGACACTTCCATGCCATTAAAACATGTTTTCCTGGCCATGAAGAAAGCACATAGAAGAGAACTCTTTCATCTCCAGCAATATATTTTTTTTAAAGCTTTCCTAGAAGAAACCATTTTTTGCTCTCGGTATTTCTTTGGCACAAGTCATAATTAAGTGTGAGTTAGTAAAGATGTGCAGGAATAACAACTCCTTAATGAAGCCCCTTTTTCCGAGACCAGCTGCTGGAGCCTAATAATTTTCTTTCTCCAAAGCGAAGTCTCATTAATGACATGAATCCAACGAAAAGCCTGAAAAAACAGGATTTAAAGCCGTTCCCACCACTGCCAGAGGGCCAGTTTAGCAAATGATCATGTTTGATCATGTTTCATCAAGGAGCTCCACATTGAAACATGTTTCCCTTTTATGATTGTTTAATCAGCACGACTTACCAAGACGGGGGGAAGGTTGTTTACACATTTGGGGTTCTGAGCTCACAAGGATTTGGAAGTATGGAAAAGTACCCTTTTAACAGAATAAAACAGAGTTGGAAGGGACCTTGGAGGTCTTCTAGTCCAACCCCCTATTTGGCAGGAAACCCTACACCACTTCAGACAAATGGTTATCCAACATCTTAAAAACTTCCAGTGTTGGAGAATTCACAACTTCTAGAGGCAAGTTGTTCCACTGATGAATTGTTCTAACTGTCAGGAAATTTCTCCTTAGTTCTAAGTTGCTTCTCTCCTGGATTAGTCTCCACCCATTGCTTCTTGTCCTGCCTTTAGGTGCTTTGGAGAATAGCTTGACTCCCCCTTTTTGGGGCAGCCCCTGAGATATTGGAACACTCCTATCAAGCTTTGGTTTTTTGACTTGGAAGTAATTACTTTTTAAAACATGGATTCCCTCTTGTGGTCTGAAAACAGGGAAGTCTCCTTTTGCAGGTGAGACCGTTCCCATTTAGCCCAGTTTAGTCTAGGTTAGGTCTTTAAGTTTTTCCAAATTAAAAGCTTGATCACAGTCCCAGGGTTTTTTTTTTAAATTAGATTTATATGCCGCCTTTCTCCGGAGACTCAGGGCGGCTTACAATGCGTTAAGCAATAGCCTTCATACTTTTGTATATTTTATACAAAGTCAGCTTATTGCCCCCACAAACTGGGTCCTCATTTCACCTACCTTAGAAAGGATGGAAGGCTGAGTCAACCTCGAGCCTGGGGAGATTCAAACTTACAGTCATTGCAGACAGCTGGTGTTAATCACAATGCTTTTAGTCTGCTGAGCCACCAGGCCCTTCAAGGTTAAACGAGTTGCATTTCCAGCCCCATTTCTGGTCCCCAGAACTGATAAACAGCAGATCATCCAAGCGTTTCCTGACAGAAATTGTTTTTTTTTCCCTATAAAGTTATGAGTTCAGCAACATTTCTGGCTGGCTGGGGAAACTCTGGGAGTTGAAGTCCATGGTCCTTAAAGTTGCCAAACTTAAACATGGACAGAAGAGAATATTTGTAGCTTGGGGTTAAACTTAAGGTCCTTGGTGCTCTCTGAACTTGGTGGCTTTTTTGCAGAGTTTCATTACCCAACTAGGTAACACTGATGATGTTACTTAGTTGGGTAATGAAACGTCCCACAATCCTCCTCCTCCTCCTCCTCCTCCTCCTCCTCCTCCTCCTCCTCCTCCTCCTCCTCCTCCTCCTCCTCCTCCTCCCCACAAACCCCACTCCCTTCTAGCCCTGATGATGTTCCCTAGTTTGGGTAATGAAACATCTGCCAGAAAAGCACCAAGCTCAGAGAGCATCAAGGACCCAACAGTTTAAAGAAACACCATTTTAGCTAATCTAGGTCAGTGATGGCTAACCTTTTTGCCATCGTGTGCCAAAAGCGGGGGGAGCATGGTGGGGTTACACGCCCGCGTGCCCACATACATAATTCTATGCGCCCAGCCCCCCCCCATGTTCCCCCCTGTTTTTGGCACGTGATGGCACAGTGGGCCCTTTTTTTGCTCTCCCCAGAGCTCCAGAGCCTTTCTAGGAGCCTGGGGAGGGCAAAAACAGCCTTTACCACCACTCCAGAGGCCCTCTGGAGGCCGGAAACAGTGTGTTTCCTGACTTCTGGTGGGCCCAGAAGGCCCGAAAATCAGCTGGCTGGTGCACGCATGTGTGTCAGAGCTGAGCTCACGTGCCCACTGAAATGGCTCCGCGTGCCACCTGTGGCACCCGTGCCATAGGTTCGCCATCCTGGATCTAGGTCCCCTGCCTTTTGTCCACTTCCTTCTTCTCCTCCTCCATCTTGCCTTCAGCTTTCCAACAATGCTGAGTTTCCAGGACCGTCTGAAGTCAAAGCAGAAAGGGGTGCGACTTTTTTTTGCTGACGTGGCCTCCCCACCACTACCACCAAAGAAAGAAAAATTGCCACGTGAAAGAGCTGCCACGGAAAGGAGTAGGATCAGAGGCAGGATCAGAACTGCTGGCAGTTTCCTGCCGGTTTTTCGGAGTGCTGAGCCAGATTTGGGATCGCATCTGTCCTAGCAGAAAACTAATTAAGAGGAATGTCACGCATCCATGCTCCGAATCCCTAGAGGTCGAAGCTTGGCAAGGCATTCTGCTGAATTTCCCACTCACCCCACCCCGCCCAAGAGTTCCTATCACATCACCTTGGGAAAAGTGTCGCAGGCAAGACGAGCGAGCGGTGTTTTACAACGTTTGTGAAATAGGAAGCAGCCTTGTTTTCCCATCTGAAAATCATTTCAGTGCGAAGGACATTCGTCGAGCAAAGCTCAGAGGGGACCGACTTTTATAACTACCGTGTTTCCCCGAAAATAAGACTCTGTCTTATATATATATATTTTGAACCCTGAAATAAACACTTGGCCTTATTGCCATGCGCTCAAAAGCCCGATTGGGCTTATTATCAGGGGATGTCTTATTTTGGGGGAAATAGGGTATCTATCTATCTATCTATCTATCTATCTATCTATCTATCTATCTATCTATCTATCTATCTATCTATCTATCGTGTTTCCCTAAAAACAAGACCCTGTCTTATATTGTTTTGAACCCTGAAATAAACGCTTGGCCTTATTGCCATGTGCTCAAAAGCCCGATTGGGCTTATTATCAGGGGAGGTCTTATTTTGGGGGAAATGGGGTAACGTTTCCCTGCTGGCTGGGGAATTCTGGGATCTGAAGTCTGCAAATCTTAAAAATAGCCAAGTTTGGAGAAGCTCTGGACTAAAGAACTACAAAACAAGTTGGACTCATGTCCTACACTAAGCCAAGTTTAAAGCTAACCACGGGTTTCCATAAATGTGATCTATGTCCCCGGGGTGAAATTCAGCAGGTTCTGACAGGTTCTGGAGAACCGGTAGCAGAAATTTTGAGTAGTTCGGAGAACCGGCAAATACCACCTCTGGCTGGCCCCAGAGTGGGGTGGGAATGAGGACCCAGTTTATGGGGGCAATAAGCTGACTTTGTATAAATATACAAAAGTATGAAGGCTATTGCTTAACGCATTGTAAGCTGCCCTGAGTCTCCGGAGAAGGGCGGCATATAAATCAAATTAAAAAAAAAAATGGAGATTTTGCAATATCCTTCCCCGGCCATGGCCACCAAGCCACACCACGCCCACCAAGCCATGCCCACAGAACTGGTAGTAAAACAAAATTGAATTCCACCACTGATATGTCCTGGTAAAGCAGATCATGAGACCCTAACCAGTCCTAAGAAAGTCGAATCTCTCCTCCTTAAGAGTCACCTCCATAATTGGTGTCACTAGTGAGATGGATTCACCCCTCTGCAATGACCTGGTTTAGGGCTTCTGGGGAATGATCGCCAGCCAGGGAAGTAAGACCCATTTGAAGGTGAACTGACTTATTAAAGAGTTTGCGCACGGGGAAAAGTTCAAAGGTTTGGTGGTATCAAAGCAGGTGCCTTACCTGGTGATGATGGCAAGGTGGGGAGGGCTCATGCAGGCCCCCATGAACAGCACCACGTTCTCGTGCCGTGTCTGCCTGTAAGCCATGACTTCCCGCTTGAAGGCCTTCAGCTGGTCCTCGTTGTCCCGCTCGATGTCGATGAGGCGGATGGCGACCTCACCGTGCCAGCGGCCGTGGAAAACCTGCCCGAAGCGGCCCTTGCCGATCAGCTCTCCGATCTCCAGCTGCTCGAAAGGAATGTCCCACTCCTGCAGAAAGATGCTGGTCTGGCTGGCTTTCCGGGGGAAATTACGAGCCGAGAGGAGGGAGAGGTTCATCTCCTCAAAGTCGTCCTCGGACTCCTCATCGTTTCCCTGTTCGGTCTGGGGAAGGGAGAAGAGGAGGGCTTGATTTATGCAACACGTCTGTAGGAGATGAACAGGTTGAGCCCGAAGGAGGGGTCAAACACGTCATCGGTCTCAAGTCCCTTTGCACCCATGGGAGATCTAAGTCCAGCCCACCTTGAATTCCGCCGACTCTTATCTACCGCCAATTCGCCTTGACTGTTAGTAGGTCAGATTCTTGTAGAGAGTGTTGAAATAAACCTGTACTCAGGGTTGAGCTGCTGGGGCTTCGCAAGGGTTTGGGAGAACCTCTAGCTAAGATTCTGTGCAATTTGGAGAACTCCCAAATCCCACTCCTGTCCAGTCCTGCCCACCCCACCCCACCCCTCCCATCTCAGAAGTTCCCACGCGGCACATTTTGGATGCAGGTAAGTGGAGGGCATTACGGAGGGCGAAAAACAGGCCTCCTACTGGAAGTTTGGGAAGAGGGCCTCCAGAGCCTGGGGGAGTGGGCATTTTCATCATCCCAGAGGCTCAAGAAAAGCCTCTGGAGCCTGGGGAAGGTAAAAACGCCCGCCCCCCGCCCTGGTGCAGGAGGCCAACTATGTCCCGCCCACCATGGCCACGCCTATCCAGCAACCGGGCAGACCCTTGCTAAAACATTTGAAGCCCATCCCTGCCTATACTCCTTTGAGTAACCTTGGTTCCTGATTTCTGGCTAATACCGCCACCTCCAACAGATACTCTTCCTTCTCCAGATCAATGGTAGGCAGGAATAAAGCAAGTGGCAAGTGGGACCGAAGGACGGTGAGCATAGCCACTAGGTGTAACCTTTTCACTATCCTCTTCCATCCTTCCTTTTTCTTGTTCTGGTACCTGCTTCCCCTCATTCCAGAAGTCTGCTAGCAATGAACCAGATCACTCTTGATCTGAATTCCAGAAGGCCTGCTTTTGAGATTAGACTAAGGACAGCATAGTCCTTAGAGGAGTGCCAGCTCCTCATTTATAATTAGAGTCAGAATTATAGGCACTGGGTGAGGTGGGGTTTAAGAAACTATAGGGCCAATTCATATCCTCCTCTCTATATGATCTCCTGGCTTAGAGGGACGTCTCAACAGGTAGAATGCCAGGATTCTTCTCCTACCAACACTTGGCCAACTACCAACCCTTCTTCCAAGCACCTGCATTTTGAGCATTGACTTCAGCAACAAGTGCATTTTCTATAAACGTCAGTTTTAAGATGGCCTTGAAAGGTAATGAAAAGCTTTGGTTTGATTTGCCCAAGGACAGACCATATATAACTCAGGGAAAATAACAGGGTCAGCTGTGTGGAGAAGATAAAGGAACAGTAAGGGAAGTTGGGATTAGTGACTGACGGGCTTGGGGGAATTACTTCTGAATTGCACATTCGTGCAAAGACACACCTGCAGTCAAATGATGTTATTTCTAACTGTCCAGTTCAGACGCGATTTACAAGCATCAAAATAGGATCATGCATTCCAATATCATCCACATGACACAGCTTGTCCTTTGAGATCCTTCTCTGCATCAACAATCAGGAGGGATCCACAGCCTGGAGATTTCGGTGTGAGTGAGAATGGGTCCTACGCTAACTGCTCCATCAAGCCCAGGTTAACTACAGCTAGGTGTGGCATTTAAAGGTAAAGGTAAAGGTTCCTCTTGCACATATGTGCTAGTCGTTCCCGACTCTAGGGGGTGGTGCTCATCTCAGTTTCCAAGCCGAAGAGCCAGCGTTGTGCAAAGACGTCTTCATGGTCATGTGGCTGGCATGACTCAACGCCAAAGGTGCATGGAACGCTGTTACCTTCCCACCAAACGGGGTCCCTATTTTTTCTATTTGCGTTTTTCAAACTGCTAGGTTGGCAGAAGTTGGGACAAGTCACGGGAGGTCACCCCATTATGCGGCACTAGGGATTCGAACCGCTGAACTGCCGATCTTTCCATCGGCAAGCTCAGCTTCTTAGCCACTAAGCCACCGCGTCCCTTTTTAGATGTGGCATTTAACCGTGATTAAATGCAGCACAGATCAAGAGTTGCTAGAGTGGTCCATCAGGGCCCCCCAAAATGAAACAACCCACAAAACAATGCTGGAGATCATGGAGACCTTCATCCCAAGGCTCATTCTGTTTCGCCCCACTCCTCGCACGGATCTTACCTCGGAAGTTGGCTCCACTTCAATTTGAAGTACTGGATTCCCTTCTTGGCTTTTGAGGAAAACAAAGAGCACAAATTAAAAACCCGTAAATTGCCTCGGGTTATAGAAAACAGATCCACCATCATTATCTGCAACCCCAGGATAGGTTCACATGATAATGCTTCGCTATTGTTTTTAGTTTGTCAGTTTCGGTTTAATCTTTTGTCTGAAAATAGCCACTGGGCTTTGCAAACCAAGGAGTATGTTTTAAGATTAACAGAGTTGGAAGGGACCTTGTAGGCCATCTAGTCCAACTCCCCACCCCCCAAGCAGGGGACCCTATACCATTTCAGACAAATGGCAGTCCAATCTCTTCTTGAAAGCCTCCAGTGATGAAGCTCCCGCAACTTCCGAAGGCAACTTCTGTTCCACTGGTTGATTATTCTGTCAGAAAATACCTCCTAATTTCCAGCTTGAATCTCTCCTTGATCAGTTTCCATCCATTGTTCCTTGTCTGACCTTCAGGTGCTTTGGAGAATAGCTTGGCCCCCTCCTCTCTGTGGCAGCCCCTCAAATATTGGAAGACTTGCTATCCTGTCTCCCCTGGTCCTTCTCTTCACTAAACTAGCCAGGCCCAGTTCCTGCAACCGTTCATTGTAAGTTTTAGCCTCCAGTCCCCTCATCATCTTGGTTGCTCTTCTCTGCACTCTTTCTAGAGTCTCCACATCTTTTTTTTAATAGTGTGGTGACCAAAACTGGATGCAGGACTCTAGGTGTGGTCTTACTAAGGCTTCATAGAGTGGTATTGGTACCTCACTTGATTTTGATTGTATTGCTCTGTTAGTGTAATTTAGGATTGCATTGGCTTTTTTGGCTGCTGCCAAAGGATAAGCCAAGGATGACCCATCCATTAAACCATGGTTAACAGAACTGTTGTGTGATGTATGAACCCATTCCAAAGGTGTTATTGCTTCACACCACTTCCAGACCTGACTCTTCGTTCACAGTTCAGCTCTTGATTGACAGAAGCCGAATAGCAACTTTCAAAGGAATAAATGGTTTCGCAGTTTTCATCGCAAGTAACACAGAAAAAGATTATTCTCTTTTGACACCTTTCAAAGGGCCAGGAGCTATTGCTGAAATGGCTTGCGATATGAAAAAAAAACAAAACAAAAGCTTCTTACAGACAAAAATAACTGTGCATTATAACGCATGTTGGAGTACAGTTAATTGTGCTGAACAAATGTGCAGCAACACATTTGAAGTCCACCCAAAATCTAAATTGATTCAGAGATCAAATATTAATTTCATGAGAGTTAGTTTGATGGGTTGCCGGACTAAATACAAGTTTTGGCATATATCGTTAGCAACCTCTGAAAAATGACATGCGCAGCGCTCATCTAAAATTTGCTTTTTCCTGGTCAGTTACACTACATAGTTAATGACATGAAAAACAAATGAATCTATTTTTGAACAAATGTTTTGTGGAGTGTTGAGCGGAACATCAGTCGTATAAGAAATTGAGTTCATTTGAAGGAAGGGACATTTCAAGAACGGGAGGGAGGGAGATAGAGAGAGAGAACAAGAATGAGAAAGAGAAAGAGAGAATGAGAGACAGAGAAAATGAGAAAGAATGAGAGATAAAGGAAAGGGAATGAGACAGAAAAAGAAAGAATGGGAATGAGAGACAGAAAAAGAGACTGAGAAAGAGAGAGAGAGACAGAATGAGAAAGAGAAAGAGAATGAGAGATGAATGACAAAGAGAATGAAAGAGAGAGAGAATAAGAATGAGAGAAAAAGAATGGGAATAAGAGACAGGAAGAGAAAATGAGAAAGAGAAGAGCGAGAACAAGAATGAGAAAGAATGAGAAAGAGAATGAGAGATAAAGAAAAGAGAATGAAAATGAGACAGAAAAAGAAAGAATGAGAATGAGACAGAAAGAAAGAATGACAAAGAGTATGAGAAAGAGAGAAAGAGAGAGAAAAAGATTGGGAATAAGAGACAGAAAGAGAGAATGAGATTGAGAAACAGAGAAAACAAGAATGAGAGAGATGGAGAAAAAGAATGAGAGACAGAGAGAGAATGTGGAAGAGAATGAGAAGGAGAAAGAATGAGAGACAAATACAATGAGAAAGAATAAAAGAGAGAGAATGAGAACGAAAGAGAGAACGAGAGAGAGAATAAGAGAAAGAATGAGAGAAAGAGAATAAGAGAGAAAGAACATGTGAGCACAGCTGACACTGGTCTAAGAGGAAAAAGCTGAATCTTCCCCTTGGACCTTTTGACAAAACTCTTCTTCTGGGACTTGAGTTTCTTTTGAAGGCACGCTCAAATTGTCTCTTTTCCTAAAAGAGTGGAATGAGAGTTGAACCAGTGTGGAATATCTGGAGCTGCTGCCGAGTCAATTTTTCACACAAGTTTCATTGATTGTCAGCTAATCTTCTACAGCCCAGGCTCTAGCAGAGCGAGAGGCTGCCCACGTAAAAATTACTTGGCCTTTCGGGAGGCCCCCTCTCTCTTAAAGAGAGAGGTCACCTTCTAATGATGGCGTTACAAGAAGTGGATTTGGAGAGCTGGATGAGAAGTTGGGTGTGGGGGGGATACCCCGTATCTCAACAGGTCTGGCGGCATAAATGGATCAAGGGCTGGGTTTTTTACAGATAGTTTACAGAGTTGGAAGGGATCTTTTAGATCATCTAGTCCAACCCCCCCACCCAAGCAGGAGACCCTACACTATTTTTGACCGACGGCTGTCCAGTCTCTTCTTGAAAGCCTCCAGTGATGAAGCTCCCTCAACTTCTGAAGGCAACTTCTCTTTCCTTCCCAGCTAAGTTTGCCAAATTGCCCCATTCCACATCTTACTTCAGTAGAACTTAGATGGGGTATTATTATTATTATTTTGGAAGGGGGAGGGGGGAATGGCGGAATGAGCTAGAGGATGAACCCAGGGAAAATCAGCATCTGGAAGTTGATCTAGAGTAGGATCTAAAGGCCAAGCTAGATGAAGGATGAAAGGCAGAAAAACTAAACATCTTCAGATGTAGAGTAGAGTGGAGTAGAGTAGAGTAGAATAAAAACAGAGTAGAGTAGAATAGAGTAGAGTAAAGTAAGGTAAAGGTAAAGGTAAAGGTTCCCCTTGCATATACGTGCTAGTCGTTCCCGACTCTAGGGGGCGGTGCTCATCTCCGTTTCAAAACCGAAGAGCCAGCGCTGTCAAAGACGTCTCCGAGGTCATGACTAAATGCCAAAGGCGCACAGAACGCTGTTCCCTTCCCACCAAAGTGGTCCCTATTTTTCTGCTTGCATTTTTTAACGTGCTTTCGAACTGCTAGGTTGGCAGAAGCTGGGACAAGTCACGGGAGCTCACCCCGTTACGCGGCACTAGGGATTCGAACCGCTGAACTGCCGACATTTCGATCGACAAGCTCAGCGTCTTAGCCATTGAGCCACCGCATCCCTAGAGTAAAGTAGAGAAGAATAAAAACAGAGTAGAGGGGAACAGAGTAGAAAGAGTAGAGTAAAAATAGAGTAGTATAAAAATAGAGTAGAATAGAATAGAAATAAGAGTAGAATAGAAAGAGTAGAGTAGAATTCAAAAAAGTAGAGTAGAGTAGAAAGAATAAGGTAGGCTGAGGTGGAGTAGAGTAGAGTAGAGTAGAGTAGAGTAGAATAGAACAGAAAATAGAATAGAAAAGAATAGAATAGAATAGAGTAGAGTAGAGTAGAGTAGAGTAGAGTAGAGTAGAGTAGAGTAGAGTAGAGTAGAGTAGAGTAGAGTAGAGTAGAATAGAATAGAATAGAATAGAATAGAATAGAATAGAATAGAATAGAATAGAATAGAATAGAATAGAATCCAAGCAGGAGAGCCCTGTACCAGTGGTGGGTTTCAAATTTTTTTACTACCAGTTCTTTGGGTGTGGCTTGGTGGGTGTGGCATATAGCCTGGTGGGAGTGGCAAGGGAAGGATACTCTCCATTCCCACCCCAGTCCATGGGAAAGTTACTGCAAAATCCCCATTTCCTCCTGATCAGCTGGGACTTGGGATGCAGAGAATCGATGAGGGCGGGGCCAGTCAGAATTTTTACTATCAGTTCTCCAAACTACTCAAAATTTCCACTACCAGTTCTCCAGAACTGGTCAGAACCTGCTGAAACCCACCTCTGTCCTGTGCCATTCTGGACAAACGGGGCCGAAGGCATTCTTTCCTTCTGCATTTCACGCTAGCCTCATCTGCCTTTCTCCGAAGGTCTCTATGCAAAACCTTAATTATGGAGGGATTCCAGAATGCAGAGATGGAAAATAACGACACAGAGTCGTGGTCTGAGTAGGCAGAGAAGACGAACCTCAGCCTGAATTCCATACAGGGGTGTGGCAGCCAGGACGACATAATATGTAACTTTTCTTCTTATTTCTCTATTCAACTTTTATGCCGCCTACATCTCATTTTGCCAAGCGACTCTGGGCAATTCTTTTCTGACTGGGGATTCACACAAAGGCTTGTTATGGAATTTAAATGCAAATGGAACTTGCAGACTAAATCAACAGAAGGTAATTAATATGATGATATCCTCTGTGGTGTCGATGATACTTTTCCTCCGCCAGACTAACAGACAACTGTTGGAAGTGGCTGGGGACCACCCTGGGGGTTGCGGGCAGGGGTAACATATGGTCCTGGAGCTCCATCGTGCTCTTTGGGGCAAGAGGAAAGGGAGACGAAACCTGCAAAGTGATGGAAAGGAGCTGGCAGAGTTTTCCGGGAAGAAAGACAGGGATGCGAGAGGAATGCATAAATGAAATCGGGAATATAAAAGCCTATGAGGATTCCTGATTTCCATGATTATTTCTTTTCACTTCGCCGCCATGGCTTTCTCACTCGCTTAAAGCTCTCGGAAGAGCGCTGGCTGCTAAAGAGAAAATGTGAGAGAAGGAGGAAGGCAACGGAATGTTTGACTTGTGTTAACGGTGATTCCTCGGTCTTCCCTGAATTCTTAAAAGCAAAGAAACGAGAGCGAGGGAGGGAAGGAGGGAGGGAGGGAAAGGGGCGAAAGGCCCAAAGTGTGGGAGGAACCCTGAGGACCAGGTTAAGGCTGAGACACTCGGCAAGGGGAAGGAGGCTGCCTCTTTCTCCTCCTTTATTATGAACAAATCTTTCTCTTCTGGTCCTCCTTTTTTTTCTTCTCCTCCTCCATCACCTTTATTATGAGAATATGTCTTTTCTTCTTCCTTTTTCTCCTTTTCTTCTCCTCCTCCTCCTCTATTATGAAACAAAATCTCTCCTCCTCTTCTTCTTTTTCTTTTCCTCCTCTTCGTCCTTCTTGTTCTTATTCTTGTTTTCTTCTTGTTGTTCTTCTTCTTTTCTTTTCTTCTCCTCCTCCTCCTCCTCTTCTTCTTCTTGTTCTCCTCCTCCTCTTCTTCTTTTTCTCCTCCTCCTCTTCCTCCTTCTTGTTCTTTTCTTCTTGTTCTTCTTTTCTTCTTCTCCTCTTCTTCTTTTTCTTCTCCTCTTCTTCCTCCTCCTCCTCCTTCTTCTTGTTTTCTTCTTGTTGTTGTTGTTCTTCTCCTCCTCCTTTTCTTCTTCTTGTTCTTGTTCTTGTTCTCCTCCTCCTCTTCTTTTTCTTCTCCTCCTCTTCCTCCTTCTTGTTCTTCTTCTTCTTTTCTTCTCCTCCTCCTCCCCTTCTTGTTCTTCTTCTTCTTGTTGTTCTCCTCCTCCTTCTCCTCCACTTCTTGTTCTTGTTCTTCTCATCCTCCTTCTCTTCCTTCTCCTTCTCCTCCTCCTTCTTCCCCCTTTCCTCCTCCTTCTCGTCCTCCTCCTCCTCCTCCTATTTCTTCTTCTCCCTTCTACGATGGAGCAAAATCAACTTTCAAGGAAGAAGGGAAGAGAGCCAAGAGAACTCACTCCTGGAAACTTCATTGATGACAGATTTGTCCAAATGCTCGCAGAAGCCAAATCGGCTTCGGTGAGAACGAGGCAGGAGAAGACGAGAGCGGGGAGAAAGGAGCATTAATTTTTCAGAGCAAGGACGCGGTTGGCAATTCATCTCGAAGCCGCATGTTCAAAGGGGAAAAGGCTTCTTTAATCTCTGATGTAGGAACAGCTGCCATTCGCGGTTCTCCCGCCTTGCGGAAGTCAATTTACTCCAACCTGAAAGCCCGGGACAAGCCTTTCCCATGGAATTGATAAAACAGCTGCTTCCCCTGTGTCACGTCGTGACCTTCTCCAACCTAGAGATGCTTCTCTCGGGTTGCAAAGAAGAAGTTTGCTTTTTCTTCTTCTGGGTTTTAGTTTTTCTTTACGGAGGAAAAGTGAGAACCAACCGGCGGCTGGAGATTGTAAATTTGTGCACATTGTACGCAGAGATAGAATACCAGAAAGGTTTTCTCTCTTTGTATATGTATGTGTGTATAGGTCACAAGAGTCATAATCGTGGTCTCCCTCTTCCTCTCCCTCCCTCCCGCTCTCTCCCTCCCTCTCTCTTTCCCTCTTCCTCTTCCCTCCCTCCCTCTCTCTTTCCTCTTCTCTTGCCTCCCTCCCTCTTCTCTCCCTCTCTCCCTCCCTTTCTCCCGCTCCCTCTCCTTCCCTCCCTCTCTCCCCCCTCTCTTCCTCTTCTCTCCCTCCTCTCTCCTTCCCTCCCTCCCTCTCTTCCTCCCTTCCTCTCTCCCGTCTCCCTCCCACTTCCTCTTCTCTCCCTCCCTCCCTCCCTCTTCTCTCCCTCCCTTCCTCTCTCTCCTTCTCTCTCCCCCTTTCCCTCCCTCCCTCTCACTTCCCTTCTTCCTCCCTCCCTCCCTCCCTCCCTCTCCCTCTTTCTCTCTCCCCCTTCCTCCATCTCCCCTCCCTCTCTCCCTCCCTCTCTCTTTCAATAAATGCCAAATACATCCAAGTTTATATTACTTGGGGAATCTCTTTTCTCTTTTGACACTGTTTTCAGGTTTTCTCTTTTTTGTGAAAAAAAAAAGAACATAGAATCATAGGGCTGGGAGGGATCTTAGAGATCTTCTAGACCAACCCTTTCCTCAAGGCAGTCTCTCTTTTGAGGTAATACCAAGTCAAATTTTCTGGTTTTGCTGGATCAGCTGCCTATTATAGGACATGATATTTGACCTGGGCCAGAGTAGATAAGACTCCAGGTATGTGTCCTTACGACTCTTCCACCGGTTAAGATATTCTTCACAGATTTTTAATCATAATTCGATTTGAAGCTATTTTAATTTCCTGATTAGAATAAAAGGTATTCTTGTATTCTTAACACCCTCACTTCCTGGTGTCCACAAGCTTTTTGTGAATACATCCATGGGTAAAGGTAAAGGTTCCCCTCGCATATATGTGCTAGTTGTTCCTGACTCTAGGGGGCAGTGCTCATCTCCGTTTCAAAGCCGAAGAGCCAGCACTGTCCGAAGACGTCTCCGTGGTCATGTGGCTGGCATGACTTTTGATCGACAAGCTCAGCGACTTAGTCACTGAGCCACCGCATCCCTGCCATGCATGGGTATACATGGACAAATTCTGAGGGTTAAGAGGTAAAATAGAATCAGTTTAAAATGCAGGGGAGGGAGGGAGAGAGAGAGAGGGAGGGAGAGAGGGAAAATCCATCTAATTCCCCCCCCCCCCTTTCCATAGTATTTCCAGCTTCCCCTTAAAACATACGGACGCAGAAATAAGCAATTAGCCTGAGGCAACTCTCCAATTTTTCTCACTCTTCGTGAACTGGGGAAAACTTTTACCCTCTTGCCCATCAATGGCTAATCACCCGGCCATCTAAATTCTGCTCTGGTGTTCCTCTCGACCAGCGATTTATATCCCTGCTTCGTTTTAACCCCTGCAGCTTCTCCTTTACACTCTAGGCAGGAGGTGAACGTGGTAAGGGCACCACCCCTGACTGATGGATGCATTTCATAAAGCCGCCCGTTTGAAATAAAGAATTTCGGGCTGCTTGACGCGCTGTGCATGGGAGGAAAGACGACAGGTCAAACCCTCCGTATGGGGAATTGAAAACACAGTTCAAAGCAACGATAAAGCCGTTGCCAAGGCAATTCAGTGGTTTCAGTCAATTCAGTCCTCCTGGAAGCACGAAGCCGAGAACACCAGCCTGAAGATGACGAATGAGACTTCGTCGAAACGTCGCCAGGACACTTCCAATTTTATGCGGGAGAAGACCCGAATAACCAAAGACCTACATACAAACACCCGCGAAAACCTCAGAAAATATTATATATATCAGCAGACGCATTGGGGGAGCAACCGGCTGCCAGTCCTTATGCTCAGAATTGAAACTGCCCCAACATTGCTACCTTGGAAGTACTACAGTAAGAGATGAACAGAGGTGCCTCTGGCTAACTAGTGCATCGGCAGCTTCTCCTGACAAGAGGGACTGCCAAAATGCTGGGGGAACTCACTTACTGAACTAGTTCACAGCAACCAGCTGGAGGGGTTTCTTTTCATTTCCATTTTCAAGCCAGCTAATTTGAGGCCAGTTTCTCAGGTTCATGCACGAATGGCGAATGGTCTACTTTTAGGGGGACGGCATGGCTCAAATCCTGTAGAGAGCTTCATGACCAGAAGATGCCTTAGAAATAATGTATGACAATCTGTGCAGAAATGCATTGGGGGTAGGGTGGGGTGGGGGGAGAAAGCGTACTGGAAACACCGATTGTTTAAGGCAAAAATGAGTTTAACTGCAAGCTTAGATTTTTTTAAAAAAAATATTTAAATTAGAAATGAATTGATTCGCCTGTCTTGTTTTTTTTTTTTAAAAAAGGATCATACTCTTTGGGAAGAGGTATCTCAAAGTAACCTTTTGAGCCAAAGAGATTGGATGTGGTCTTTCGTTCTCCCCCACCCAGGAAACTAGCTCTGTTTTTCCAAATAAGGTAATATGAAAGGAGGAAAGAGGAGGAGGAGGAGGAGGGGGAGGAGGAGGAGGAGGAGGAGGAGGAGGGAGGAGGAGGAGGAGGAGGAGGAGGAGGAGGAGGAGGAGGAGGAGGAGAAGAAGAAGAAGAAGAAGAAGAAGAAAAAGAAGAAGAAGAAGAAGAAGAGAAGAAGAAGAAGAAGAAGAAGAAGAAGAAGAAGAAGAAGAAGAAGAAAGGAGGAGGAGGAGAAGGAGAAGAAATGGTTGAGGAGGAGAAGTAGTAGTAGTAGTAGTAGTAGAGGTGGAGGAGGAGGAGGAGGAAGAGGAGGAGGAGGAGGAGAAAAGGAAGATAAGAACGAGAACGAGAACAAGGAAATTTCCTTTGTAATAAAGAAGGAACAGGAGAAATAATGTCTAAAGGTTGGGCCAAGGGAGGGCAAAGAGCGAGACACTTACATTGGGTCTGAATTCACTGGATGGAGGACAACTTGAGGTGTTCTGGTGGGCACCTCTGGCACAACATCTGGAAAGAAAAAGAAAATCCTGTTCAGAAAAGACGTGAGCGATGGACGCTCTCAGAAGGACCCTCAAGAAGGTGATCAAACCATCGGCCGAATGCTGGGTGCTGTGTCTCTCAAAACCAACAGTAGCATTGCTTGTTGAGACTAATCAACCCTGCCCTGGGAAAAAGCATTTTTTAAATGAAATGGGCACCGTTCCATTCCCCCAGAGAATCATCGCCTCTGACTGGAGCTATGTTGGGAAATGTGTAGAAAGGGGAAGCAGAATCAAATGGCATCTCCAGGGCAGGCAACCTGGACGTGGGAAATTTTCGGAACAATCGTCTGTGTTTTCATTCAACGACTCCAGGGAGACCAGCAGCCTCATTGTCGAATGCTATCACAGATCATTTCCCCACCGGCTATTTCCCAGTATCTTCTCGCGTGCCCCAACCATTTGTTCTGCCCAAATTATAATCACCAGGATGGGTTTTTATATCACTTCAGCAATGGCTGGGTGTGTCAGGGGGGACAGTTATAAAACGTGAATGGGGAAATTATTTTAGGGAGAAGGCCTGCTGCAAAATGTAGCGCCCGTCGTCATCGGCGCCTTGGGTGCAGTCCCAAAATACCATCGGCACTGACACAAAAATCCCCATTGGTCAATTGCAAAAGGCAGCTCGATTCGGAATGGCTGACACCCTGCGATGAGACCTTTCATCTTATTAAGACAACATCTGCCTACCTCAGGTCCTTGGGAAGGGCTCGATAAGTCGATAAAAATGCCAAATCCAGTCTAAAACGTCTGGCTGGCTGGCTGTGCAACCAACCATTAAGAGTCGTAATAACCAAAACATAACCTGCTCCAGATGCTCCCCATCACTCCTTTCCCATATTCCAACTATTTCTTCCTTCCTTCCTTTTTTTTTTCTTTTCTGGAGTTGATGAGACACAGTTTGCCAAGGTGATTGGCAGAAACGTAAACCTAACACTATGCTCAGAGAGTTTTCTTTAACAAGGTTTATTGAGGCGAGAAGGAAGGGATTGATAAGAATTCCAGCAACGGATTTGTTTTGCATGGATAACCAACCTATCCTCTGGGTAAAAAGGTAAAGGTTCCCCTCGCACGTATGTGCTAGTCATTCCCGACTCTAGAGGACAGTGCTCATCTCCATTTTAAAGCTGAAGAGCCAGCACTGTCCGAAGATGTCTCCATGGTTATGTGGCCGGCATGACTCAACTTCAAAGGCGCACGGAACACTGTTCCCTTCCCACTAAAAGTGGTCCCTATTTTTCTACTTGCATTTTTTACCTTCTTTCGAACTGCTAGGTTGGCAGAAGCTGGGACAAGTCACGGGAGCTCACCCCCATTACGTGGCGCTAGGGATTCGAACCGCCGGACTGCTGATCTTTTGCTCGACAAGCTCAGCGTCTTAGCCACTGAGCCATGGCGCCCCCTGGGTACATGCAGGTTCTGAATTTCTAGCAGATCTTCTGGTTAGAACCAATCTTGCCATTGTTGGTAGATTACTTACCTGGAAAAATGAATTGCTGCTTGTACTTGTAATAGTGAGAAGCTGGAAGAGCAAAAACACACAGATTAGGAGGAATCAGAGATTAGCAGGGCTTCCATTCTGAATAGAACATAGAATCAGAAGGTCTGGAAGAGACTTTAGAGGTCTTTCAGTCCAGTGCTGGGTTCAAGGCAGGAGATCTTGTATCACAAAGTATACCTATGGTCAGTGGTGGGATTCAAAACAATCAGTTCTCTGCCCTAATGACCAGCAGGGTAGGCCAACTCAACATCACTCATGTCGATAGGTGCTTCGCCTTAGCTGTTACAATGTAATAAGAGTTAACCAGAGAGGCGGTTTCTGTAAGCACGGCAATAAAGATTAGGCTAGAAATACCACCAGAATGTTTCCTTCCTGCCTTCCTTACAGGATTAGCCCTGTAAAGTGGGAAAAAAACCAAAATAAGATTTTTTCCAACAACAGCTTCTCTGAACTGCTTAGAAAGTTAACAACCGGTTCTCCCGAAGAGGTGCGAACCAGGGGTGAAATCTACTTACCTCCTCTACCAGTTCGGAAATGCACGCACCATGCATCACTTGCGTGTACCGACCCTCTGAGCATGCACAAACCCTTCTGCGCATGCGCAGAGGGTAAAAAACGGGTTACTTCGTGGTTAAAACCAGGAAGTAATGACGACCGGGTAGGTTGGTGGAGCCTCGAGCTGCCATCGCTACCGGTTCTCCGAATGGGTCCAAGCCAGGAGCATTTCACCCCTGGTGCAAACTATGGTGTAAGGTTACATATGGTATAAAGTTAGGCAATTTTTCCTGACTTCTAAGTTGGATCTCTCTTTGATAAACTTCCACCCATGACTTCTTGTCCTGCCTTCAGGGGCCTTGGAGAATAGGCTGTCCTCCTCTGTTTTGTGACAGCCCCTCAAGTATTGGACACTTATCCTGTCCCCCTCAATACTTCTCTTTGATAGGCAGAGATACTGAATTTTCTCAATTGTTCATCCTACAATTTAGTCTCCTTATCGTCTCTTCTCTGTACACTTTCCAGGGTCTCTCCATCTTTTCTGCATCATACAACAACTGCACCAGAGGTGGGTTTCACAAAATTTTACCACAGGTTCGCCCAGCACCAGAAATGTCCACGGGCACCATCCATTGTTGCGTGCAGTGTCACAAAACATGGCAATTCGCTCACATGTGCCATTCGCACGTGCATGTGGCATCAAACAACACAGCAATTTGTGCGTGTGCCCTGTCCACACAACACAGCGATGTAGGATGGGATTGCGCCCGGGCTGGTGGGCAGGCCCACCCTCAGGTCACCACTATCGGTTTACACGAACCGGCTGAATACCATCTCGGAACTGGGCATTTCTAGGATTTACTACCAAGCTGCCCTCATGATTGGTGTCCCGGCATATAAACTGGCCACGAATTCCATAATTCTGCCAGGAATTGTGGACACTACCGAGTGTCTTGATAGCCAGGATTAAGGACGACTGCTCTGTGCTATGGTAGCTTTTTAAAAGGAATCTCCTTCGCCTTCTTCTCTTCAAGTCACTTAATGCCCGTGGCGGGCTGCTCTCGGTTTGGTCCGGTTCTATAGAACTGGTAGTAAAACCAGTTGGAGCTCCGTCCACCCACCACAATGTCATCATGGGTGATTTGTGCAACTGCAGAAGCCTCTGTGCACGTGCTCCCGCTGCGAACCGGTAGTAAAGGGAAGGTAGAACCCACTCCTGCTTAATGCACAAGTATTTTATTTCTTACGGCATGCTCTCCCCCCCTTTTCATCCTTCCTAAATTTTTGCCAGGACCCAGGGGTGAGCCCCTGAATTGAACTGGCTCGCTAAAAAAAAAAAAACTGGGTCAAATGCTTAATTGTTTTTATCGATGCAAACTGGCAGAGTTTAGCTCCAGCAAATTAATTAGTGGACATCTGAAATAACTCTCCAACTGGCCAGCTGCTTGCAAATATTTCTGCATATTTTTCTATTTATGCAAATATTTCTGCATATATTTCTGCATCTCTCTCTCTCTCTCTCTCAGATCACTGTAAGCAAAACCCAAAGATTTTGAGAACAGCAAAATTCCATCTGTTCAGTTCAGCCATTTTGGAGTCCAGTTCCTTGACTCCTATCTATCTATCATCTATCTATCTATCTATCTATCTATCTATCTATCTATCTATCTATCTATCTATCTATCTATCTATCTATCTATCTATGATCACTATAAGCAAAACCCAAAGATTTTGAGAACAGCAAAATTCCATCTGTTCAGTTCAGCCATTTTGGAGTCCAGTTCCTTGAACATTTTAATGGGATTGCCTTAATTCCCGCAACATGCATAGTTCTGTTAGGGAAGCAGACAATTTTTTTTAAAAAAAAAAAGTTTATCCGATGCAAATGTTGAAGTGGCCTGGAATCATCCGGGTGGGGTGGGGGGTTGCCAGGTCACTCAAAGGCATCAGAAGGACCCGGATTAGTAAAAAAACATGCTAGATAAGGCGTGTCAAACTTGCGGCCTTGGGGGCCAGATGTGTCACGCGCTGGCTATGCCCACTCCCAGTTTAGCAAAGAAGAAAAATATTGCGATACATCACGTAACAATAATGTGGCACCACAAGTTTGACACCCTATAGTAGGTGTCAGGTATGAAAGACTAGCTCCACATCTGAAAGTCCAATTAAATTGATTTCTTGCTACTCCTGCATCTACGTAGGAATCTTCTCAACGAATGGTTAGCATCTGTTTGGAGTTAGATAAGGATCAATGGAATTGAAGGGAAGTTAGGCTGAATTCCCTTGTGGCTACGTAGGGATTTCAGGCTGATGCCCCTTTTCACTTTGCCCCAGATGCTGCCACTCCTTTCCTTACACTAGGATCGTTGGCAGGAGCTGGCTGCGGCACCTAATAGTGACTGAATGATTACTGAATACGTCTCATTTACCTGGCAAATTGAACTGTTTTTGTTGCCGCGTGCACTGCGGGGAGGGGTGCAAGGGCGAAGGCGGCGTGGCGCTGGGTGGCAGGGGAGGAGCTGGTGAAGAAGGGGTGGACGATGTCGTCGAGGAGGGATTGCTGCTGGAATCTGGCTGGTAGGGCACTGGAATGTGATCCTACGAGAGAAAGGAAGAACAGTTGGGTGAGCACTTAACAAGCACGCCTGAAGGTCTCCAGTTTGGGCTTCTCCAGAAGATCTGTGTCAACTCGCAAAGCATCCCTGGCCTGCTCTCGAATTGCCATAGGCAAGGGGGATGGGAAAATGGCGAAGCAGCATAGCAGCCAAAAACAAAAGCACATTCCAGACATATCTCTCTCAAGGCTGTCTTCCAGGGTTACCCACACAGGCCGGAGGGGAGTGATCTCTACAACCCGCGAAATTGCTTCGTTGGCAAATGTGACTGATGACACACCCTGAGGGGAGTAGGGTCAAGGTTGGGTCGTAAATTACGTGGGGTCAGAGTTGGCTGCACTTGGAATGTGCCGACATGAAGCTCCTAATAAATAACTGGATTTCTTTTGAAGCTTAGCTCGAGGCTCATGATTTAATTAGGGCATCTATCAGAACCCTGACAATCTACAGGTAGTGCTCGACTTGTGACCTCAGTTGGGATCAAAAATTGCATTGCTAAGGAAGGTGGCTGTTCTCTAATGGAAGTTGTTGTGGCCCGCTGGCGGCCAGTGGAGCTGGCAGCAGAGTCAGACAGTGAGGAGGTTGGGGAGGAACATGGGCCAGTCCTGGGGGCTGGGGAAAGCTTGGACGAGGGCTCTGTGTTGGAGACAGACAGGGAGCTAGACAGCAGTGAGCCAGTTCCCAGTGTGTGCATGCACAGAGCTGCCAGTAGAGAAGAACAACTCAGAAAGCAGGGTCGACTTGGGAGTAAAGCCACACCTTGGAGATGATTGGCCTCTCCCATAGAAAACAAAAGAGGAGTGAATGGGGAGGGGGCTTTTGCAGGAAACAATTCGGGCGGGTGGTTGGTCATTTCAAGAGTAGAAAGTTCTGTTCGTGACTCTAAGGGACTCTGCGCCAAGTTTTACCTTACTCTGCATTTGGAAACAAGCTACGTGGCAGCTTGCCAAGCAAGATAAGGTTTGTGTTGATAAACATTCCTTTGAAAAACTGTTCGGACAAGCCTTGCTGACTGTGAATGAAAGGAATTCACAGTCATGTAAATAAAAGAGGTTTTGTCGGGACCAAGACTCTGCTTCCTGCTTTTTAAGGGAACCTAAGTCAGAACAGAAGGTTAGAAGGGTGGGAGCAGTTCTCACTTCCGGCTGTAGGATGTTCCACAGCAGAAAAGGCTCTTTTCCTTGACCCTGGCCAGTCAGAATTATCTGGCCGACAGGGTCTGCAGCGGACCCCTTCGGCTGGAACAAGTGAGGCGGGCTAGTGCTAAGTTTTTAATTCATTGAGCATTGAATAAAATCACTAGGCAAACTAACAGATCATCAACCCCAGATTGATCGGATCTCATTGGCAAGTGTTCTCCTTTATTAACCACCTTGCTATTGTAGCTGGGGTGTAATATAAGGTCAAGATCTGGCATCTTCCCCTTTCAAAAGGTTCCCATTCTGAGGCTGGTTTTATATTTTATTCATTGAGCTTTAGGGTAGTAGCTTTATTCGTTCTCATTCAAGCTGCTGAGAATGTCGGTGTCATTAACTTTTTATTGGGACTGCCCACCTCCTGGAAGGAGTTTTGAGTGTGGGGTTTTCCAGCTCTGTGTGAGCCTTTCTACAAAAAGTCTCCAAAGCAAAATGCAAAAAAAGAGAGGGGGGGAATAAAGAGGGAGAGAGAGAGAAAGAGAGAGAAAGAGGGAAGGAACAGAAAGAGAGAAAAAGAGAGGAAAAGAGAGAGAAAAAGTGGGAGAGAGAGAAAGAGAGAGACAAAGGGAGAAAAAACACAGAGAAAATAGAGAGAGAGAGAAAGAAAGAAAGAGAGAGAAGGAGGGAGAAAAAACAGAAAGAGAAAAAGAAAAAGAAAAAATAGGGAGAAAAGGGAGAGGGAGAGAGAGCGGGGGGCGGGATAGGCACTAGGATTTCTTTAATTAGCTAGGAGGCTGCCCAGTTCCCAGCACATCTTGCCCATAGACTGAGAAATTCTCACCACGTGTTTGGATATTAAAACTACCACCTGGTGCTTCCTGGTAGTACAGCAACCTGGGCTACCTGGGCAGCTGGGAGACATGGTAAAATCTTCGGGGTGGAGAAAAAGGAGGCAGGGAAAGCCCATTGTGTCCCCACTGGAGGATCCAGCTTGGCTCCAGTGATTCCCCCATCCATCATTCCTCACGGGCCATTTAACTTAAAAGGGGCAAGCGAGGGCGTTTCGCGATAAGGTGCGACAGACGGGAGCTTCGCGCCAGGCTGCACATCCTGAATGCAGCTCTCGGAACGCTACCACCTGCCAACTGTCTGATAACGCCGTGGTGAAGAAGAGCTCCTAGTGCTGGCAAAGAGTGCCTAGGAGTTGGAAGAAGACAAGGAGAACTTCAAATTAATTAGAGGAGTGGGGAGACACCTTAAGGCAAGTCTCCATCTGTACATCTGTCTTCTCTTAACAGAGCAGTTCCTCTTATTCACTTGCCCTCTTTCACCAAATTTTGGAGTTTCTAGGGTTCCACCTTGAAGCACCAGATGTTGAAGTAATCAAAGGGGAAGCTTAAGAATCGTAGAATCATAGGTCTGGAAGTGACCTTGGAGGTCTTGAGGTCAACCCCCTTCCCAAGGCAGGAGTCCTTATATCATTGATGGAGATCCAAGTTCTCCATTATCCAACAAGACCAAACAGGTCTTGTTACTGACTCCTGAAGTCTTCATCCAATGAGATCCCATTTACATTCCGGACTAGAACTCAGAGTTTCCTGGTGATTGGTCCAAAATCACCTAGCTGGCTTTCATGCGTGTTAGGAAATGGTCATTGCCTAACTAGTTGGCCAGGTAATATATAAGCCAACATTATATGTTTACAGAATGAATAAGTATAATACAATTTTAAGAGCATTACTGAGTCATTCTGCATCCTGATTGGATGAGCTCTGTAGCAACTGTATTTAAGGAGAGCTTGATTGTGGTCAGTGTGGACATTACACCATCTTGTTCCCTGCTGCTCTGTTGTAGATATCTTTGGTCTCTTTACATGGTCAATTTGATCATGGTTCATTTATTACTGCTTTTATGAACTGTTTTATATTGCTCCTGAATGATTCATGTATTGTTCTACGAACCAGTAAGAAGTTTTGTATCTCTGGATTGATTATGCATGGCTAAGATTTGGATTGGTAAAAGGACTATGAATTTGCTTTGCTCTATAAGTAAACTACTTCAAAAACCAGTTTGTATGCAGTTTATTCACAACTACTCTCAGCACCGTTTCCGTGCGCAAAAATTCCATGCTCTGCTTCATAACCGTTCCTGGTTATCTCACAACTATATCCTTAACAATGCGTATAGTAGAACTAGAACTCACAGTCTCCTGGTGACTGGCCCAAAGCCACCCAGCTGTTTTTCACACAAGGCGGTACTAGAACTCACTATCTCTTGTGATTGGCCCAAAATCACCCAGCCGGTTTTTATGCCTAAAATCAACCTAGATTTGCCATCCCCGGCCTTTTTCAATTATATGCAAACATGCCTAAAAATGACGAAGTTTCCCAACGTTTTGCAATATGCCACTACAACACATAAGATGCCTTGATTGTACATGCCTACGTAATTTGGCCCTCCACCCCTTTATCCTGCCATCCAGAGATACACATCAAAATCAAATAAAGCTTTTTTCCCCAACCCGTCTTTTCCAAGCAACCTCTCTCTTCCTGTCCTGTCTCTGAGAAGCAGGAAACGACTTTAAAACAATGCAAAGGCTACTCTTTTGTTCCATTTTAAAAAAAAAATGATGGATGAGAATCTAGATTGCAGCCTAAACCACAAGAGTCCGCAGATTGGGTTTTATTTATTTATTTGCCACAGGAGAAGCATAGAGCCTTCCTGGAAAATGACAGAGACCAGGTGACCGGTGCCCATGCGCTCGCCAGAAAACCAGAAGCTCAGCTTCCCAGCACGCGCATGCGTGCCAGGGAGATGCTCTTCCGATTTCTGGTGCTCCCCCACGCGTGTGCACTCCTGTTTTGGCACTGTGCTGAAACATTTCGCCAACACTGGTCTAGTGGTTACGGCACCAGTCTAGAAAATGGGAGACTGTAACTTAAGCCGTGAAAGCTACCTGGTGATTTGGGCCAAAATCTGCTGGCGGCTCCCGGATTGGAGCTGAAAGGCGAAAGGGATGCAGTATGCTCCTTCCCACATGCCGGGGCAGACCAGGTGTCTCGATAGAAAAACACTTAATCTCTCTCCCCTGGCTCAGGATGATGAAGGGAGGAGAACTTGTGGCTCAGAGGTTAATACAACTGCCTAACATGCAGGCAGTCCAAGTTTGAATCCGAGTAAGGGTTATGTCTAGCTGATGAGAGCTAAATAACTTGAAATAGTTTCTAGGCTTTATCAAACATCAAAGCAGCATTTTGTTGTCTGTTGTGGGACTTAAGGGAGACTAAGATAGATCTATTTCTGACTCGCTTGTACTCTTCAGTTAGCCACACCCTCATCTCATGACTCCTCCCTGTAATGGTCAAATATTTATTTTATTTTCTTTTCGTAGGTCTTTATGTGTATTTTATATGATTGATAGATATATAGATATATATTTGGTCAGACTTTTAATAACTCAATGGTATGACAACCATGTTCCAACTAGTTCTGGTGCTTTCTTAGGAACTTGCTGGCAGAGAAGCACTGTTCTGAATCCAACTTTGGCATCCCTTAATAGTTTAGTTCCATGGTGGCTGCTGGCTGACCCCAACCTCAGCGCAATTGGCCAGCTGCCCTCTTCCTCTCCCGTCACAGCTCTACGATCAAGAGCCACAAGCCGTTTTTGCAAAGAAGGGGCCTTTTCATGCCTTAAGACTTAAAACAGAATCTTAATTCAGTCAAGTCACTGTAAGCGCTTGTTTGGTGCCAATGTTTGTTTCTCTCTCTCTCTCTCGCTTCTTTGTGCTCAATTCGAGCCATTGCGGAAGAGTGTTCATAACAGACGGAACGAGCCAATTGTAGTTGATGCTACGAACCTTGGCTTAAACAAAAGTTGGCTTAGCAAAGTTGTGAAGCACCCTCAGCATCTTGAATGGCAGAGAAAGGAATCAATATACTATATCTTTCTGCATTAGGCACACTTCAAACCCCAAGAATACACTAAGGCAGACATTTGTCCACCCCAAGGATAAAAAAGAGCCTTGGTGGCACAGCAGACTAAAGTACTGTTAATTAGCACTTAGCTGCCAACTGCTTGCAATTACTGCGAGTTCAAATCTCATCAGGCTCAAGGTTGACTCAGCCTTCCATCCTTTCGAGGTAGGTAAAATGAGGACCGTGATTGTGGGGGCAATAAACTGACTTTGTATAAAAAAGAACACCGCTTTGGGGGGGGGACAAAAGCCCGACTAAGCAGGTATATACAAAAGTATGAAGGCAATTGCTTAACGCATTGTAAGCCGCCCTGAATCTCTGGAGAAGGGTGGCATATAAATCTAACCAATAAATAAATAAATCGCCCAGACACTAACTGAGCAGTGTGGTATATATGCAGTGCAATGCAGTGAGGCATGGGCAGATCTGTACATTGGGGAAACAAAACAACCACTTCATAAACGCATGGCGCAACATAGGAGAACAAACCCACGAGGACAAGATTCAGAGTCCATCTGCATATAAAAGACAAAAGGCCGCTCTTTCGAAGACAGCAAAGTCCACGTTTTGGGCAGAGAGGACCGTTGGTTTGAAAGAGGGGTCAAAGAGGTCATCTATGTCAAAATTGAACAGCCCTCTCTCAACAGAGGGAGAGGGATATTTTCTATTCTGTCCTGCTCATCAGTTCTCTAGATTTTTAGACACGGGTCCTTCCTGTCGATTCCTTGCATGCATAACAGGAGTGAACAATAAACATCCTCATTCTCAATCCACATTCTGCATCTACTGCTTTCTAAATTGGGAAAGAAGTTAAGAATCCCTTTTAGTCCCTAACTGCATTACCTGTAAGACTAAATTAGAAAGCAACCCCAGGGTTGTGTGACTTTTGTTAACATCTCACCTTGTTGATTTTGTTGGTTTTGGGAAGCGTCTGGCTGATGTGCAGATCTGAATATCTGGGGGGTTTCCGCAACGGATTGTTGATATCACATGGCACAGATTCTGTCCGGACTAATCTTGCTGAATCAAAAACAAAAGAGAGAAAGAAAGAAAGAGAAAAGGCTGGAGAAGAGGAAAATCAAAACAAAGAAAGAGGCGGAGCAAAACATTCCACCTTGGGCGATCTGTTATTTTACCGCTTCTTTGAACCAATACAATGTTTAGCGTAATCTGGTCATTTAAAGTATTCGGTTGAAAATTAGAAACGTGACTGTAGTGGCTCTTACCTCCACGGTGGATGATCAGCAGGTGACACGGTGGGGCCTCTTTGGTACATTTGTTGTGGCACTTTAACCTAGGAGGAATCAAGCCAAAAAACATCTGGTTTGAGACTCGGCTCATGGGAAGTGGGACTTCAGAAATAGTCAGATTAGATTACTGACCAAGGTGGTATTCAGCCGGTTCTGGTAAACCGGTAGCGGAAATATTGAGCAGTTTGGAGAACCGGCAAATACCACCTCTGGTTGGCCCCGTCCCCCCGATCTATTCGTTGCCTGCTGAGCCCAGCTGACCGAGTCCCAGCTGATCAGCTGGGTCTTCTTTTGTTGCCATGCACAGGAGAATGGAGCTGGAAAGCAAGTTAGTGGGATGGGGAGGGAATCAGTGGGAATCAGAGCAGCAATCAGCCCTGTTACCTTGCATGGGGTAATTGCCCTCATTTTGAGTTGGATCGTGACTTTTATCCTTCTGTATACTTTGATCAATAAAACCGGAATACATTTTCTAATGAAACTCATATTTATTGTAAAGAAAATAAAACATCTTACTAATCTAAAATAATTACACATTGGCAAAGAATCCCCAGCCAGACCTTAGCTGGCAGGAGAACAAAAAAAAAGTTTTTAGAAGAAGAGGAAAAAAATGGTACATGCGCAGTAGATACTGATAAGGAACTTGGCATGCTACGGTAAATCTGAAAGTCCAGAAATAATAGCTCTGCTGGTAAATATAAAAACACAGTGACAGGAAGGTTGTCCTCGGTTTGGATCGATTCTCAAGAACCGGTAGTAAAATCAGCGGGAGGCTCTGCCCACTGACCCGGACGTCATCATAAGTGATCTGCCTATGCGCAGAAGCTTCTGTGAGGGCGCGATGCACGATGCAAACCAGTAGTAGAGGTAAGTAGAACCCACTCCTGGAGGGAATGGGGATTTTACAATATCTTTCCACTGGAGTGGGGTGGGAATGGAGATTTTGCAGTAGCCTTCCCCTGCCATGCCATGCCCACCAAGCCACACCCACAGAACTGATAGTAAAAAAAAAATTGAATCCCACTGATTACTGCCCTTCCAGAAGAAGTGCAATGGGGTTTCTTTATATGTATGTATGTATGTATGTATGTATGTATGTATGTATGTATGTATGTATTTATTTTACTTAGATCCTGCCTTTGTTATTTTTTATAAACAATTTAAGGGGAAGAACAAACCTGATACTCCTTCCTCCTCCTATTTTCCCCATCATGACAATCCTGTGAAGGGGGGGTTAGGCGGAGAGAGAGGGACTGGCCCAAAGTCGCCGAGCCATTTTTCATGCCTAAGTCTCGACTAGAACTCCCACTCTCCTGGTGATTGGCCCAAAGTCACCCAGCTGTCTTTCACACATAAGGCGGGGCTAGGATTCATTATCTCTTGGTGATTGGCCCAAAGTCACCCAGCTGTCTTTCACGCCTAAGGCGGGGCTAGGATTCATTGTCTCTTGGTGATTGGCCCAAAGTCACGCAGCTGGCTTTTCTGCCTAAGGCGGGAGTAGAACTCATTATCTCCTGCTGATTGGTCCAAAGTCGCCCCGCTGTCTTTTACACCTAATGCAGGACTAGAACTCACCGTCTCCCAGTTCCTAGCCACTAGCAAACTGGTTGTCTACAAAATTATAGGACGACAAAGGCTTCCAGATCAAACTGGCTGATTGTGTAAAATCAGCACTTCCAGCTCTCTGATACCTAAGGCCCAGCCTTGACAAATATTGGTGAAAAAAAGCCCTTATTTTAAGACTCCTTATGAAATGGAGTTGCAGGGAGATACATAGGAAGGGCCAGATGTCTGCAGCGAAGGAAAGCAGGACCTAACCACAAGTGTTCGGTATATTAGGTGTCTGGGGAATGCACACACGACAAAAAAGGAGACGTACTTGCAGTTTTTACATTTCAGCCCAAACAACATTCCTTTCCCACAGACAGTGCATGTCTGAGACATCCAATACTTTGTGGAAAACCTGGAGAGAGAAAATGAAAGAGACAAGGAGACAAAGAGAGAGAGAAAGAGAGAGAGAGAAGGAGAGCGAAAGAAAGAGAAAGAAAAAGAGACAGAGAGAGTGAAATAGAAAGAGAGAGGAAGAGGGGGAGAGGAAGAGAGAGAAAGAGAGAGGGGGAAAGGAAAAGAGAAAGAAGAGAAAATGAAAGAGAAAGAGAGAATGTGTGAAAGAGAAAGAGAGAGAGAAGAGGAGGGAGGGAGGGAGAGACGGGGAGAGAAAGAGAAAAAGAAAAAGTATGAAGGAGAAAGAGAGAAAGAGCAAAAAAGAGAGAGAGGGAGAGAGAGAGGGAGGGAGGGGGAGAGAGAGAAATGAAAGAGAAAGAGAGAGTGAGAAAGAGAGGTAGGGAGAGCAAAAGAAAGAAAGAGACAGAGAGAATGAAATAGAAAGAGAGGAAGAGGAAGAGAGAGGAAGAGAGAAAGAAAAGAAAATGAAAGAGAAATAGAGAATGTGTGAAAGAGAAAGAGAGAGAGAAGAGGAGGGAGGGAGGGAGAGGGAAAGAGAAAGAAAAAGTGAAAGAAAAAGAGAAAGAGAAAGAAAGAAAGAGAGAGGGGGGAAGAGGTAGGGAGAGACAGGGAGAGAAAGAGAAAGAAAAAGTGAAAGAAAAAGTGTGAAAGAAAGAGAGAAAGAGCGAGAAGAAAGAGAGGGAGAGAGAAAGAGAGAGAGAGGGAGGGAGGGGAGAGAGAGAGAGAGAGAGAGAGAGAAGAGAGAGAGGTTGGCCTCTGTTAAGTCTATAAAAGCTTTCTCTTCTCCAAATGAGAGCATTTCTCACCGAATAAATCTTCCATGATTTCGGCAGTCTTAGTTCTCCCAGGCACCTGTGTCCGAATTACTTATTGATTTTTGCCATAGCAAGCCAATACAAATCAATTGCAACTCACTTGCTCTTAGTAGTTAAACGCAAGTGAGATTTTATTTTTTATTTTTATTTTTTGAGTGAGTCAAACCAACTATATACCCACCGAGGCAAAGAGGGCAGTTGGGAACTTTGCTAATTTTTACGGCTACCTATAAACACCCCCAGAACCAACAAAATATGAGGTTGTGTGAAATTCCGTTTCGACACATAGCACGCTAGCGTCCTTGAACGACTCCATCGCCTGGAGTAACTCTTTACGCATACGTGTTCTCACAATGGTTATTAAGGGATTGGAGTATTGTTTTATTTCCTTGTCCCCAAGTATCCATAGCTACCGGTAACAATGGTGCATAGAAAACTGAAGAATGAGTGATATCTATTTAAGATATCGCTCTCAAGTGATATCTATTTGAGCTATCACCCACAAGGAGGATATAAACAGCTACCCTTGCATCCACTATATCGTAAAATAAAATAACTATCTCTGCCTGCGCTCCACAGATCCTTCTTTTATATATATATATATATATATTTGTTATACCTGTGTTTGATTGAGTTTCCGAGATCCCGTCTAGGAATTTGGGGGGACCAGCGAGGTACTGAGAGAGTATCTGGAGACAGAGAAGGAAGACAAGAAGAATACAATGAATAAGGAGAGAAAAAATGGCTTTCTCTTCAGCCATGAGGAGGATCTTATTTATTATTTATTTATTTTATGCAATTTGTATGCCGCCCTATCTCTGTAGACTCAGGGCGGCTCACAACAAATAAAAAAAACAAACATAGAATACATACACAAAGTATACAAATATATAAATATATAATTTAAAACATATATTAAAACCCACTAAAATAATCAACCCCCTTAGTCCAGGATCTTGTTAATTAGGAGTTAATCCTAAATTTACTTTATTGTCAATGCACTTCGTACAACGAAATTTAATGCCATCTTCAGTGTAAAGTAACACATATGTGCTAGTCATTCCTGACTCTAGGGGGTGGTAAAGGTTCCTCTCGCACATATGTGCTAGTCGTTCCTGACTCTAGGGGGCGGTGCATGACTAAACGCCAAAGGCGCACGGAACGCTGTTTCCTTCCCACCAAAGGGGGTCCTTATTTTTCTGCTTGCATTTTTTACCTGCTTTCGAACTGCTAGGTTGGCAGAAGCTGGGACAAGTCACGGGAGCTCACCCCCATTATGCGGCGCTAGGGATTCGAACCACTGAACTGCCGACCTTTCGATCGACAAGCTCAGCATCTTAGCCACTGAGCCACAGCGTCCCTCTCGTCAGTGTACATTATACATAAAAAATAAAACGAAAACACCCGTCCTTCACAGTTGTTTTTCAGCCTACTTGTCCTTGTTTTTATTGTCCTGTACCGGCTGCCAGATGGTAATAGTTCCAAAAAAAAAAAAAGGGTGCCCAGGATGAGATGGATCTTTAAGAATGTTTTGAGCTTTCTGAAGGCACCAGGAGCTATAAATCTCTTCCAGAGAGGGGAGAGGGCAACCCATGATCCTCTGGGCAATGACAATGACCCTCTGGAGTGCTGTCCTATCTGCCACTGTGCAACTGGCAAACCAGACACAGGTGCAGTAAGCGATAGATACTATTAGTTTTCTGGACTCCTTTTGGAACTTAAGGCAGGTCTTTTCCCAGGATTTTCATTTCTTTTTCCCCAGTCCAACTGCTGAATTCCGATCTCGCCTACCAACAGAAAGGGACATCTTCAGGTTTATTGCACATGCTTTCCCTACATCCCCTGATAATAAGACATCCCCTGATAATAAGCCCAATCAGACTTTTTGAGCGCATGGCAATAAGGCCAAGCGCTTATTTCAGGGTTCAAAAAAAAATATAAGGCAGGGTCTTATTTTCAGAGAAACACAGTAGTTTACCTGGTTTATGCTAAAAAGACCAGGTAATATTATTTAGAACCATTTAGAATAGGGGTCAGCAATCTGCGGCTCTGGAGCTGCATGTGGCCCTTTCATCCTTCTGCTGCAGCTCCCTGTCACTCAAAATATGTATCACAATCACCAATGTGCGACACCTGCCGGCATGCAGTTTATTGAGCTTTTCAACCCTCGGTAGGCCAACCATGGATAAATCCAAAAAAAGAAAAGTTTCAGGAGAAAACAGACGTTTCATTCAACTCCATATGCTAGTTTTGTGGCCGCTCAAGAAATAGTCAGGCACCGGAAGGGTTTTGTGGCTCCCGGTGTTTTCTTTTCTGTGGGAAATGGGTCCAAATGGCTCTTTGAGTGTTTACGGTTGCAGACCCCCTGATTTAGAAGATATTCTGGGCTTGGAGGGGCATGAAACCATGCAGGGGGCTGGATAACGTTTCTCTACAGCTAAAGTGAACTAGCACCGAAGCGTTGGGCTTTTCAAATTCGGCTGCTCTCTGGAGGCGTCTCAAATCTTACCTAATTTCTCCGTGACCCACTCTGGAAGGGGTGTGTATGTTAGGGTTTCACTCTCCGATCTATCCATATTTAGGCAGGACTTGGACATATACAAAAGAATCGCTGGGGGGAAAAAATATAAAAAGGGGTCGGGGGAAACGCCATTGCATCCTTTCCCCAAGAGAGACCCAGGGAGAAAATCTCTTTTCCTGCTATGCTGCGGTTTGAACACCGGAGTCGTTGTGACCGCTATATCCTTTTTCATTCTCCCATCAAAACGCACGCATGCACGCACGCACCTCTGGCTCTCCAGATGCTTGACATTTCCTCCTCTCCCCTCCCCTCTCCACGGCCCGCCCAGCTCTGCTTCTGACCCACCAGAACGAAGCCTTCTCCGCAGGCTTGCAAATGACTGTTTGAAAGAATAAATACCCTGGCTTGCCTCGAAGAGCAAATTAAAAGAAAGCTGACGACCGTTGCAACCAGGAGCCCCGCCAGGAAAAAAAATTAAAGCAAATGGATTCTCAGAGACTGAAATGCCATTCGGGGCTATGTATATATATATACCTGGACTGCTGGAATTTGACCATCTGTAAGCATCGAGCAGGCAGGCGGTAGCATTAGACCCTGAGGGTTTTTCTATGTACATCAGTCAATCTTTGAGCCCTCGGGCTCCGGAGAAGCAAATTTTATAGCATTTTATCTTAGAGGCTTTCAATGCCGAAGTTTGCTTTCGTTATCCCAGCTTGGTTATAAAGGCAGGTGAAGGTGTGTGTGTGTGTTTTTTTTTAATTACGTGCCATTTTTGGAAGGTTACATTTGCATCTGATTTCCTGTGTGGTGATAAAACTCCCTTTGCTGCGTAAGAAAGCATAACTTAGAGGCACGGTCGGTTTTACGGAGCGAAGAAAAGGGGAAAAAAAATAATAATAATATTGCCGAGAGCTAGGGACCAAATGCAGTCAGCCCTTCGATTCCAATGCGGAAGGACGTGATAAGGAGAACATTTCCAAATTCATCCCATGCTCGCTCCAGAAAAGTAAAGTCCTGCACTTAGGTAAGAAAAACCAAAAGCATACATATAAACTGGCTTAATAGCAGTGACTAGGAGAGGGATCTTGGAGTCTTAGTGGACACCCGGCTAAATATGAGCCCACAGTGTGCAGCAGCGGCCAAAAAAGCCAATGCAATCCTAAACTGGAGCTCTGGTGGCTCAGCAGACTAAAGCAGTGTTATTAACGGTTATTAACATTCAGCTGCCTGCAATTACTGCCAAGTTCAAATCCCACCAGGCTCAAAGTTGACTCAGCCTTCCATCCTTTCTAAGGTAGGTGAAATGAGGACCCAGTTTGTGGGGGCAATAAGCTGACTTTGTATAAAATATACAAAAGTATGAAGGTTATTGCTTAATGCATTGTAAGCCGCCCTGAATCTCCGGAGAAGGGCAGCATATAAATCAAATTTTAATAAAAAAAATCATTAACAGAGGGATACAATCAAGATCAAGGGAGGTACTAATACCACTCTATAAAGCCTTAGTAAGACCAAACCTAGAGTACTGCATCCAGTTTTGGTCACCACACTATAAAAACGATAATGAGACTCTGGAAAGAATGCAGAGAAGAGCAAGCAGGATGATGAGGGGACTGGAGGATGAAACATACGAAGAACGGTTGCAGGAACTGGGCCTGGCTAGTCTAGTGAAGAGAAGGACCAGGGGAGACATGATAGCATCTTCCAATATTTGAGGGGCTGCCACAGAGAGGGGGGGGTCAAGCTATTCTCCAAAGCACCCGAAGTCCAGACAAGGAATAATGGATGGAAACTGATCAAGGAGAGATTCCACCTGGAAATAAGGAGACATTTTCTGACAGTGAGAAGAATCAACTCATGGAACAGGAGTTGCCTTTGGAAGTTGTGGGAGTTTCATTCCTGGAGGCTTTCAAGAAGAGACTGGACTGCCACCTCTCAGAAAGGTTGTAGAGCCTGCTTGGGTGGGAGGTTCGACTAGATGACCTCCAAGGTCCCTTTCAACTCTGTTACTTTCCCTTTTTTGTTAGGGGTCTATGTTGCCTCTCACCCACCCACCAATATTCAGGTAGTCCTTCACTCAATGACCGTTCAAAGCTACAACGGTACCGGAAAAAGGGACGTTTTCACACTTATGACCGTTGCAGCATCCCCCCCCCCATGGTCACATGATTTACATTCAAATTGACTCATATTTATGACGGTTTCAGGGTCCCAGAGTGACATGATTCCCTCTTATGAACTTCTGATGATGCAAAGTCAACTGGGAAGCCAGATTTACTTAACAACCGCGTGATTCCCTTAATGACAGCAGTGACTCCCTTTAACAAACGCGGCCAGAAAAGTCGGAAAATGGGGCCAAAACTCACTGAACAATTTTCTCACTTAGCAATGTTAAGTTCTGGGCTCAATTGGGGTCATAAATTGAGATCTACCCATATTTACAACGATATCAGCATTCTCAGCCAGCTTCCAAGCCCGCTAAATCAACCGGGGTGGGGGTGGGGCAGATTCACTTAATGACCATGTGATCCACTTAATGACCATGTATTCCACTTAATGACTGTGTGATCCACTTAATGACTGCAGTGATTTGCTTCCCCATTGACTTCCCCATGAACTCTGCTTCTCGGAAGGTCCGAAAAGGGGATCGCGTAACCCTGGGACGTCGTAAATGTGAAGCAGTTGCCCAGCATCTGAATTTTCATCACGTGACCATGGGGATGTTGCAACGGTTGTTAAGTGTGAAAAAACGGTCGTAAGTCCCCTTTTTTCTATGCCGTTGTAACTTTGAACGGTCACTAAATGAACCATCGTAAGTCGAGGTCTACCTGTGCTTCGGCAATACTGATGAGCCAAATGCTCTCACCTGGTTCTGGCCTCTTACGGTGCCCAGCTCGACCCTTAAGATTTCTACCTGCACTTTATTCCGCTCTCTCTCTCTCTCTCTCTCTCTCTCTCTCTCTCTCCTTCCTTCCTTCCTTCCTTCCTTCCTTCCTTCCTTCCTTCCTTCCTTCTTTCCTTCTTTCCTTCTTTCTTTCTTTCTTTCTTTCTTTCTTTCTTTCTTTCTTTCTTTCTTTCTTTCTTTCTTTCTTTCTTTCTTTCAATTGATCTGCCACCCACCTCAACCATTCTAGGTGGGACTCCTAGACTGGGGTCCAAAATCTTGCGCCTGCCTCCTTTGAGGAATTAGCATTTCAACAATCAGGCATTAAATCAAAGTTCTCTGCCCGAGAGCCCTGGAAAGCGGCTGATTTATACTGCTCAAGATCTGGTCTGGATGAGCCGAGAGGCACCGCTTTATTTTCAGAAATGCCATTTGCTCATCCCTAAATCAACTTACACAGACGAGCTGCCCTCTCCTCTTTCCTTCCCTCCCTCTTTCTATCCCTCCCTCCCGCTCTTTCTCTCTCTTCCCCTCTCTCTCCCTTTCTTTCTTTCTCTCCCTCCCTCTTTCCCTCTCTTTCTTTCTCTCCCTCCCTCTTTCTCTCCCTCTACTCCTCTCTTTCTCTCTCTCCCACCATATCTCCCTTTCTCTCCCTCCCTCCATCCCTCTTTCTCTCCCTCAATCCCTCTCCCCCTCTTTCTCCCCCTCTCTTTCTCCCTCTCTCTCCCTCCATCTTTTTCTCCTTCCCTCTCTCCCTTTTTCTCCCTCCCTCTCTTTATCTCTCTTTTCCCCTCTCTCCCTTTCTCTTCCTCCCTTTCTCTCCCTTTCCCCTGCCTCTTACTCTCCGTCTGTCCCTCCCTCTCCCTCTCCCTCTCTTTCTCTCTCTTTTCCTCTCTCTCTCCCTTTCTTTCTCTCCCTCCTTCTTACTCTCCATCCATCCCTCTCCCCCCCCCCACTGCCTCTCCTCTCCTCCTTTGTGGATCCAGGCAATTACAGATGCTTACCTGAAGTTAAATTAAGCCCTCTGCTTTAGCACAGGTTATTTCGACTGACTTTTACTCAATTAAATCCCGCTCTTTTACAGAAGAGGAGGAGGAAGGAGGGGGCCTAGCTGAGGCACTTAATTACTTTCTATAACATGCTCATTTGCCAAATATATTTATATATATTATTAAAGTCTACCAGGAATTTTGCGACCTCCGAACAAAGCCCCGAGAAACCTTCTGTGGTTCGCAGGTAATTATTTCCATTACAGGCGTGAGGGATGAAGGATCAGAAGGATTATCGATGCCTCCGATGTTTGCGGTGGCATGTAAGGTAAAGAGGAAGAAGGTTGAAATGCGGCTGCGGAGGAGCTCCGGTAGGTTTCAGAGAGGGTGCGTGGCAAAGCTAATTTAATATTTTCTTTTCCAAGCCCAAAGAAGATGAAACGGTAGCAATTTCCTTGATGTTAAAAGAGGAATCGTAGCAATAAAAGGCAACTGTCTGGTTGTATTGTGAACCTGGAGTCATAAATCAGGCAGGAAGTTTCCTTTCCACCCTTATAACAGGGTGGAAAGGAAGGACAGAAAGAAAGAAAGAAAGAAAGAAAGAAAGAAAGAAAGAAAGAAAGAAAGAAAGAAAGAAAGAAAGAAAGAGAGTGAGAAAGAGAGAGAAAGAAAGAAAGAGTGAGAGAGAGAGAGAAAGAAAGAAAATAAGAAAGAAAGAAAGAAAGAAAGAAAGAAAGAAAGAAAGAAAGAAAGAAAGAAAGAAAGAAAGAAAGAAAGAATAAAATAAAATAAAATAAAATAAACAAGAGCCTGGAATAAAGATAACAGAGCTGGAAGGGGACCCTGGAGGTCTTCTAGTCCAACCCCTTGCTCAGGCAGGAAACCCTGCACCATTTCAGACTAATGGTTGTCCAATTTTTAAAAACTCCCAGTATTGAAGCATTCACAACTTCTGGAGGCAAGTTGTTCCACTGATTAATTGTTCTGACCGTCAGGAAATTTCTCCTTAATTCTAAGTTGCTTCTCTCCTTGATGAGTTTCCACCCGTTGCTTCTTGTCCTGCCCTCAGGAGCTTTGGAGAATAGCTTGACTCCCTCTTCTTTGTGACAGCACCTCAAATATTCGGAAGACTGCTATCCTGTCTCCCCTGGTCCTTCTTTTCATTAAACCAGACATTCCCAGTTCCTGCAACCGTCCTTCATATGTTTTAGCCTCCAGTCCCCTCATCCTCTTTGTTGCTCTTCTCTGCACTCTTTCTAGAGTCTCCACATCTTCTTTACATCGTGGTGACCAAAACTGGATGCAGGATTTCAAGTGTGGCCTTACCAAGGAGTTATAAAGCTGTATTAACACTTCACGTGATCTTGATTCTATCCCTCTGTTGATGCAGCCTAGAACTGTGTTGGCATTTTAACCTCCAGTCCCCTAATCGTCTTATTTGCTCTTCTCTGCACTTTTTCTAAAGTCTCAACATCATTTTCTATTTTTTTTTTACATCGTGGTAACCAAAACTGAATGCTGTCTTCCACGTGTGGCCTTACCGGGGCATTATAAAGTGGTATTAACACTTCTTTACATGATCTTGATTCTCGTCGTTTTGGACAACTCTCTGCGCAGGGAACTGGCACAGTCCTTTCTTTCCAACCCTAGTCTCAGCTCTGCAGCTTTTGCTCCAGGGAGAACTATTCAGGTTTTGCCTCTCGGAGCTGACAAGCTCTGGTTGACAAGACACAGCGGTGGGGGAGAGGAGTGGGGGAGAAGGCCTGGGGGTCGCCCACTTCTCTCTTCCTCTTTGACAAGAGAGAGAACCACGGCGAGGTCAACGCGCCACGGCTGTCTCCCACTGATCGGCAGTTGTGACAACAGGACCCAAAATCTGCATGGCCCTTCGTGCCCCCTCCGCAGGGAAGTGGGGTCCAGCAGGCAAGCAGGCTGGCGGTGACACCTGGGGCGCCCCATGGAATCATCTCGCAATCATTACGGAGCGTTTCGAAGAACTGGCTCTGAAACATCCTTCCTTCCCTTTCTACTTAAGAGTAGATTTTTTTCTCCTCAGACTGAGGAGGGGGGGCTAATGAATGAAGAGGGATTCGGGAGCAGCTAAAACTGAATCATGGAATCATAGTGGGACTTTAAGAAGACTTATGTGATGAAAGTCTTATGTATCTGGTTTTATATCTATTAACCGCAATTAGAATTACTGTATACATATATGTAATCGTTCTGTCTTTATAGCTATATTTTGCCTATTTATATCCTTTTATTTGTGCCAATTTTTTTTCATGTGTCCATGGCTATGTCTATAATGCTACTTGTTTCTTTGTAGTTGTTGACAGATAGGTAGGTAGATAGGTAGGTAGGTAGGTGGGTAGATAGATAGATAGATAGATAGATAGATAGATAGATAGATAGATGGATGGATGGATGGATGGATGGATGGATGGATGGATGGATGGATGGATGGATGGATGGATGGATGGATGGATGGATGGATGGATGGATAGATAGATAGATAGGATAGATGGATGGATGGATGGATGGATAGATGGATGGATGGATGGATGGATGGATGGATGGATGGATGGATGGATGGATGGATAGATAGATAGAGATAGAGATAGATGAAAGAGAGAGACAGAAAGAAGCTGAGAGAGAGAGAGAGAGGTAGAGAGATGCTAGACAGACATGATATAGATAGAGAGAGAGAGAGAGATAGCAAGAGAGAGATAGAAAGAGAGAGAGAGAGAGAGACAGACAAACAGACAGACAGAGAGGCAGACAGAATTGTGTTTGCACAGCAATGGAAAAACAATTCCATTCCGTCAGAGGAGAAGCTAATTAAGAAAATATTAGAATATGCAGAAACGGATAGATTAACACTCACTATCAAGGATAAAGAAGAAACTGATTTTTATTTTTATTTTTTGATATGGGATGTATTTTGTCAATGGCTAGACAACAGAAACAGAAGTTAGAAAGGAGGAGACATAAAAAGAGGAAATGTTAATGTGGAGAGTTGTTAAAGAAGACGATGTTAAGTATTTTTGTTATTATATTATTCTATTATCAATATTATGATGATGAATGCTACAACAAATATGTGGGTTACGGCTGTTTAACAATAATGGTACCCAGATCACACACTGTTCGATGGAAATTGAACGTTATATAAATAAAATAAATAAAACATGGGGGACAATAGAGGGCTTCTAGTCCAACCTCCTGCCAGAGGCAGGATAAAAGGATGTTTTACCGGGTACAATGGACTTGAGAAAAAGAAAAAGAAAAATTAGATACAGATAATCTTTGATTTACAACCTTCCATTCAGTGACCCTTCAAAGAACTTGTGAAAAAGCCGAGAAAAATTAAATACTAATACTAAACACATATACAAATCATTTTAAAGAATAATATTGTATTATATATTCTCTTTGAAGAGCCTGGTGGTGCAGCAGCTTAAGCAGCAGCTTAAGTGGTGTTAAAGTGACACCAGCTGCCTGCAATTACTGCAAGTTCGAATCTCACCAGGCTCAAGGTTGACTCAGCCTTCCATCCTTCCGAGGTAGGTAAAATGAGGACCCGGATTGTGGGGGCAATAAGCTGATTTTGTATAAAAAAGAACACTGCTTAGGGGGGGCCGAAAGCCCTACTAAGCAGGTATATACAAAAGTATGAAGGCTATTGCTTAACGCATTGTAATCCGCTCTGAGTCTCCGGAAAAGGGTGGCATATAAATTAAATTTAAAAAAATAAATTAAAAAAATGAGACCAGAACATATTTTTTTTCATTGGGACTTATGGCTACTGAATTTTAAAAAAAGGACGCATGGAAGATTAATTTTTAAATCTGGTAACAGTAGAGAGGTTATTAAATGCACACAAAAAAAAAGAAAAGTATTGAAATTATCATAGTGGAGGGAATAGATTTTTAAAACTGTTAGGCTTAGCGGAGGGAGAGGGGACCCTCTCTTAAAATATTGCTCTGAAGTACCCACATCAGCCCACCTCGTCCAAATTTCATCTTCAAAATGTCTAACTATGGAGAGAGACACCCCTTTGGGTGTTCATCAGATAACCAATTAAGGCAAAAAATGTCCCAGGAGATGCCAGCCAAATTGTGAGAGCATCTCAATATGACAGGAGAATTTAAACAGACCCTAGAGGGGTCTCTCTCTCTCTCTCTCTCTCTCTCTCTCTCTCTCTCTCTCTCTCTCTCTCTCTCTCTCCCACCCTCCCTCCCTCTCCCTCTCCTTCTCTTTCTCTCTGTGTCGTTTTCATTTGTTTGTTCTCTCCCTCTTTTTTCTTGTTTATTCTCTCTCTTTTTTCTCTTGTACTCTCTTGTTCATTGTCCTTCTCATTCTCTCCTTTTCTTTCTCTCTTGTCCTCTCTTGTTCATTCTCTCTCTTTCATTCCCTCTCCCTTTCTCTCTCTCTCTTGTCTATTTATTTATTTTATTTATTTATTTATTTTGCCGAGTACATATTAGATAATATATATAAGTATAAGCATGAATTGAATACATAAAATGAGTACAATTCTCTCTCTCCCCCCCCCCCCTCCTTTGTTGCTCTTCTCTGCACTCTTTCTAGGGTCTCAGCATCTCTTTGGTATTGTGGTAACCAGGACTGGGCACAACATTCCAAGCATGGTCTCACTCAGAGTGGCAATAAATCAACCGATCAATGCAATATCTTTCACCCAGGCAAAGACAGTGCTTGCCTCCTCTCCAAGGGCCTTGTAAATAGGGATCCTTGATGCTCTCTGAGCTAGTTACTAGGTAACTAGCACTGACAGTGTTATCTAGGTTGGGTCATGAAACATCTGCAAGAAACCCATCGCTCAGAGCACCAAGGACCACACAGTCCTTCTCCCTTCTCCTTCTCCCTTCCCCTTCTCCCTTCTCCTTCTCCCTTCTTCTCCTTCTCCTTCTCCCCCCCTCCTCCTCCTTCTCCCTTCTTCTCCTTCTCCCTCCTCCTCCTTCTCCCTCTTCCTCCTCCTTCTCCCCTCTCCTTCTCCCTCTTCCTTCTCCTTCTCCCTCTTCTCCTTCTCCTTCTCCCTCCTCCTCCTCCTTCTCCTTCTTCCTTCTCTCTCCTCCTCCTCCTTCTCCCTCTTCCTCCTCCTTCTCCCCTCTCCTTCTCCTTCTCCCTCTTCCTTCTCCTTCTCCCTCTTCTCCTTCTCCTTCTCCCTCCTCCTTCTCCCTCCTCCTCCTCCTCCTTTTCCCTTCTCCTTCTCCTTTTCCCTCCTCCTTCTCCTTCTCCCTTCTCCATCTCCTTCTCCTTCTTCTTCTCCTTCTCCCTCCTCCTTCTCCCTTCTCCTTCTCCCCTCTCCTTCTCCCTCCTCCTTCTCCCTCTTCTCCTTCTCCTTCTCCCTCCTCCTCCTCCTTCTCCTTCTTCCTTCTCCCTCCTCCTCCTCCTTCTCCTTCTCCTCCTTCTCCCTTCTCCTTATCCTTTTCCCTCCTCCTTCTCCTTCTCCCTTCTCCATCTCCTTCTCCCTCTTCTTCTCCTTCTCCTTCTCCTTCTCCTTCTCCTCCTTCTCCTCCTCTCCACACATCCAACTCCCTTCTAACAGATGTTGCCTAGTTTGGGTCGTGAATCATCTGCAAGAAAATAACCCAGTTCAGAGAGCACCAAGGACCCCAAAGTTGTTCTCGTCCTCATCCTCTGTTACCTAGTTGGGTAATGAAACATCTGCAAGCTCCGAGAGCACCAAGAACTCCTCATCTCAACCCTGAGCTACAAACATTCTCCTCCACTGGCACCTTGTAAATAGGGCAAGAAAACGGGGGCCACTGCCTGGCGGCTTCTGAAAAGATACCATCAGGTAGCATGGATGCCAAGGCCGCCTGAACGGACCCCGGGAGATCCTCCTCAGCAGCTGCCATTCAACTCAAGATGAATGCCAGTACTCCCCCCACCCCCCACCCCCCCCCAGGCTGGGGCTGCCTATCATAACTGATGTCAGTGGCACCACCCGAAGGAAAGCCTTAGGCCCCGCGGGGCAGACAACAGCCATGGTGTCTTGACCCCTTCCATCTGGATGTCTTCTCCTGTTAGCCGGCCTCCGTTGCACGGTTGTTTTTCTCTCTGCCAGATTGTCAAGGAGAAGCATGGGGCTGACGCACCGATGCAAAAGCAAGACAGTGCTGTCAAAAGCCTGCTCTGGAGCATCTCCTGGTCTGTCATATTAATTAACTTGGGAATGACTCGGGCTGAATAACAGCAGCATTTACGGAGCTGGAAGGGACCTTGGAGGTCTTCTAGTCCAGCCCCCTGCTCGAGCAGAAGACTCTACGCCATCTGCCCTTGGCTCTGTAGGCATTGGCAAGGCTTTTGCTATTGTTAGTTGCAAAGTTGTGTCCGACCCATTGTGTTCCTCCAGGCCTTCCTGTCCTCTACCATCCTCTGGAGTCCATTGAAGCTCACACCAACTGCTTCAGGGACTCCATCCAGCCACCTCGTTCTCTGCCGTCCCCTTCTTCTTTTGCCCTCCATCGTTGCCAGCATTAGGCTCTTCTCCAGGGAGTCCTTCCTTCCTTCTCATTAGATGGTCAAAGTATTTGAGTTTCATCTCCAGGATCTGGCCTTCTAATGAGCAGTCAGGGTTGATCTCCTCTAGGACTGATCAATTTGATCGTCTTTGCAGTCCAATTTGATCGTCTTGCAGTCCAAGGGACTCTCAGGAGTCTCTTGGATCTACCTATCTATCTTATCTATCTATCTATCTATCTGTCTGTCTGTCTGTCTGTCTGTCTGTCTGTCTGTCTGTCTGTCTGTCTGTCTGTCTGTCTATCACCTATCTATTGTTGTTGTTAATTGCGAAGTTGTGTCCATCCCATCGCGACCCCGTGGACAACATTTCTTCAGGCCTTCCTGTCCTTTACCATCCTCTGGAGTCCATTGAAGCTCCCACCAACTGCTTCAGTGACTCCATCCAACCACCTCGTTCTCTGCCGTCCCCTTCTTCTTCTTTTGCCCTCCATCGTTCCCAGCATTAGGCTCTTCTCCAGGGAGTCCTTAGTTCTCATTAGGTGGCCAAAGTATTTGAGTTTCCTCTTCAGGAACTGGCCTTCTAAAGAGCAGTCAGGGTTGATCTCCTCAAGGGACTCGCAGGAGTCTTCTCCAGCACCAGAGTTCAGAGGCCTCAATACTTTGGCGCTCAGCCTTCCTTAGGGTCCAACTTTCACAGCCAAACATTGCAACTGGGAAAACCATCGCCTTGACTATACGCATTTTGGTTGGCAGGGTGATGTCTCTGCTTTTTAGAATGCTGTCTAGATTTGCCATGGCTTTCCTCCCCAGGAGCAAACCTCTTTTAATTTCTTGGCTGCAGTCCCCATCTAAGGTGATCTTGGAGCCCAGGAAAATAAAATCTGTCACTACCTCCATTTCTTCCCCATCTATTTGCCAGGAATGGAGAGGGTTTAAGGCTACCCTTTGATCTGATCCTACAGAGGAAGATAATTGCCTGAGATAGGGGTCTTATCAGAATTACAGAGTTGGAAGGGACCTCTGAGGTCTTCTAGTCCAACCCCCTGCTCAAGCAGAAGACTCCGCACCAAATGGCTGTCCGGTCTCTTCTTAAAAACCTCCAGTTATGGAGCATCTACTCCATAAAAGCAAGCCATTCCACTGATTCATTGTTCTTCCAGGAAATTTCTCTAGGTTCAAACTTTCCTTGGTTAAGTTTCCATCCACTGCTTCTTGCTCTGCCTTTAGATGCTAACAATAAAGAGTTGTAAAAGGGATAGAAGAGTTGCGGTAAAGAATAATAATAATAAAGTGGATCAGTGTTTGCATTTTGAATTTCAGCATTAGCGCTGAAGAACTTCAATCAGCCACCCCTTCCATTAAAATAGGTTCTTGGATCTAAAGAACAAAGAATAAAATTCAAAAAAAAAGAGAGCAGGGCACACCGTTGAGTAGTAATCAGATCTCTTTGGAGATCTGATTAGTAATCAGTAGTAGTAGTAATCAGATCTCTTTGGAGCCTCCATTGGACCTTGTATAAGATAAGGTAAAGGTTCCCCTTGCACATATGTGCTAGTCGTTCCCAACTCTATGGGGCAGTGCCCATCTACGTTTCAGAGCCAAAGAGCCAGCGCTCTTCATATGGCCGGCATGACTCAATGCCAAAGGCACATGGAACGCTGTTCCCTTCCCACCAAAGGGGGTCCCTATTTTTCTACTTGCATTTTTTTTTACGTGCTTTCAAACTGCTAGGTTGGCAGAAGCTGGGGCAAGTCACTAGAGCTCACCCTGTTACGCGGCACTAGGGATTCGAACCGCTGAACTGCCGACCTTCTGATCGAGAAGCTCAGCCTCTTAGCCACTGGTGGACCTTGTATAGCCAGCACAATTTCAAGACTGGATTGGAAGACCCATGCCCAACTTTTGTGTGTGTGTGTGTGTGTTTGTATGCCTCCCCTCTTCTCCTCCTTCCCCCAGAACTACCCCGCCAGGTCTGACTTACTTGTGGAGAACATGCCATCCGTATGGACCGGAGGAGTGGAAGGAAGGAAGGGAGGGTGCCCGACGAAAAAGGACCTCAAGGACCGTTCGGACAGGAGAGGAGAGCGTTGCGCAGGGATGTTCTCACAGCTCCCCACACTGTTGTGAATCTTGAGGTTCAAGGGCTTATCCTTCTTCTTGACCCTGGGAGGGAAGGAAGAAGAGAATGAGGCGTGAGAAAGGATCACCGTGAAAGGAGAGCTTTTGAAGGGTTCTTATAAACAGGCCAGTCAGCAGAGGTCAGAAGCTTAGAGAATGAAGTAGAGGTTAAGGTTGTCCAAGGATACCCACAGCTTAGAAATCCATTTCTGGTCATGACAAGCTGCTGGAAAAAAAAATTGGGCAAAGAACAAACCAGGGGTGGGATTCTACCAGTTCAGATCAGTTCAGGCGAACCGGTAGCTCCAACGTTTAGCTGGGAATGAACCGGTTCGTTCTGATGATCTGCCCGTGCCTTTATCTTCTCAGTTGATTCACGCGGCCGAGCCAATTGTGGCATGAATCAGCTGTGTTACTCCTCCGAAGAAACACAGAAGTGAAGATTTCTTGAAACTGTGTGCACGCACAAAGCGCGCAATCTCCAAACCGGTTGTTAAACCAGGAGGATCCCACCACTGGACCAAACTGATGGTCCACATTCCATAATAGGTATTGAACTGTTCCCAACTGTTCTGATGAGACTTGCCTGAGCTGTCCAGAAATTTACACCTTCCAGCCAGAACCAAGAAGGTTGATATTCCATCACTGGAAACCTTCTGGCTGTCTTATTTACTTACTTAGTGTATGATGAGAACATGTCAGAAGAGAAGTAAACACAGACACGCTATCCATGTCATTACACATAAAAGCTCTAGGGGGGTACAGCAGTGGCTTCATAACTGGATGAGCTATCCAGGTGGCTGCTTCTGGGGTGCTTCGTGCTTATCATCTAAGGCAAGGGTTCCCAACCCTGTTGTGGCCCCGTCCTCTGAGCCTATCCCTTTGGAGGAAGGCAGCTCTGAGCAGGAAGAAGAGGAGCCAGCCAGATCTCCCAGCCCTCCCCCTCTGGCACCGGCTCAGGTGCCAGCTGAAAGAGAGCCAAGTAGTGGGGAAACAGGTGTCTCAGATGAGAGTGAGGGAGAGACGTCATTCCTGGACGCACGCCAAAGAAGGCGAGAGAAAAGGGTACTGCAGCTGAGGCGTATGAGGAAATCCTGAGTCATTGGATTGGAGTCACGGGATCAATGACTCACTGGACCACACCCAGAAGCATATGTATATAAGACAGTACGGTGGGTTACGAAGTTCGTGACGAACAAAGCTAAACAAACGGAGCAACCTCGTAGTCTTGGAAGCTAGATGAACGGCAAAGCTACGTAGGAGATTTTCTTGTTTGTGTAAACCAATAAAGTCCTTGGCAGACGGTGTGCATATCGCTGCCAAGGTTGAGATAAGAACTGCGGAGTGTGCCAAGTGATTATTAACCCTCGGCTGGCTGTGTTTTTGTGGGTCTCTGAAGGGGGGGGACAGATCAAACCCCTGGGCTGTAGCACACTACCAGGCCGTGCCCTATTCAGAATTGGACCGCACAAATGGCTGGCCGAAGTGCATGTGTGCGTGCAGCTCAACATGTGCACCAGCCCGTTGCTCGAGCAAGTTAAGCTACACGCCTGCGTGCCAGCCCGCCACTCACACAGCCCATTCCCCTCTCCCTTCCCAGCCAGGTTGCCAAGCCACATGTCAACTCACAAAGCATCCCTGCTCTCGAGTTGCCATAGGCAAGGGGAGATGGGGAAATGGTGAAGCAGCACAGCAGCCAAAAACAAAATCACATTCCAGACGTATCTCTCTCAAGGCTGTCTCCGAGGTTACCCACAGCGGCCGGAGGGGAGTCATCTTTACAACCTGCGAAATTGCTCCGTTGGCGAAAGTGACTGATGACACACCCTGCGGGCAGGGCAGAAACAGGGTCAAGATTGGGCTGTAAATGACGTGGGGTCAGAGTTGGCTTCACTTGGAACGTGAACCGACATGAAGCTCCTAATAAATAACTGGATTTCTTTTGAAGCTTGGCTTGTGGCTCATGATTTAATTAGGGCATCTGTCGGAAAACCGCAAAGGTTGGAGACTGCTCTTCTAAGGAACCAGGGAACATATGTTGTGGACAAATTTGAACAAAATGTTTAATAGGTTGCATATCAGCACCACAATTGCAACAAGGAGAATCTTTCCATTCCCAATTGATACAGGACAATTTGATTTTATACATGTCATTGTGAATGCAGGATGGCTGCGTCTGATTGGGCTATTTTACAGGCAGGGTAAGGATCTGGTGATTGATTGATTGATTCGATTTATATGCCTCCCTTCTCCGGAGACTCACGGTGGCTTACAATGCATTAAGCAATAGCCTTCATACTTTTGTATATACCTGCTTAGTAGGGTTTCTGCCCCCCCTAAGCGGTGTTCTTTTTTTTTATACAAAGTCAGCTTATTGCCCCCACAATCCGGGTCCTCATTTTACCTATCTTGGAAGGATGGAAGGCTGAATCAACCTTGAGCCTGGGGAGATTTGAACTCACAGTAATTGTAGGCAGCTGGCAGCTAAGTGCTATTTAACAGCGCTTTAGTCTGCTGCTCCATCGAGGCTCCTGTGAGCCTTGGTGGAGCAAGTAGATTAGAATGCAGTATTGCAGGCTGACTCTGCTTACTGCCAATAGTTCGATCCCGACCAGCTCAAGGTTAACTCAGCCTTCCATCCTTCCGAGGTCGGTCAAATGAGGACCCAGATTGTTGGGGGGCAAGATGCTGACTCTGTAAACTGCTCAGAGAGGGCTGTAAAGCACTGTAAAGCGGTATATAAATCTAAGTGCTATTGCTATTGTGTTTGATTCTTATCATGGTTCTTTTTTTCCCTTCACCCACTTCCTCCCTTTTCTTCTGCCATTTTATTATATGTTATCAACACGGGGACTGCCTTGTTTTTATGACACTGTAATTTAAACAGGGAGTCGATTTGACTAAAGACACCTGTCCTGATTAAGTACACGAATTCAAATTAATAATTAATAATGAATGCAGCCATCCTTTCTTGTTGCTGGTTTGCTACAAATGGCTGATAGATTAATACAGCCAAACCTCTGGAGTTTTATCGATTCCAGGGGGCAAGTACAGTTAACAGCCAAATCATTACATTAGGTTCTGTTTGGTTTTCTCTCTGGCGATCCTTTGCTAAACTGAAAAACTTAAAAAGAGGACATAAACAAAAATAATAATAATAACAGAGCACAAACTCTCTGCTGTTTTATGCCCTACAAAAGAACTCAAACAATGGGAGGATTTGGTAAGTAGATTGAATGACTGCCTTGTCATGACGAGGAGGGCTTGCGTAGCTCAATGAAGCTATGAGCTATGCCGTGCAGGGCATTGGTGGAATCAAATTTTTTTACCACCGGTTCCGTGGGCATGGCTTGCTGGGCGTGGTGTGGATTGCTGGGCGTGGCAGGGGAAGTATACTGCAAAATCCCCATTCCTGGCCTGGTGGCTCAGCAGACTAAAGCATTGTGATTAACACCAGCTGTCTGCAATTACTGTAAGTTCGAATCTCACCAGGCTCAAGGTTTACTCAGCCTTCCATCCTTTCTAAGGTAGGTAAAATGAGGACCCAGTTTGTGGGGCAATAAGCTGACTTTGTATAAATATACAAAAGTACAAAGGCTATTGCTTAATGCATTGTAAACTGCCCTGAGTCTCTGGAGAAGGGCGGCATATAAATCAAATTTTTTTAAAAAAATTCCCATCCCACTCCTGGGAGAAGGATACTGCAAAATCCCCATTCCCTCCCCACTCCAGGGGAAGGATACTGCAAAATCCCCATTCCTTCCCCACACCTGGCGGAAGGATATTGCAAAATCTCCATTCCCACCCCACTCTGGGGCCAGCCAGAGGTGGTATTTGCCGGTTCTCTGAACTGCTCAAAATTTCCGTTACCGGTTCTCCAGAACCTGTCAGAACCTGCTGGATTTCACCCCTGTGTGTATATGTAAATGAGTTGAGGGCAATCCTGAAAGGCAAGTTATACCCAACATTAAAAAAACCAACGAGTGATAGAAATAATTCCTCTTCCCATCTGGTCCTTTAGGAAAGTGGAACGGATTTCCTGAAAGAGGACAAAGTTGCCTGATTCGGAGACTGACCAGAAGTATTCCATCCCACTACTACTTCTTGCAACCCTTCCTCTACTTGCTCCTAAGTATTCCTAAGAGGACACCACTGGGGTTTGCAAAGGAGAACATCTGAATAGCTGCAGTGGCAGCCATAAAAGCCAATGCAATCCTAAATTGCATTAACGGAGGGATACAATCAAGATCAAGGGAGGTACTAATACTACTCTATAAAGCCCTAGTAAGACCACACCTAGAATCCTGCATCCAGTTTTGGTCACCACACTATAAAAACGATAATGAGACTTTAGAAAGAGCGCAGAGAAGAACAACCAGGATGATTAAGAGAGGCTAAAACATATGAAGAACGGTTGCAGGAACTGGGCATGGCCAGTCTAGTGAAGAGAAGGACCAGGGGAGACATGAGAGCAGTCTTCCAATATTTGAGGGGCTACCACAGAGAGGAGGGGGTCAAGCTATTGTCCAAAGCACCAGAAGGCCAGACAAGGAACAATGGATGGAAACTGACCAAGGAGAGATTCAACCTGGAAATAAGGAGAAATTTCAGTGAGAACCATCAACCCATGGAACAGAAGTTGCCTTCGAAAGTTGTGGGAGCTTCATCACTGGAGGCTTTCAAGAAGAGACTGGACGGCCATCTGTCAGAAATGGTGTAGGGTCTCCTGCTTGGGTGGGGAGAGTTGGATTAGATGACCTCCAAGGTCCCTTCCAACTCTGTTCATCTGTTAAATCTGAAGTCAAGCTTTTTTCCCTGCTCCAACCTCAAAGAAGAAAGAAGTGAATTTTGCAAGGAACCAGAGTGATTTTTTTCTCCCCCAATCTCAGTACTTTCTGCCCTCTTGTGGTGAACGTTTTTAGTTTGGCCCGTGGAGATTGCAGAATGCGACCCACCCTTCCCACAATGGCTAATTTCTCCGGGAACGTTGCACCCATTTATCTTGTCTGGCCAATGAATCCTGATTGATGGGAGGCCTGGCACGATGCAACTTCCCCCTTTCCCTTTCTAGACCGGGGAAAACATGTTTTAAGAATCGCCACCTCAATTTGTCTCTGTCTCCGCACCATTTTGCTCCTTCCTGACAGGAGTTCTGTTTCCAAACAGGCTGTTCAGCCGAGTTGCAAAAAACTCGAGGAGCAAAAAAAAAAACAACAAACCTTGTTAACGTCCTCAGCAGAAGAAGTGTGAGGCCAAAAGCCACGTGAGACGGAACGGACAATCAAATGCTTCACTAAAATGAGATTTCTAGGAGGAAAGGTATCCTGAGGACTCGTCTCCTTTTCTCAGCCCTTATTTTGGAGTCCATTGTATGTGGTAACAGTCTCTTTGACAGTAACAAAGTTGGAAGGGACCTTAGAGGTCATCTAGTCCAACGCCCGCTCACGCAGGAGACTAGGGATTCGAACCGCCAAACTGCCGACCTTTTCTGATCGACAAAGCTCAGTGTCTTAGCCACCTGAGCCACCTAAAATGCTCTTTTGTTCTACACGGGCAGGGGGTTAGACTAGAAGACCTTCAGGGTCCCTTCGAGCCCTAGGATTCAGCTTAGCTGTACAAGCACTCCCTGATTTATGACCGCGATTGAACCCAACGTTTCCATGGCTAAGCGAGACATTTGTTAAGTGACTTTCACTCTGTTTTGTCACCTTTCGGGCCATGGTTGTTAAGTAAAATCATTGCAGTCGTTAAGTGAGTAACCCAGTTGTTATGGGAATCTGGCTTCCTCATTGATTTTGCTTGTCAGAAGGTCACAAAGGGGCTCCCACGTCCCTGTGATACTGCAGTCGTCATAAATATAAGTCAGTTGCCAATAGAATAGAATAGAATAGAACAAAACAGAATAGAATAGAATAGAATAGGAGGAGGTGGAGGAGAAAGAAAAAGGAATAGAACAGAATAGAGGAGAGGAGAGGAGAGGAGAGGAGAGGAGAGGAGAGGAGAGGAGAGGAGAGGAGAGGAGAGGAGAGGAGAGGAGAGGAGAAGAGAAGAGAAGAGAAGAGAAGAGAAGAGAAGAGAAGAGAAGAGAAGAGAAGATAGAAAGTACAGAATAGAATAGAATAGGATAGGATAGGATAGGATATAGGATATAGGATATAGGATAGAGAAGAGAAGAGAAGAGAAGAGAAGAGAAGAGAAGAGAAGAGAAGAGAAGAGAAGAGAAGAGAAGAGAAGAGAAGAGAAGGGAGAGGAGAGGAGAGGAGAAGAGAATATAGAATAGAATAGAATAGAATAGAATAGAATAGAATAGAATAGAATAGAATAGAATAGAATAGAATAGAATAGAATAGAATAGAATAGAATAGAATAGAATAGAATAGAAATAAGGAGTAGAGTAGAGTAGAGTAGAGTAGAGTAGAGTAGAGTAGAGTAGAGTAGAATAGAAAGGAGGAGGAGGAGGAGGAGGAGGAAAGAAGGAGAATGGGATGGCATGGCATGGGATGGGATAAGGATATAGAATACTTTATTGGCCAAGTATGACTGGACATACCCAAAAGATTTGTCTCCGGTGCATAAGCTCTCAGTGTGCATACAAGCCAACAAGTGATGATTATCATCATCATAAAATACAATCGTAAATCACAGCCATCACTCAGCGATAGTCATAGGATACTAAATAACGCAATCAACACAAGCGATACTAAACACAACACAACACATGATACTAAATAAAAGCAATCAACATAAATCATGAGATACAACAACACGCTGCAGTCAAAAGAACCTAAGGAAATGGGTAATCGGGACAGATGAGAAGGATAATTGGTAATATAGCCCTACTAGGGGAATCTGACATCCCAGGGCATAGACAGCAGGGTGATAATTAGTTGTTTAAAGGGAGCTCGGCCCCCAAAGCCCTTTGTATATAGCAGAGATTTCATTGCCTGAATGTCTTTCTACCAAGTTGCGCAAGAGGGACTAAAATCGTTGCAATGTTGGAAATGACCACCTGAGCATTCTTGTTTATTTTTCCTATCCTGTCTTTTTGTGAAGGACATAACACAAAACCTTTCCATTTGAAATGCGAGGATTAAACAAATAGTCTAAATAGACAAGCGGCATGACAAAATCCAGCATTTCGGAATTGCCAGTGATTTTTTTTAAAAAAAATGGAACAAGATTATTGCTTAATCTTGATTTTCCATTAAGATAACGAATGACGGTAGCATTTGAGCGAACACGACGGTGTTAGTGATCGCACTCCCAGATATGATAGGTGGTGAATCCTTCTGGAAAAATAAAGAGACGTTTCTATTTTCTGGAGAGGAAAAAAAACAACTATCAGGATCCTTTTGGCAAGAAGAGAGAGAATTGGGGAAATGGGATCTCCACCATTGGGAAATTAATTTTTTAGTCGAAATAACAGCAGGTGTAATTCTGGAAAAAAAAAAAAAAAAAGCAAAACGTCGCAAGGAATATTAAAACCTGAACATCGTGCACTACTTCTGCAAGTGCTCATTAACGGACAGAAAATGACACTGAAAAACAAACAAACAAAACAAACTCGGATTCACACGTTTAAGCCCCACAATGTAATTTGCTTGTTTTGTAGCTTTGTGGGTTCCCACAGCACCCCAAATTAACCACTTTCTTAACACGGCACTGCTGAGCTCGTGCTGTACTAAGTCACCAGCCATAGTTACCAACCACCTAATGAGTTCGTCACACCACACACCAAGCGGGAACAATGCGTAGGATGTTGTGGGAGCCAAACTTATATCTCGGGAGAATCTGATCATTAAAAGCTACCTGCACTCTGCCCCCTTGGTGTGCAATTCAATGCTCACACTGGAGAGGCTTCCTTCCTTCATTTGCCTCTCTCGGTTGCCCATAAATGTATCACACATCTGCAACAGATGTGCCGTCAGCGCACATTTATAATATAATATAGTAACAGAGTTGGAAGGGACCTTGGAGGTCTTCTAGTCCAACCCTCTGCTTAGGCAGGAAACCTTACAACCACTTCAGACAAATGGTTCTCCAACATCTTCTTAAAAACTTCCAGTGTTGGAGCATTCACAACTTCTGGAGGCAAGTTGTTCCACCAATTAATTGTTCTCAATTGTCAGGAAATTTCTCCTTCGTTCCCAAATTGCTCTCTCCTTGATTAGTTTCCACCCATTGCTTCTTGTCCTGCCTTCTGGTGCTTTGGAGAATAGCTTGACTTCCCTCTTCTTTGGGGCAGCCCCTAAGATATTGGAAGACTGCTATCCTGTCTCCCCTGGTCATTCTCTTCTCTTCACTAGACTAGCCATGCCCAATTCCTGCAACCGTTCATCGTATGTTTTAGCCTCCAGTCCCCTCATCATCCTGGTTGCTCTTCTCGGCACTCTTTCTAGAGTCTCCACATCTTTTTTTTACAAGTGTGGTGACCAAAACTGGATGCAGGATTCTAGATGTGGTCTTACTAGGGTTTATAGAGTGGTATGAGTACCTCCCTTGATCTTGATTGTATTTTGGATATGCTGAAACTGATGGCCCCGTTGGAAGCCTTGATGAACAAACCATGGTAAGAAAAACAAGCCATCTAGCCCGAAGATTCAGTCCAGTTTGTTTTCCGAACAGAGATGTGTGTCCCTAAGAGGTCATACCAAAGAAAAGTAACAGAGCCTGCAAAAAAAAAACACATAAAAAACCCTCGCATTCCTTTCTCCTGATCCGGAACAGACATCCTCTCCTTGTGAGGCCTGTTTTCAACACATGCCCTTCTTCAGCTCTGTGGGCATCTGGAGAAACCACGGGTAGGAAATGACTGCATTGGGAGCATCTCCAAGACCTTACTGAACGATGCATCTGACAAAGACTGGAGCAAGGGTTCAGGAAGGAAAGGAAGAAGGGAAGAGAGACCAAAAAAACAAAAACAAAAAAGCAATTATCGACTCTCTTTCTAATAGGTTAATTGTTTCCCAGCACAGGAAAAGATGCTATTTGCTTTCAGATTGCCAAGGGACATGCTGTAACCAATTTATTTTTTTAAGGAAGTTTACACGTTGCCCCCCCCCCCCCGCTCAGGCTTACAATTGCCCCCATGAGCCAAAAGGACAAGCATGAAAGGGAAAAGTTGATAAGAGCTGAAGAGAAATCAGTAGGATCTACCAAGCGGTAGGGATAGTGAGCTTTTGATGTGTCATCAGTTAGGTGTTGCCTTATGGTCAAGTGATGGAGTGACCCATAGAATGGAGTGATAGTAGTACCAACTTTGTACTGAACTGGTGAGTCGATGCTTGGAATGCTAGTATGTACAGCTCTGGTCACCCTGATATAAAACGGTGAAGAGGCTCTAGAAACAGTGCAGAGAAGATCAACAAAGATGATTTGGGGTCTAGAGATAAAGCGCATGAATGGTTGAGGGATCTAGGTATCTCTAGTGATCTAGGTATCTCTAATCTAATAAAGAGAACCCTTCCTTCCTTCCTTACCTCCCTCCTCCTCCTCCTCCTCCTCCTCCTCTTCTTCTTCTTCTTCCTCCTCCTCCTCCTCCTCCTCCTCCTCTTCCTTTATTCTTCTTCCTCCTCCTCCTCTTTTTCTTCCTTTCTTCTTCTTCTTCCTCTTCCTCCTCTTCGTCCTCCTCCTCCTCTCTTCTTCCTCCTCCTCCTCCTCCTCCTCCTCCTCCTCCTCCTCCTCCTCCTCCTCCTCCTCCTCCTCCTCCTCCTCTTCTTCTTCTTCTTCTTCTTCTTCTTCTTCTTCTTCTTCTTCTTCTTCTTCCTCCTCCTCCTCCTCCTCCTCCTCCTCCTCCTCCTCCTTTATTCTTCTTCCTCCTCCTCCTCTTTTTCTTCCTTTCTTCTTCTTCTTCCTCTTCCTCCTCTTCGTCCTCCTCCTCCTCTCTTCTTCTTCCTCCTCCTCCTCCTCTTCATCCCTTCTCCTCCTCCTCCTCCTCCTCTTCTTCTTCTCCTCTCTCTCTCTCTCACTCTCTCTCTCCCTCCTTTCCTCCCTCTCTCCCGTTAATATATACGTTGCACAAACTTTTCATCCCTTGGCCCTTGTCATCTTGTTCCACTTTTCCTGCCCTGGGAGCAGATTCTCCTCCTTCCCCCATTGTGATCTTCTAACTGCCATGCGGATGGCTCTAAACCAACTCCTGCTTTTCAAGCCAGGGGTCCCTTCGGCTGGGCGGACTTGACATCTCAGAGGCCTCTCAGCAGCACAACCGCCACAGGTTCTGCACCACCGCCATGCTTCTTATCCGCGGGGCCCCGAGGCAGCAATGCTCCTGAACATTGGGGAAGTTAAAAGCGATGGCTGGAAGCTGCCTGTCGCAAAGGCACTCCAAGGGCAGAACACCGGAGTTCTTTCAGTCTGCTTTTGCAGGTCCTCGGCTTACAACAATTCATTTAGTGACAGTGCAAAGTCAGAACGGCACTGAAAAAAAAGGGAGCGATGACCGTTGTTCACACTTACGATCAATGCAGCATCCCTTCCCCCATGATCATGGGATCAAAATTCGGATGCTTGGCCCAGGGGTTCAGATTTATGATAGTTGCAGTGGTCTCAGGGTTGCGAGTCAATAGTTGGGTGGGGGAGAAGCCAGATTCACTTAACAACCATGTGACTGAATGCCATGGCTCACTTAAAAAATTGCAGCAAGAAAAGTCGTAAAACGGGCCGAACTCGCGTCGCAAACGTTTCACATAGCAACATAAATTTGGGGCTCTGTTGAGGTCGTAACTCAAGGACCACCTCTACCGTACTGTAGGGCCTGCAGTTCAACAGCAGCAATAACAGAGGTGAGAATCCAAGCTAACTTGTGCAACCCACTCCTTCGTTTCCTTCATCTGGACCAGTGGTTGGTTTCAACGTTTTTTACTACCGGTTCTGTGGGTGTGGCTTGGTGGGTGTGGCAGGAGAAGGATACCGTAAAATCTCCATTCCCACCCCACTCCAGGGGAAGGATAATGCAAAATCACCATTTTCTCCTGATCAGCTGGGACTCAGGAGGCAGAGAATAGATGAGGGCAGGGCCAATCAGAATTTTTACTACCGGTTCTCCGAACTACTCAAAATTTCCGCTACCGGTTCTCCAGAACTGATCAGAACCTGCTGAAACCCAACTCTGATCCTGACCCCTTTTCACTTAGCCAATGAAGTTTGGAGGCCGTTTGTTTCCCCCACCCCCACCCCCACCCCCACCTCAATCTCCACTCTCAGCTGCCCTCCCCCAAACCTATAAATCAGTTACAGGCCGAAATATTTACCAAGAAAATCATTTCCTCGCAAGCAGTCTTGGTGACAGCTCTCATTATTAGGAAGGATGAGTGATTCTCAACAGAGGTTTTGGCTGACTCCCCCCCCCTTTCTGGGGGGGGGGGGGAAATGAACAATGATTTGAGGCTGACATCATTCATCTGTCTGTAATGCTGAAGGAAATCAGCAAAAGGCTGGCTAATCGGGGTGCCAGAGGGAAAACACTGGAATGCTCCAGAGCAAAATTAGGGACACGGTGTTAGGGACACGGTGGCTCAGAGGCTAAGACGCTGAGCTTGTCGATCGAAAGGTCGGCAGTTCAGCGGTTCGAATCCCTAGTGCTGCATAACAGGATGAGCTCCCGTGACTTGTCCCAGCTTCTGCCAACCTAGCAGTTCAAAAGCAGGTAAAAAATGCAAGTAGAAAAAGAGGGACCCCCTTTGGTGGGAAGGGAACAGCGTTCCGTGCGTCTTTGGCGTTGAGTCATGCCGGCCACATGAGCACGGAGACGTCTTCGGACAGCGCTGGCTCTTCAGCTTTGAAACGGAGATGAACACCACCCCCTAGAGTCGGGAACGAGTAGCACATATGTGTGAGGGGAACCTTAACCTAAGGGCACTGTAAACTCTTGAACTTACTACGCAATAAACCTAGAATTATGATCAAAAGTCAAGCCCCCCCCAAACAACCTTGGCTCTCCACACTGCGGTTGCAACATGGCTCAGAGGGTAGAGGAGGCACTGGATTGCTGGGCCAAAACGGTTGAATTCCCAAAGGACTTGACTTTGAAGACACTTCTTGGATGAGAAGGGAAACATCTTCAAGGAAGATGAGCCTGTGTAGCGTAGGGGGCTAATGCCTCCTACTAAAGGCAGCAATTAACACCAGCTGCCTGTAATTTCTCTGAGTTCAATCCTAGCCAGGCTCAAGGTCGACTCAGCCTTCCATCCTTTCTAAGGTGGGTAAATTGAGGACCCAGTTTGTGGGGGCAAGAAGCTGACTTTGTATAAATATACAAAAGTATGAAGGCTGTTGCTTAACGCATTGTAAGCCGCCCTGAGTCTCCGGAGAAGGGCGGCATATAAATCAAATTAAAAAAAAAAAACGAAGTCCAGTTGCTTCTTGAAAAAAGCACCTTGGAGATAACCATGTCCTGGATGATGGAGAATCTCCATAGACATATGGTTGTCAGTCGAGAACTATTTCTACCGTAAGGTCGGTCACTGTGAGAGCAGACTGGTCAGGGCACAATTTGACTTTACACAATTTTACAATTTTACTTGACACAATTTTATTTGACGAGAAGAGTCCTCCATTCCTCTACCTGCAATAAAATACCTTATGCCACCAGATTCCAAATTTTGGGCTTAGACAACTTAGAACTACGCCGACTTCGGTCTGACCTAAGTGTAATACATAAAATTATCTGCCACAATGTCCTTCCTGTCAATGATTACTTCAACTTCAACCACAACAATACACGAGCAAATAATAGATACAAACTCAAGGTAAACTGCTCCAAACTCAATTGCAGAAAATATGACTTCGGCAACAGAGTGGTCAATGCCTGGAATGCACTACCTGATACTGTGGTCTCTTCCCCAAACCCCCAAAACTTTAACCTTAGACTGTCTATTGTTGACCTCACCCCATTCTTAAGAGGTATGTAAGGGACATGCATAAGTGCACCAGCCTGCCTACCATCCCTGTCCTAATATTCCTTTTTACTTACTCTTTTCATGTATTCAAATTATGTTTATACTTTTACCTGTTATCCTATATATGCTTGACAAATAAACTCATGACTTATGACAACCTCCCCTCAACGAAGTCCAACCGAGAAGTAGGAAAAGAGCTGAACTCCCTGTGTCCAATCTACTTCTTTCCTTTATGCCTATACTTCCTGGATTTAAATTGCAAAATTGCTCAGAGGCAGAGAGATTTCTTTTTCTTCTTTTCCTTACCAAAAAAGGTAGGTGCGTCTTATACTCCAGTGCGTCTTATACTCAGAAAAATACAGTATTCCCCAAAACATTTCATTCTTTTAGGAGAGTGCTAATTTCCTACAAAGGCCCTTCTCCTTTCTGAGATGGATCTCCAGAAGACCCCAAAACTTGCCGAGAACAGTGAAGCTTTGGCCGATGCATCTCATGCTCCCGATCCGTGAAGCTGCAAGAAAGGTTCTGCCCTGCGACCTTCGAACACAACTTCCTCCCCATCCATCAGTCTCTCTTGTCGTTTTTCAAGCAGAGCCTTTGGCTTGACACGCGCTCATCATTCGAGACAAGGGAGGCCATTGATCGGTGGTGGCATTTCACAGCCTCCCTGCTTTAATCTCTCAGCCCGGGTGAGTGATCACTTCGTCCTTGCTGTCATGGGCCCATCCTTTCGGCATGTTAAGAGGCATGTCCAATCTTCGGCACAACAGCCTTTCCAGCTCAGTTGGCTTTGCAGAAAGAAAAAAAAGGGGGGATAGAAGGACTAGGGGAGATATGATAGCAGTGTTCCAATATCTCAGGGGCTGCCCCAAAGAAGAGGGAGTCAAGCTATTCTCCAAAGCACCTGAGGGTGGGACAAGAAGCAACGGGTGGAAACTAACTAAGGAGAGAAGCAACTTAGAACTAAGGAGGAATTTCCTGACAGTTAGAACAATTAATCAGTGGAACAACTGGCCTCCAGAAATTGTGAATTCTCCAACACTGGAAGTTTTTAAGAAGAGGTTGGATACCCATTTGTCTGAAGTGGTATAGGTCCTCCAGCCTAAAAAGGAGGTTGGATTAGAAGACCCCCAAAGTCCCTTCCAACTCTTGATATTCTATGGTAGATGAGGACTACCAGACTCCAAGATGCTAAATTTGTTTTGAGATTCCGGATCTCGTGAATGTGTTCATGACCTCGATGGTGGTGGATGTTAGAAACTACCATACAATAAATGGAGAAGTCTTATGGAAAGGGTAAAGGGATCAGCAAGGCTTGTGCTGAACTCTTACTTTAAGTGGGGTGGAAAGCCCGGGAACTTTTAGTACTGGCTTTCCACCAGTTCGTGCCAAGATGATGTATCTAAATAAATTTATTCTTTGAGGAAACGGAATGCCTCGGAGTTCGATTTGTGATGGGTAGATTAACTGGAACCTAATACTTCTAGCCAGATAGCCTCAGGCAAGGAAAAACTGTTTATGGACAATTTTCATCCAAGCAGAGTGGTTGTCCATCAGAGCAAAGATTCGGCCTCCTTCACTCCCCTGAGATACCACAGAAAAACTATAAGCTGCTAAATAAAAACCACTCTTTTCCTTGGCATGGGAGACAACCCGAATCTGAGCTGGAAGGAAGGGTCAAGCAAGTCATCAGTTTGGAATCCATTCATGCCCACAAGAGAGTCCAGCCCACCATGAATTCCATTGACTCTTATCTACCACTGATTTGCTTTGACTGTTAGTAGCTCAGATTCTTGTAAAGAGCATTAGCACGCGATAAACCTACATTCATTTGAACTGCCTTGCTCCCTGATTTCTTGAGCCTGACACTTAGTAGTCCTCAAAGGTGCTTTTCCAAGAGGCAACTGGACTTTCTTGGGGTTTTTTTCCCCCCGAAAACATTTCACTTCTCATCTAAGAAGCTTCTTTCTAAAGAAGCTTCTTGGATGAGGAAATAAACATTTTCAAAGAAAAACCAAGAAGGTCCAGCTGTCTTTTGGAAAAGCACCTTTGGAGCAGTGGTGGGTTTCAAATTCTTTTACTACCGGTTCTGTGGGTGTGGCTTGGTGGGCGTGGCATGGCATGGCTTGGTGGGCGTGGCAGGGGAAGGATACTGTAAAATCTCCATTCCCTCTCTACTCCAGGGGATGGTTACTGCAAAATCCCCATTCCCTCCTGATCAGCTGGGACGTAGGAGGCAGAGAATAGATGGAGGCAGGGCCAGTCAGAGGTGGTATTTACCGGTTCTCCAAACTACTCAAAATTTCTGCTACCGATTCTGCAGAGCCAGCTGAAACCCACCTCTCCTTTGGGAATGAATGATTGAGAATCTCCATAGTTGAAGAGACACACACATGTGATATCCCCTACTTTAAATGTTTGGTAGAGAATTATCTAAAGTTTACATTCAAAATTAGCACCACCAGTAATGGAACAGAATTTTCATATAAACATTTTATTCCATAGCAAATGCAATCGGTGACCAGGAAGTCCAAAAACAACGTATAGCAAATAAAACACAACCATAGTATAAATTTAGTACCAATAGAAATAGAACAAAAGTCTCAAAAGAAAAAAGAGAATTACGGAGTAAAAGAGAACAGGTAACAAGCTATCAACAGTTTCAGCTAAAGCCGGCATTTTCCTACTAATTGAGATATCTGCCAATAAAAATGGAGTCCCTTGATTTGTAACAGCTGAATTCCTATCCCGTAGGATCACTTAAAAAGCATAGATCACCAAAGAGACCTGCCCCTACCTATATCACAGATGGAGAACTTCATAGAGCATAAAGTTTTGAACCTCGGCAACTTCAACTCCCAGAATTCCCCAGCTAGCCATTTTTGACAATTGGCAGACATGGCGACTTCACTAACGCTCATAAATAAATAAAACTCCAACACTTAGCAAAGAAGATGGCTGGTATTTCCAAGCCAGCTTTTTATCTGAATCTAGTTAGTTTTTGTCCGAAAGTCAAAAGAAATAATAAAGGTGTCAACTAGACGATTCCAGGTTGGTGATCAAGCAACTCCCAAATGCACGTTCAAACAACCGATTCAAATCTTGGACCCACGCTGTGTTTTCCTTTCTTGGCTACTGATTACACCCAAAGGTGTATTCACCTGAGTTTCTTCCTTTAATAAAAGATTGGAGCACTGTACCGAAAATCATCTGCCCTTCGGGCAAATGGTTCCCAAATTAATTTTATATGGTAGGAAAAATAATAATAATAAAGTATGTGATTTAATAGATGGCTGGGGAAAGAAATGTGGCTGCCAAGCTTGACTGGTTTGCATGATGTTTAATTCAGTGGTGCGCTTCCTTTCAACACACGGTGGGTTTTTTTTAAAAGAAAAAAAATTACCTAAAGGGAAGAAGAGAAGGTCGCAAAGAGATTTTTTTTTTTATTCTGGTTCCTGCAAAAACAATTCTGGCATAATGTCAATTGAGGAAGGTTCTAAATTCTTGGATGGAGTTTCTTGAGAAGGGCCCAAAGCAGTGTTTCTCAACTCTAGCAACTTTAAGACACGTTGGCAAATTAAAAGACTTCAGCTCCCAGATTTTTTGCAATTCAATACGGAGAGTTGGAAGTCAATCCATGGTGGCTGGGGAATTCTGGGAGTTGAAGTCCACACCTGCAGCCTGGGGAATGATGGGAGTTATGGTGCACATATCTTAAAGTTGCCAAGGTTCAGAAATCTTGGTCTAAGTCAGTGTTGGCGAACCTTTTCAGTACCGAGTGCCGAAACAGGAGTGCATATGAGGAGAACCAGAAACCAAAAGAGCAGTTCCTGGGCATGCATGCACACACCAGGAAGCTGTGTTTCCTGTTTCCGGCAAGCGCATGCGTGCCAGTCATCTGGTCTTCCGGTTTCTGGCATGCGCACACGCAAAGACCAGCTAGCTTGTGCATATAAGTGAGCCAGAAACCGGAAGAGAAACGGGTAACGGCTGGCGTACCCGGAGAGATGGCTTTGCATGCCATTTCTGGCATGCATGAAATAGGTTCACCATCACGGATCTAAGTGAACCCAAGAATGGGGAGTTTTCCCCATTTCCCTCCAATATTTGGTAGATTGGGGTGTTGGCCATTCCTCCTGGCCTCCTAGAGAAAAATTGCCTAAATGCCAAAAAATTTATATGAGATTTTGGGGTGTGGGTGGCCAACCCTGCTATATTCTCAAATGTATCAAAGCTTCCCATCTATGTTTCATTTGTGAAGGAAATGAAAAGCATGAATCACGTTGTTTAGAGAAAGGAATAGGAAAGGTTGCTGCCTGATTGGTTTCGTGGTTTTCTTTTAACAGGAAGAACGTAAAAATCATCAAGGTGGAAAGAGGAGATCTGAAAAACGAGCCCTTTTTGATGATCCTTTTGAAAGAAAAGCAACCCCAAATATGAGAGTTAAGGGGTTCAGGAAGAAGGATGCCGTATTCAGCACCGTTTTTCCCTTGTTCTTACAAGGGACAAGACTGGAAGGAAAGAAATTGCTTGGTGTTGCTTGAGAAAAGGAAGTTCTTTGTATCAAAGGCATCCGGGTTCATTAGTAATGCATTTGCTTGTGGTTCCCCTCCTCCACAAAGGCATCCCCCCAACTCCCACCCGCAGCTGAATTTCCAAGGTGGAAATTTCACTGATTTATTATTCTCTTTTCTCTAGTACGAAATATAACTTCTTAACACACTGGCAAGTGTGATGAAATGTGCAGCCGAAGAAGGAGATGGGGGGGGGGGCTGGAATGTCAGCAACTGCATAGCCATTTCTGGGGGGAGGGAGGGAAGGCAGCACATTCCAGAGAAGGGCTGAGAGGAGAAGATCGAATGGTGTGGGGGGAGGAAAAAGTTTCAGGGGGACTAACTCCCTAAAATCTCCCAGCGTCTATCTGTTAGGTTAGGTGGTTATTATAGCTTTAGTCTGGCAAGATTCTGTCTATTACAGGCTATCCAACTTTGGCAAATTAAAGGACTTCAACTCCCAGAATTCCCCAGCCAGCCATGTTCTAGAGTTCTAGACTCACTTTAGGCATGAAAGCCAACTGGGCGACTTTGAGCCAATCACCAGGAGATTGTGAGTTCTAGTCCTGCCTTAGGCATGAAAACCAACTGGGCGACTTTGAGCCAATCTTCAGGAGACTGTGAGTTCTAGTCCTGCCTTAGGCATGAAAACCAACTGGGCGACTTTGAGCCAATCTCCAGGAGACAACAACTTCTATTCCCACTTTAGGCATAAATGCCACCTGGTTGACTTTGGGCCAATCACTAGTAGATGGTAAGTTCTAACCTGGAGAAGACTCTAACCTGGAGAGTCCCTTGGACTGCAAGGCGATCCAACCAGTCAGTCCTAGAGAAGATCAACCCTGACTGCTCTTTAGAAGGCCAGATCCTGAAGAGGAAACTCAAGTATTTTGGCCACCTAATGAGAAGGAAGGACTCCTTGGAGAAGAGCCTAATGCTGGGAACGATGGAGGGCAAAAGAAGAAGGGGACGGCAAAGAACGAGATGTCTGGATGGAGTCCCTGAAGCAGTCGGCATGAGCTTCAATGGACTCCAGAGGATGGTAGAGGACAGGAAGGCCTGGAGGAACGTTGTCCATGGGGTTGTGATGGGCCAGACACGACTTCACAACTAACAACAAGTTCTAACCCTAACTCAACTCACTTCACAGAGTGGCTGTGGTGGGGGAAATAGGAGGAGGAAGATGGGTTGGCTACGTTCACTGCCTTGAATCACTTATAAAAAGAATCAAGATGGGATACAAATAAACCAACCAACCACGCATGAAGATAACTCTGTGACACCACGCTAAATTACAATGTCTTTTGGTAACCTCGGGTTTGCGTGTTGGTGGACTCCGCTAGTGCAAAGACCTCCTTTCCCAGTCTGAAAAGGCTTGACGTCAGAGTACATGCATACACCAGTTTGGCTAAAAAGAAACTGAATGTTTAAAACAACAGCTAAGTTCTCTCCCCACCCCACGCCCTGCCCCTCCCGCTTCTCCCCACCTGTAACCTCCATGCTGAGCTGAGCTTCAGGTGGCTCCATCAACCCCTTGCTGCCTACAGCAAGCTAATGGGCAGTCCGTAAGATCCACACACCGGGGTCACCATGGAGATCTAAATTCTCATCTAAATTCAGAATCACGCCTTGACTTTTTTTCGAGTGGGAAAAGAAGGTACGGTCCCATCAGGGGATCTAACAGATGCACCTCAAACCCCGCTCCCCAAACTGTTCTTTTTTTTCCCTTCCTTTCGATAAAACTCCTTTTACAGTAATTAACGTTAATTACCTCCACCTATGAAACAGGGGGGAAAAAAAGGCTGTGCTTATCTGGTTTTTTCCTAAGCTCAGGAAGAAAGCAAAGAGTTTGTTCAAAGCTCCTTGTCCATTTAACCGATTACTCCAGATAAAGCCGCGCGGAGGTGATTTGCAACATAATGCAAGGGGATATTGTATTAAGTCCTAAGGTGGGGGTCTTTAGAATTGGCTTAGAGTTCTGGGACCCCAGCCAATTGAGGTTGATAAACCTCGGATTACGGCAGGCTCTACAAGGCCTTTCTTCCTACCTCCAAACTTCACAGGAGGCCTCGTATTCAAAGCTCAACCTTTTTCATTATTTGGGAAGGGGTACTTGATTTTTATTTTATTATTTTTTTCTGTTCAAAGAAAGGAAGTTTATTAAGTTCTAGGAAGCACAGTTACATACCTATTTCCAGTGGGGGGGTGGGGGTGGGGGGTTTCACTTAAGAAAGGAGCTTTTGTGATTTGTTCTTTTTTCATTTCCTTTTCATTTCCTAATTTATTTATTTTTTTAAAGGATACATTTAAAACAGTTCGGACTTTCAATTTATATCGGCTTTGGTTCTCCACGTCTCACAGCTTTCTGTATCTCAAATCATTCGATTTGGATTTAACACTTAAATCCGACTCCCAAAGAAAGCAAACTGGACTTTCTTGGAGTTTTGTTTCCCCCCCCCCCCTGGAAAATGTTTCTCTTCTCATCGAAGAAGATTCTTCAGTTCTGAGTCAGAATCTTCACAGATACTAAAATCAGAGGCCCACAATAACTTTTGAGCTATCTGGCCTTGGAGCAGTGCGTCAAAAGCAATGTGATGGGTATAATCAGAGAAAAAATAATGGGATTGGGACAACAGTAAAACTGAGGAAACCGAGTAAAGAAAAAGACACAAATAAAAGTCAGTTAATGTTCTTATTCCTCGGCTATTTAATAATTTAATGTGTTTGAATCTCGCCAGGCTCAAGGTTGACTCAGCCTTCCATCCTTTCTAAGGTAGGTCAATTGAGGACCCATATTGTGGGGGCAATAAGCTGACTTTGTATAAAATATACAAAAGTATGAAGGCTATTGCTTAACGCATTGTAAGCCGCCCTGAGTCTCCGGAGAAGGGCGGCATATAAATCAATTTTTTTTAAAAAAAAAAAATTACCTTCAACCTGACATCCATGGAGCTCTCTGGGTCATCACAGAGGGTCCATGAAAGTTTTACTGAAAGCACACTGGCCCACATTAAAAATGAAATTCTGTTGCTTGCTGCGATCTCACATTGCTCCTGGAAGCACGAAGCCGAGAATACCAGCCTGAAGATGACGAATGAGACTTCGTCGAAACGTTGCCAAGATACTTCCAATTTAATGCGGGAGAAGACCCGAATAACCAAAGACCTACAAATACATACATAGATACATACATACATACATACATACATACATACATACATACATACATACATATAAATGTTCTGTCTCCGCCCCCAGGAATAAACCCAATTCAGACAGTCGGAGGTTAAAATAAGCTGGCAGGCAACCAAGTAGTCTGATAAGGAACTTGGCAGCAATCCCAGCAGCTGCGTGCCAAAGCCTTTATTAACAGAACAGACAAATACACACCACAAGTGTCCAGAATAACCAAAGCTGAGATGCAGGAAGATTTGTTTTTGTTCGTCACAAAAATGGAGGCTGACTCACTCTCTTTTATAGGCTGTGGGGTGTGGTCCAGTGAGTCAGCTAATCATGAGCACGCCGTGCCTTCTGTTGGGCACGTTTCTCCCTGCGTCGCTGGCGAGGATCCAACCAGCACTTATCTCCCTCGTCGCTGTCCACCTGTGGCTGCGGGGATGTGCTTGGCTCTGGGCCTATCTCTTGCCCTTCGGTGTCCTCCAGGGGCATTGCCAGAGGGGAGGGTCCTGGAGAGGGAGGTCTTGCCAATTCCTCCCTTTCACTCTCGGAGTCCTCTCCTGACGATGACACAGGCTCAGGCAACGGAGCCACAACAATCACTGTCCACTTTGAGTACATAGTGGAAAGAGGAAAGTTGAGAGTTCAGACAGTTGATGCTATATGGAATAAAACTTGTATGAGGCCAAGTTCCTGAATTACTACTAGTCCCTGGTTTCTTTGGACTAGCCAAAGTTAGAAAAAAAAATCAAACCAAACATCTGAAAAGAGTTTGATGAGACACTTTGCGATTGCTCAGCGGAAGCTGAGCCAAATGGTATCCCGGCCATAAATTGCGCTGACTGTATTCCAGCTGTGGCTCATAAGGTCAAGATTTGCAACATTACTTTCTCCCCTCGAAAAGTTTCTCTGGTCCTTCAAGAATTCCCCAGTCTATAATCATCCACAGAACAGTAATCTGGAAAACAGACTTGAGAGGAAGCGCCGGTAATAATAATAATAAAAATAATAATTAAAAAAGAGGAGTCTTATGACTTCCTTTGGGTCTTCTTAAGCATTTCATGGGCACTTAGTAACCCATCACCAATCAGCATCTAAAGCAGAAACGGAAATGCTAATTGGAAGGTTCTGGCATGCATTGCTCCAGAGTATCAGCACCGGGCCATTTAGAAGTAAATGAAAGGCCTTTGATTTGTGGCAGCCTAATGAAACCGTCAACGTTTCCATCGATCAAAACATCGGATGGAGTAACTGAGTAGATAACTGCAGGCAGACGCACATCAGATCCGATCAAAACCATGCACCAGAAGCCCATCAGCTGGGAAGCCTTTCTGCCCCTTGGAAAACTTATTTTATTTCTATTTAAATTTAAATCCTTATTTAAAGGTTAAGGTTTATTGCATTTATATACCGCCCTTCTCCCGAATGGGACTCGGGGCGGTTTACAGCCATATTAAAACAATCACATATGAAAATTAAAACTAATAAAATAATTAAACTATTTGGCCATAAAATTTAAAAGCCCTGCTAAAAACCCTTTTAAAAATTTAACACAGATTTAAGTCAGACTGGCTTGATGAAATAGTAGGGTCTTCAGGGCTCGTCGGAAGGCACGGAGGTCAGGAATCTTTATTATAAACGGGGGTAGTTCATTCCATAGGGCTGGAGCTCCCACAGAGAATGCTCTCCCCCTGGGGGCCGCCCGCCGGCATTGTCTGGCCGACGGCACCCTGAGGAGGCCCTCTCTGTGAGAGCGTATCGGGCGGTGGGAGATATTCATTGGCAGAAGACGGTCCTGTAAATATCCCAGTCCTAAGCCATGGAGCGCTTTGAAGATGGTGACTAACACCTTGAAACGCACCCGAAAGACCACCAGGAGCCAGTGCAGCTCACGCAAGAGGGGAGTTACCCGGGACCGACGAGTCGCTCCCATAACCACTCGCGCGGCCGCGTTCTGGACCAGCTGGAGCCTCCGGGTGCTCCTCAAGGAGAGCCCCATGTAGAGAAATTTAAATTTCTATTTATGTTTTTTAAAATAACATGGATTGGCTGCCCATTTTACCACAAGGTAGCTCTGGGCCAGCTTCCAACCATACTGTCATTTATTATGGATAGTGAAGTGTCTTGGGGGGTGGGGGGTGTCTGTGTGAGCTGGTATTATCTTTTGGATTAAAAGACAAAAGGTGGTACAACCTTCTTTGGTTCCAGTAACCAGCTTTGGATCACTGTTTGGATCCCTCTTACAATCTTGGCTTCCATCAGGCACAAGCAACCAGAGCCGTTTGTAACTAGCTAGTGTAAGCAACTTTGTTGTCTACCGCCTATGTTACAAGAATCTCACCCGATTATTGCCTTCCCCTGGGACCAACCAGATAAAATCTTGGAGCTTCGGTGGAGGTCAAGCTTATTGTCAGTGTGTTTACAGCGTGACTACTATTAGGAAACTATTATTAGGAGAGGGACACGGTGGCTCAGTGGCTAAGATGCTGAGCTCCTCGAACAAAAGGTCGGCAGTTCGGCGGTTCGAATCCTGAGTGCCGTATAACAGGGTGAGCTCCTGTTACTTGTCCCAGCTTCTGCCAACCTAGCAGTTCGAAAGCACGTAAAAAATGCAAGGAGAAAAATAGGGACCACCTTTGGTGGGAAGGTAACAGCGCTCCGTGCGCCTTTGCTGTTTAGTCATGCCGGCCACATGACCATGGAGACGTCTTTGGACAGCGCTGGCTCTTCGGCTTTGAAACGGAGATGAGCACTGCCCCCTAGAGCCGGGAACGACTAGCACATAGGTGCAAGGGGAACCTTTACCTTAACCTTACTATTAGGAGACAACCCAGGAGCAAAACACAGCACACAGAGCTTTAGACATTTAACAGTGGTTTATGTACAAGACATATACAGAAATGTACATGGTAGGCAAATATCTGACAAGCAAGCAATCTTCTTCTTAACTCTACAAGGAGAACTCAGCAATGGAAACCGGACACAAGGAGAGAGAATACGCCCTCTCCTGGCTGCGTTGTATAAACACCTCTTAAAGTGGTAAACCTCTTTACAGCTGGTCAGCTCCATACCTTAACACTCCTCCCATTTAAAGCTGAACAGGTGATAATCCAAACGCTTTAACATACTCCTTATACTTTTCCACAGATACAGGCTTTGTTAACATGTCGGCTATATTACAGTCACTAGAATAATGTTGTAATCTGATCATCTTTTCCTTTATAGCTTCTTTAACATTACAGCCAGAGGTGGGTTTCAACAAATTCTGACCAGTTCTGGAGAACCGGTAGCGGAAATTTTGAGTAGTTTGGAGAACCGGTAGTAAAAATTCTGACTGGCCCTGCTCCCATCTATTCTCTGCCTCCCGAGTCCCAGCTGATCGGGACGAAATGGGGATTTTGCATTATCCTTCCCCAGGATTGGGGAGGAAATGGAGATTTTATAGTATCCTTCCCCTGTCGCACCCACCAAGCCACGCTCACCAAGTCATGCCACACCCACAGAACCACCACTGATTACAGTATTTAATGTCTACAAGTTTACCTGAATACCATCTCAATACCTTAACACTTATGCTGCTTGCAGCTGCATAAGGATTCCAAGCTACTTTCCTGCTTGACCCCTCCTTCCAACCTAGCTGATCGTTTCCCAATAGATTCCTTCCGACCGTTATCCTTCATTTAGCATTTCCCATAGAAGCATGCAACCCAAACTTGTAAGTTGGGTTTAAAGGCTAAACTTGCCTAAAGGCCATTGTTCTCCGGGCTTAAGAATAGGGCAAACAACCTCCAAGCTGGTTAAATGACAGCACCTGCATCTGATTCCATTGGGGGGAGAGAGAGAGAGAGAGAGAGGGAAAAAGAACTTTTCCTTTTTAATGTGCTAATCATTATCCTGAAACACTAATGGGATTAGAAGGAGGGATTCAGTGGCTGCCTCCTGAAAATCATTAAGACCTATTAGAATAAATTAACCTTCATCCTTCCACTGAGCAACTTCTGAGTCCCTTCCAAGTTCTCTCTCCTCTCAGTACGCTGGGAAAGGAGCCCTTACTTGAGCACTGAAGAGTGGAGAAATTCTTCAGTATTTGTTCTCTCTTCCCTTGATTAATTTAAGTTAATAAACTACACAGTCTCTGGGGAATTCTCTCCTTGTGTCTCTACAAGCTCGAGTCACTTTAATTATAAATCACGACAGTCCAACCAGAAGAGGTGGTACTCCCACCAGACCACCTAGGTGTACACAACTGAAAGAACAGGGAGGGAGGCTTCTAAGCCCACACACAATTAGCAGCTGGACACGCTTGATTAACTTCTATCCTAGTTTGTTCTCCCAGAGCCCCACTTCAGCTCACCTGAAATGTTTAATTACAGAGGAGAAGACAGTGACGGACAGAGGAGATCTAATAAGTTTTCCACAAATACACAATCATCTTCGTTGAATTGCAACAGCACTTCCGGCACTAGAGAGAATTTCTAAAGGTAACCTGTGTGCTAGTCGTTCCCGACTCTGGGGGGCAATGCTCATCTCCGTTTCAAAGCCGAAGAGCCAGCGCTGTCCGAAGACGTCTCCGTGGTCATGTGGCCGGCATGACTCAACGCCAAAGGCGCACAGAACGCTGTTCCCTTCCCACCAAAGGGAGTCCCTATTTTTCTACTTGCATCTTTTACACGCTTTCGGACTACTAGGTTGGCAGAAGCTGGGACAAGTTCCGGGAGCTCCCCCCGTTACGCGGCACTAGGGATTCGAACCGCCGAACTGCTGACCTTACGATCAACAAGCTCAGGGATAAGTTACGGGAGCTCACCCCCGTTACGTGACACTAGGGATTCGAACCGCTGAACTGCCGGCCTTTTGATCGACAAGCTCAGCGTCTTAGCCATTGAGCCATTGCGTCCCCCTTTTCTGCATGTAGCAACCCGAATTTCCATTTTTTAAAAAAAGTGGGAATTAATGTCCTAATTACCAGAAATGCAGAGAGGTGTGCTTACAGCTATATTAACCCTTGAAAACAGGGTGAGTTTGTCCTATGATAAAGCAAGCCAATCTTTATGAGGATTCTGATATTTTTTATATTTGTGCAGAGAGGTGAATAGATCTGTTCTATACTGGAAACGGATATTCCTCTGCTCCGTTTCCATAGAGCTTCATATTTCAAGGTTCCAATCATTTTCATCTCAGCAGGCTCTGTCTACAGATCTCCTCACCAACTCATCCCCCCTCACCCCCATTACTAGTTCCTTGTCTCTGGCACAGGGTGAAATTACCTACATCCGCCCGCCACTATAGAGAGCGCGGGGAGGGGGGAAGTTGATGAAGGCTCTCCTCAAATCTTGCCGGTGTGACTTGGAAAGCAAAGCCTGACACTGGGGAAAATGACAGGGGAGGAAACCATGATCGTAACGAAGACATTAGGAACTTTAGGAAACTTCACGAAATTAGGAACAAACCAGCATTGGTGGTCTTAACGGATTAGCTGCATTGTGATGGGAGAAAGACCAGGAAATTGCAACTTTTGTGTTTTCAGAAGGGTGTGTGTGTTTGTATCTGTGTGTGTCATCATTCTTTGACTGTGAATATTAACAATAATTGGAGTCCAATGATGTCACTAACAAATGCCTCTGGGCTTAAATCAGTGTCTTTGAAGTGACACAGCACTTGGCTTAATTTTGAAATAATTTTGCTTCCTATCCAATCTCCCCTCCCTCCATAATCCCTGATGCTTTTGTAATATCTCATCTGATGAAGAGCAGGAAAGACCCCAAATTCTTTTAATTTCCTTTGGGAGATTTGACCTGGTCCCAATTAAAGTATTCTTCAATAGAGATTTTGGTTAAATTCTGTTCTTCTCAGAAACTAGCTTGGCTATTATTTTGAATATCATTCTGCATCCAGTTTTGGTCCCTATGATACAAAAAAAAAAGATGTAGAGACTCTAGAAAGAGTGCAGAGAAGAGCAACAAAGATGATGAGGGGACTGGAGGCTAAAACATATGAAGAACGGTTGCAGGAACTGGGGATGTCTAGTTTAATGAAATGAAGGTCTAGGGGAGACATGATAGCAGTCTTCCAATATCTCAGGAGCTTCCACAAAGAAGAGGGAGCCAAGCTATTCTCCAAAGCACCTGAAGGCAGGACAAGAAGCAACGGGTGGAAACTCATCAAGGAGAGAAGCGATCTAGAACCAAGAAGAAATTTCCTGACAGAACAATTAATCAATGGAACAACTTGCCTCCAGAAGTTGTGAATGCTCCAATCATTTGTCTGAAGTGGACTACAAGACTGCCAAGGTCCCTTCGAGCTCTGTTATTCTGCATTCTGCATTCCCTTTTTATGAGCTTGTACAGATGGGTTGCCTGCTTTTGTTCCCCATCTCCCTTCCTATGCTCTACACATTGAAATATTTCTTTTCTCTCTGCGATCTCTAGAACTGAAGGACCGCAATCCAATGATGTCCACCGAACCATGCTACGAATTATTTTTTTAACATAAAATAAAAAGACAAATTGTTCTTTATGCTCACGACGAACAAGGACTTGGTATTTATTAGTCGCACAGGGAAAAGGCAATAGGCGGATTTAATGGCAATATGTTCTCTTGGGCATTGTCTCTTGTCTAAGAGAAATGGGAGTGCATGGATGCCCGCCTGTTGTTCCTTTTTACACGGTGGTGATAACTAGCCAGATGTTGTAGCAGATGTGGACCCGGGGATTAAACCCGCAGGCTTGGCTATGCTGGGCTTTTTAAAGGGAGGAAATCTGAAATTTAAATTCCGGAGAGCTGATGGAGGTACAACACAAAGTTTATTCATTTAGTAAATTATCTAAGACAGACGCATGGCCTCGTCAGGGCTGCATTCTGGAAAAGCAGAACGGCTGGGTTTTAGCACACATGCGCGCCCGATGATCAGCTGGACGGTGTGCATGTGCAGGCCGGTTTTTGCAACTGCCATGCAAGCTAAGGGATCACGCTTCGGAAAAGCCGAACTTCTGGGTTCTGGCACATATATACATCCGACAATCAGCTGGCTGGTGAACATGTGCGCACAGGTTTTCGGCACTGCCACGCACATGAAGGGCAGCTGATTGTCACATTAGCATGCACGCTAGAAATCCGGAAGGCAAACAGGCAAGGCTGTGTATTATTATTATTATTACTATTATTATTATTAGTTAATCTGTAGTGAGATTCACAGCCTTTGAGGCTGGTTAATAGCTCAGCAGCTCGAGTCCTAACCAAGGACCTAGGAACTGTTAAGATATCGTCGGAGGATGTAAGCTGTTCCGAGTAAGGTGGTTTTTTTGTAGAGTCAAAATGTTCAAGTCCGGTAAATTTAGAATTTCTAAATAGCGGGGTAGCCCTTTGGGTATTGCTCCAAGGGCTCCAATTACAATCGGGACAACACACAATTTCTTTTTCCACAGTCGCTCAACTTCAATTTGCAAGTCCCGGTACTTTGTGATTTTTTTCTTGCTGTTTGTCTTCAATCCGTGCATCACCTGGTATTGCAATGTCAATGAACCATACTTTTTTCTCTTCAACTACCGTTATGTCAGGTGTGTTGTGTGTTGTTGTTGTTGTTGTTGTTGTTGTTGTTGTTGTTGTTGTTATTTCTATGCCGCCCACTCTCCGAGGACTCTGGGCGGCTTACACCAAAGACAGTATACTAAATAGCATATGGCCCCCAACAATCTGGGTCCCCATTTTACCCCCCTCAGAAGGATGGAAGGCTGAGTCAACCTTGAGCCGATGAGATTTGATCCACTGATCTGCTGAACTAGCAGTCAGCTGAAGTAGCTGCAGTACTGCGCTCTAACCACTGCGCCACCTCGGCTTTCACCTCAGTATCCCGGGCGACATGGCTTCGCGTGCCACTTTGGGCACCTGTGCTATGGGTTCGCCATCACGGTGCTAAGCGGTAAATCCAATTTATAAATCCCAATTACTGATTTACATATCAGGCCAAGAAAAAAGGATGTGATTTAACACCATGGACTAGCTAATAATCCTGCTCCTATATTTGCCCTGTGGCAGAACCACTATTGAATAGTCTTTACGAGCACTTTACGAGCACTTTTCTTCTCTCCAGCCAGTTTTCCTTCTTCTTCTTTTTCTTCCCCCCTTTCCCAAGAAGGGAAATATATAAGAAGAGAGAGAGAGAGACAGCTGAGAATCTTTCTGAAAGGACAGCCAGAAGGAAAATAATGGCTCGAGGTAGAAAGATGACAATTCTCCCCGTCCTCCGAAATCCTGCTGGCGTGGAACAGTTCATTAAGAAAGAATGGATCCCTGTTCTTTGGAAGATGCCATATTTTGACTTAATGAGCTGGCAACCCTATCAATGTATCGGGTTGTCTGTATGTGTGTGTGTGTGTCACCGCCAGGCAGGCACAAATGGCTAATGTGCTGTTTTCTACTCATTAGAGATAAACTGATTCATGAAATTGAAGGCAAGAAGCTTCATTGCCCAGCATCTCATATTTAGATGGCAGCGCGGAGACAACGGGAAAGGAAAAAAGGACAGCCGAGCAAGGCAGCTGGAGGATTTGCTCCCTGGGGAGATCCCAGAGGTCCCCAGTTTTGACCTTCTCAGATTTAAAATAGAGACAGAGAAATAAGTTGATCTCAACAAGCGGGAGAAGGATTTATCTTGGGTGGTTCCTTCCAAGACAGCAAGTTTCCTTTGCGGTGATATTTCATTTCCCCCCAACTCAAAATAGAACATAGAATCATAGGTTTGGGCAGGAGACCCTAAACCATCTGAGTCAAATGGTTGTCCGGTCTATATTTTTTAACATCTACAGGGATGGCGCACCCACAACTTCTGGAGGCAAGCTGTTCCATGGATTAATTGCTCTTGCTGCCAGAAAATCTCTCCTTATTTCTAGAGGTTGTATCTCTCTTTGACAAGCTTCCACCCATTACTTCTCGTCTGCCCTCTGGTGCCCTAGAGCTGTTCTGCCCCAGCTTCGGATTCCCAGAGAATGTGACACACACCAAGCTTCGCAAACACTGTTTAATTCCCTTTCAAGAATGCAGGCTTCCCGTGCAAAGGGTCCTTATCAAAGTTATTAAGAACGAAGTCCGACAAAGGTTGGCCATAAGCCCAGAAAACCAGATATGAGAAGTCGCTCGCTCTCCAAGATGCTCTGTAGTAATGAGACATTGTTTCTAGCAAGAAAGCACTAGCTGCCTGCGACTTAAATAGGCTAAGGGAGTGGCCAATTATCCTCAAGCCCTACTCTCGAGTAGACCTCCTCCTCCTGAGTAGGCACTCCAGCCTTTTGGCAGCCCTGCATGCCCGAGCATTGAGGAGAGGCTCCTCCACTTCGCTCTCTCCACTGGAAGGAGCCTCAGGAGGTTCTGAAGGCCCTGCCTGAGTCTCTGCCTCTGGCATCACATCCTCTTTGGCCTCCTCGCTGTCCAATGCGAGCTGCTGGCGCGACACCACACTAGCCTCCTCGTTGTCAGGATCAGCCACGATCCGCGCAGGCCGCTAGTGGGCCACAAAACGAGCAGGGGTGTCAAACTCAGGTCATCACAGTGGCATCACGTGACATATTGAGACTTTTCCATCCTTCTCTAAATCGGGTGTGGGCATGGACAACATGTGACATACATAACCCATGGGCCGGGGGTTTGACAGCCTTGCCCTAGAGAATAAGTCAGTCCACTCTTTTTTTGTGACACTCCCTCAAATACTAAGCAAACCATGGTTTAGCGTAATGTGTAAATGCAATCTGTTTTAGACTTAGCAGAGATTTTAGCAACAAAAAGCCATTTGGACAGAAGTCTAGGGTCCCACTGAGGAGAATGTACAAGAGATCCTCCATGTTGGAAGGGTCTTTGAAGGTCTTCTAGTCCAACCCTCTGTTCAAGCAGGAGACTCTATACCGTTCCAAGCAAATGAATGCTCAATCTCTTCTTAGAAACATCCAGTGATGGAGCACCCATAACTTCTGGGGCCCAGTCATTCTACTGATTAATTGTTTTTAGTATCAGGAAATTTCTCCTTAGTTCTAGGTTGGTTCCCTCCTTGATTAGTTTCCCTCCTTTACTTCTTATCCTGCTCCTCAGGTGCTTTGGAGAAGAGCTTACCCATTCTTCTCTGTGACATGGTCTGGTTTGGTTCTGCAACCCAACAAGAGAGACAGAGACTTCAGAGGATAATTAGAATGGCAGAAAAAAACAATGGCTACCAACCTGCCTTCCGTGGAGGACCTGTCTACTGCACGAGTCAAAACGAGGGCTGTGAAAGTATCTACAGACCCCTCGCATTCTGGACATAAACCGTTTCAACTCCTACCCTCAAAATGACACTATAGAGCACTGCACACAAGAACAACTAGACACAAGGACAGTTTTTTCCCTGAATGCCATCACTCTGCTAAACAAATAATTCCCTCAACACCGTCAAACTATTCACTAACTCTGCACTACTATTAATCTTCTCATCGTTTCCACCACCCATCTCCTCCCATTTACGACTGCATGACTGTAACTTTATTGCTTGTATCCTTACGATTTATACTGATTGTTTCCAAGTATGATTTGATTGCTTATTTGTACCCTATGAATATCATTAAGTGTTGTACTTTATGATTCTTGACAAATGTATCTTGTCTTTTATGTACACTGAGAGCCTATGCACCAAGACAAATTCCTTGTGTGTCCAATCACTCTTTCTTTCTTCTTTCTTTCTTTCTTTCTTTCTTTCTTTCTTTCTTTCTTTCTTTCTTTCTTTCTTTCTTTCTTTCTTTCTGTCTATCTCTTTATATCTATCTATCTATCTATCTATCTATCTATCTATCTATCTATCTATCTATCTATCTATCTATCTATCTATCTATCTATCATCTATCTATCTATCTAAAAATCATAGAGAAAAGTAGGTCTCCCTAATAATTGATTTCCCACCACCCAATCCCAAAGTAGTACTGAGGCCTTAGAAAATAGAAATGTAAAAATGGGCTGGGGAAGAGAAAAGAAAAAAAAAATCTCAGGAAGAAAATTAGGACCTGCTCAGATCACCTTATAGGCAGATAAGAGACTTAAAATAACAACCTGCAGTCTTTTATTGAAACAAGGCTAATATATATTGCTAATTCACTTTGCTTTCCACCTCATAAGACCCTTGAATTGAGGAATACAAATTAAGCAGTTCTCTCCTTTTCACGCTTTCATTGCTCTAGTCAGAGGTCATTAAAAACAGTTCAAAGTAATCATTGCAAGTCTAATGGTATAGTTTAACATACCATGTCAGATACAGGCTCAATTCCATTAATTAAGGCAAAAGTGTATCTCCTAGGCAGGGCAACCTATGCTAGCCTGGTCTGTAACGAGAGCAGGCAACTTGCGGTGCTAATTACATCAGCCTAATTTAAAACAAAAATCGAATTCTGAAACTCAATTATTAAAGGAGATCAGCTGAGGGTTCGAAAAAGAGGCCTCCTTTGCTTCCTGTTCTGATCCTGTTCTCCCTTAAAAAGCAGGAAGCAGAGTCTTGGTCCCGGCAAAACCTCTTTTATTTACAGGACTGTGAATCCCTTTCATTCACAGTCAGCAAGGCTGGTCCAAACAGTTTTTCAAAGGAATGTTTATCAACACAAACCTTATCTCGCTTGGCAAGCTGCCAGGTAACTTGTTTCCAAGTGCAGTGTAAGGCAAAACTTGGCACAGAGCAGGGGTGAAAACTCCAAAGTTTTTTGCTACCGGTTCTGTGGGTGTCACTTGGTGGGCGTGGCAGGGGAAAGATTTTGCAAAATCTCTATTCCCTCCCCACTCTGGGGCCAGCCAGAGGTGATATTTTCCGCTCAAAATTTCTGCTACCAGTTCTCCAGAACCTGTCAGAACCTGCTGGATTTCACCCCTGACTGAGGAGGTTCAAAAAAAATATAAGACAGGGTCTTATTTTGGGGAAAATATTCTGTATTCTATACTTTAGGGACAACTGCACAGGAAGTTACATTAGAAAAAACTGGTAGTGAAAAGAACAGAATGATGAAGGAAAAGATGGAGGAAGGAACTACAGTGGAGATTGCTTTAGGCTGCCGGAAGAAAGGAAGGGAATAAATTTAACAAAAAGACTGCATAAAATTGTAAGACAAATAGGAAGCGTTAAGGCTGTGGCAGGCAAAAAGCAGGCAAAACTAGAAGACACACGTACACAAGGAATGGTTACACAACAACAGCATCCTGTAGTGGATGAGATGTCAATTCTGTTCTCATCTCTACTCTGACAAAGCTATTTATTTACTTACACAACTTTATATCGCACCCAGTCTGGGTTGCGAAATAAAAAAACAACAACCATCCACAAATCTCATTAAAAACAACACCCAAACCAATCATTTTAAAACAACAAACATCCTAAAAACAGCAGGGATGGGACAAGCTCCTCAGGACCTCACGGTGTCATCTGCCGAGTTTTCAGACACAACGCACGCTGCCGTTGGCCAACCTTCCCTTTCAAAACAGGCAAAACAGCAAAATAATAATAATAAAAGAACATATATTGGAAGACAGGATGTTGGTATTTGCAAACCTACAAAGGGATGTGACAAGCCTTCAGGGTGTTGTCACAAATTAACCATTTTTTTTTACCACTTCAGTGTTGCCACACTGGAGCTGAGGGACAGACAGGGAAGATTTGAAATAGAGGGGATTTTTGTAGCCAAAACAAAATATTTTCTCTTGGGAACAAAGGACGTTCTCACACCTGGTTGGAAGAAGGCGGAGTGATGCTACTCAGTTGTCGGACTGGATGGTGATTGGACCATGTGACTGATTGTTTTGAGGAAGTAGAAAACCTTTTGCTTTTAAGAAGGTGAAAACCGCGGGAGTTTTTCAGAGTCGGTTTTCACCAGGTATGTGCCCATATGATATTTCCAATAGAAGTATTCTTTGGGGAATTCAATCGCCTCAGAGTCTTGCTTGAAATGAATTTATGAGTTGGAACCAGGGGTGAAATCCAGCAGGTTCTGACAGGTTCTGGAGAACTGGAAGCGGAAATTTTGAGTAGTTCAGAGAACCGGCAAATACCACCTCTGGCTGGCCCCAGAGTGGGGAGGAATGGGGATTTTGCAATATCCTTCCCCTGGAGTGGGGAGGGAATGGAGATTTTGCAGTATCCTTCTCCTGCTACACCCAAGCCATGCCACGCCAAGCCACACCACGCCCACCAAGCCATGCCACGCCCACCAAGCCACGTCCACAGAACCGGTAGTAAAAAAAATTGGATTTCACCACTGATTGGAACCCTGACATTAAACCGACTCTGAAAACTCCCCACGGTTTTTCTTGAACATGGAACAGCTGAACTTCAATGCAATTGACTCTCTGTTTTTCTACGGCTTCTGAGATAAAGATTTGAGTCTCCTCACAACAAGACGAATAGGACCATCCCCAAATGGTTCATAAATGGTCAGGGTAAACAGCATACAGGCAGTCCTCGAGTTACAACAGTGTTGTTTAGTGACCGTTCAAAGTTAAACTGGCTGTCAGCACTAGGATAAATTATTTTGAAGATGGCCTGAAAACCTGACACTGGCACTGAAAAAAGGGACTTAGGATAGTTTCCACATTTATGACCGTTGGAGCATCCGCATGGTCACGTGATTAAAAAATTGGGATGCTTGGCAACTGACTCATATTTATGACAGTTGCAGTATCTTGAGCAGTGGTGGGATTCAGCCAGTTTGCACCACTTCAGGAGAACCGGCGGTTAACTTTCTGAATAGTTTGGTGAACTGGTTGTTGGAAGAAATCATTAGGACAGAGAACCGTTTGTTGAATTATTTGAATCCCATCACTGATCCTGAGGTCACGTGATCTCCACAGAGAGCACCGAGGACCCCACAGTCCTTCTCCTCCTCCTCCTCCTCCTCCTCCTCCTCCTCCTCCTCCTCCTCCTCCTCTCTGCAAACCCCACTCTTTAATAGCGCTGACGATGTTATTTAGTTTGGGTTATGAAAGTCTGCAAGAAAGCTCAGAGAGCACCAAGAACCCCATATAGGTAACATCACCAGTGCTAGAAGGGAGTGGGGTTTGTGCAGGGGTGGGTAGCTTTACTACCGGTTTGCAATGAGCGCACGCAAATGCGCTTGTTTTGCTCTCGCGTACACATGCCCTTCTGCGCATGCAGAGAAGCTTCTGCGCATGCGCAGGTTGTCCGTTATGATAACCCGGGGAGGGGGCAGAGCCTCTTGACACTTTTACTACCAGTTCGCAAGAACCGGACAGAACCCGGAGCAACCCACCACTGGGTTCGTGGAGAGGAGGAGGAGGAGGAGGAGGAGGCTGTGGGGTCCGTGATGTTCTCTGAGCTTGCAGACATTTCATTACCCAATTAGGTAACATCATCAGTGCTAGAAGGGTGTGGGGTTTGTGGAGAGGAGGAGGAGGAGGAGGAAGGAGCCACAGTGCTAGAAGGGAGTGGGATGGGGGAAGGGGGGAGGAGGAGGAGAACAATGACTATGGGGTTTTGGAGCTCTCTCAGCTTGGCTGTTTTCTTGCAAATGTTTCATTACCCAACTAGGTAACATCCTTTTGTAGCTCAAGACCTCCTGTATTTCAAGACCATCTCTGTGAGCAGTAAACCTAAAATCCAACCTCTGGGTCTTTAGGTAAGGTGCCTGAAGCCTTGAAGATGCCTGAAATCTTGAAAACAAGCTGGGTACTACCTGGTCAAAGCCCCCCACCACCACCTCCAACTCCCTGTTTGCCAACCGATTTGTTTTCTGTCCACTTACTTGGGGGTGTGAGACTCGTCCACCCGATTGCCCAGCTGGAACTCGTGCGATTTGCTCCGATGCAAGACGGTGAAGCCCGGGAAAAGGTGGATCAGCTTCCGCGACGAAGGGGGCGGCGTCCCTGGGGGTTTCACTTTGTTCCTCCTCCTGACCGGCGGTGTCCCTGGAGCCGTCATGGTAGTGATGATATTCGGGGTGCAGGGCGGGGTGTGGGCTGCATGCCGCTGGCGTGGGGAAGGGGGTAAGGAGCGGTGGCCGGATTCCAGCGGAGGGAAGAGTCCCGAAAAACCTTCCACGGTTAGCCTGTCCGTGTGCGCGTAGACAAGCTCGTGGGACAGAGTTGGGTGGCAGAAGTGTGGGATGCACTTGGACTTAGGCTTGGGGCTCAGAGAGAGGTGAGTGCGGAGCCACTGCATGGATTCGGATTGGCACATGGAGTTGTTTTCTTTGCTGGTCTCTGTCGATGGCGGCCACTGGATGGTCCAATCTTGTTTGGACAGACTACCTCCTGTGGGGGGCGGGTGGGGAGACATAAAAAGATGGAAGGAAAATAGGAATCATGCTTACAGTTTGAAGCATGTTCCCACACGCTCTGTCAGAACGGGGTGCATGTTACAATTTCAGTCCGCTTTAAACAGACTTCCTAGGCCAGGGGTGTCAAACTCAAGGCTCGCAGGCTGAATCTATCCTGTGATGTGGTCAGATCTGGCCCGTGGGGCTGTCCTGGAAAACGTAAGGGGCCAGCCCGCGTCACTTCGGCCTGGTCTACCCAATGCGAAGAGGAAGCATGCCAGCAGTTTGAGAAGTGGTGTCAAGCTGGCCATGCCCACTCAGTCACACACACACCCAAGGTCAACCACAGCCCTGATGCAACCCTTAATGAAATTGAGTTTGACACCAGAGTTGGTATTCAGCTGGTTCACACCGGTTTGCACGTACCGTTTGTGGGAATTTGGGAAAGGTCACCAAACCAGTAACGATGGCCATGCCCCCAAACTGGTCCCCTGGTTGCCGTTCACTCACCCTGCCCACCATGTTCATCGCCACCATATTCTTTGCAAACCCACCACTGTTTGACACCCCTGTCCTAAGCAAATATAACCCAACGGTGCCAGGGTGGAAATTGGACTGACTTGAAGGAAGAAGCTACAGAGGGTTAAATTGGGAGACATTTGGACATAGTATCAAAATGTGTCTTATGGTTTCCTCTATTTCTCCCCCTTTCCCGGAAAGAATTTATTCTCTTGCTTTCACGGAACCCTTGAAAATACTTGGGGGGGTGTCTTTTCAAAGTTTGCCTCCGTAGGTTATAAGACAATGCTGAACTTGTCTGAAATGTTATAGGGCAGTGATGGCTAACCTTTTTGCCATCGTGTGCCAAAAGTGGGGGGAGAACGGGGGGTCACGCGTGCGCATGCCCACACCCATAATTCTATGTGCCTCGCCCGCCACGCATGTGTGCATGACCCCCCCCCCACTCTCCCCGCTTTTGGCACACGATGGCATGATGGGCCTGGTAGGACCGTTTTTTGCTCTCCCCAGGCTCCAGAGGCTTTCTAGGAGCCTGGGGAGGGGGAAAACGGTCTTCCCCACACCCTAGAAGCCCTCTGGAGGCCAGAAATGGCCCATTTCCCGACTTCCGGTCCCACCAGAAGTTGGGAAACGGGCTGTTTCCGGCCTCCAGATGTGTGGGGAAAGCTGTTTTTGCCCTCCCCAGGCTCCTAGAAAGGCCCTGGAGCCTGGGGAGAGCAAAAAATGACTCTTCCCCACCACCACTCTGGAAGCCATCCGGAGGCCAGAAACAATGTGTTTCCTAACTTCCGGTGGGCCCAGAAGGCCTGAAAATCAGCTGGTCGGAGCGTGCATGCGCGCCAGAGCTCAGCTTGCGTGCCCACCAATATGGCTCTGCGTGCTACCTGTGGCACGCGTGCCATAGGTTCACCATCAAAGTTATAGGGTTTCCTGTTTTTAAGAAGATGTTGGATAAACATTTGTCTAAAGTGGTGTGGGGTTTCCTGCCTGAGCAGGGAGCTGGACTAGAAGACCTCCAAGGTCCCTTCCAACTCTGTTATGCTGTTAACTCAGTTCAGCATGCACCACGACCCCCATTTAATCTTCAATGCCGTAGACAGATTAATGAAACTTGAAGAGAGGAGGAAAAAAAGGCGGGAAAATCTTGAGGGAAAGTTCTGCATTACTTTGAAATTCTCTCTCTCTCTCTCTCTCTCTCTCTCTCTCTCTCTCTCTCTCTCTCTCTCTGTGTGTGTGTGTGTGTGTGTGTGTGTGTGTGTATTTATACTGCTATGCATACAGGATGCCCACACAGAAATAAAACTTGAATTAACTATCTCATCAAGATGATTTGGGGAGAGGATTCAAATGACGCGCAAGAGTAGATGCACGCCTCAAAGAAACGCCACATGGAAATGGCCCGGATTGAGATCAAATGCACCAACACATCAAGGCTGCTTTTGATAATTGTACACTTAACCTTACACTTAACACCAAAAACACTAAAGAACTTATAACTGACTTCAGGAGGAAGAGAGATGTACATTCACCATTGTACCAAAATCCTATGGGAATGACATTACAACACCAACAGAGAGGAGACCAGACTGAAATTTCTGCCCCTTTAATTTGCGTAGCCAATTGTTGTATTAAACTACTTCCCTTTTTACTGTCTGGTCAAAGACCATAATAAAGTTATTTCATTTATTGGTTTGCATGAATCTCTCTCTCTCTCTCTCTCTCTCCCCTCCCTCCCTGTCCCTCTCTCTGCCCCTTTTCTGTCCCCCCTTCTCCCACCCTGTCCCTCCCTCTCTCTCCCTCTCCCTCCTTCCCTCTCTCCCTGTCCCTTCCTCTCTCCCTCTCTGTCCCTCTCTCTTTTGCCCTCCGTCCCTCCCTCTCTCCCCCTCTCTGTCCTTCTCCCTCTCCTTCCTTCCCTACCTCCCTGTCCCTCCCTGTCCCTCCTTCCCTCTCTCCGTCCCTTCCTCTCTCCCTCTCTGTCCCCCTCTCTGTCCTTCTCCCTCTCCTTCCTTCCCTCCCTGTCCCTCCCTCTCTCCCCCTCTCTCTCCTTCCTTCTCTCCCTGTCCCTTCCTCTCTCCCTCCCTGTCCCTCTCTCTTTTGCCCTCCATCCCTCCCTTTCTCCCCCTCTCTGTCCTTCTCCCTCTCCTTCCTTCCCTCCCTCCCTGTCCCTCCCTCTTTCCCCCTCTCCCTCCTTCTCTCTCTGTCCCTCTCTCTTTCCCCCTCTATCCCTCCCTCTCTGTCCCACTCTCTGTCCTTCTCCCTCTCCCTCCTTCCCTCTCTCCCTGTGCCTCCCTCTGTCCCTCTCCCTCCCTCTTTCCCTGTCCCTCTCTCGCTCTCTCTGTCCCTCTTCCTCCTTCCCTCCCTCCCTTTCCCTCCCTCTCTCTGTCCCATTCTCTCCCTCCCTCTGTGTATTAAGCTACTGGATATTTAACACACTGTTACAACTCTTTGGAGGACTTTCTTCAGGGAAGGAACAAATGGATGATTGAGAGAGAGAGAGAGAGAGAAGAGAGAGAGAGAGAGAGAGAGATGTATCTTGCAAACCTAGAGAGCCATCCAGATTGGTATCCTTGTAAAAGTTGATGGTTAACAGCTTGTGGAGTAAGAGGTCGTGCATCCCCCATCTGCGAACACCCAAGGAACCCAACCAATCACAGCATCTCCCCCACCCCACCCCACCTTGAAAAAATGAGATAACTGCACTGCACTAACTTCTGGTCAATCCTTACAAGGGTGGGGAGTGCATTTATGGGTCAGCCACTTACAATTATCCAGGGAAAATGCCATCAGGGGAGGGGGAGGAGGAGAGAGTAATTACTGTTGCTAATTAATGATGATTGATGGATGCTAAAGATAGGAGTGGAATGGCTGGAAGGAGAGAGAGAGAGAGAGAGAGAGAGAGAGAGAGAGAGAGAGAGAAAGAGAGAGAGAGAAAGGTAGCCTAAAGGACATTGCACAAGGAGAACCCCTGTTCAGCTCCTCTTACACCCAGACTTAAGTCATGTCCTTGCCATTATCAATGTACATTTCCTTGCTATTTATTCTTGATGCCTGTGTCGCAGCTTGATTGGTGATGTAAAAATAGGGGTCACCCACCTAAAAATATCTAGGAAAGAGTTGGGAATTCATACAAAGGCATCCATGATGCTTTTTAAGAAGCTTAGCGGAGTTGGAGTTGTTCAGCGCAGTTGGTCGTGGCACCCTTTAAGAGAGGACTTTAAAACCACTTCTTAGATGCTTTCTCATGACACCTTGGGAACGCAAAGGCAAGCTGCTAAATCTGTAATGGGAGGAAGGATGCAAGATGGATCCCCTTGCATCGTAGCTGCGGGGGGGGGGGGGCTTGCCAGAAAGAAGAGAGGGGGGGGGGGTCAACCTATTCTCCAAAGCACCAGAAAGTGGGAGAAGAAACAACGGTTGGAAACTGTATATCGGAGGTCAATACAATTGAGCGGATCCAGAGCAGTGATTAAATGTAAAATTTGTTACTACCAGTGCTGAGGCCATGGCTTGGTGGCGGTGGTGGTAATGTGGCTGGGTGAGCGTGGCCAACTTTTTTTTCTTTTTTAACTTCTAAAACCATTTTTTCTACAAGCTCTTAGGCTGAAAAAAATGCTTTTAAAAATAAAAAAAAAAGCCTCCAATGATCGTGCGGCTCAGCTGGGATCGACAGAGGCTTTGAAAAGCATTTTTTTCCTACAACCTCTTATAGAGGGAATGGAGATTTTGCAGTATCTTTCCCCCATGAGTGGGGAGGGAATGGAGATTTTGCAGTATTCTTCCCCTGCCACGCCCACCAAGCCACACCTCGCCCACCAAGCCACGCCCACAGACCCGATAGTTTAAAAAAATTGGATTTCACCACTGGATGGGTCCTACAGTTAGCCTTCCGCTTACAACTGCTCGTTTAGTGACCAAAGTGATGACAGCGCTGAAAAAAAGGGGACTTACGACCGTTTTTCATGCTTAATGGCCGTTGCAGCATCCCCATGGCCATTTTGCGATGCAAATTCAGATGGCTTGGCAACTGGCTCGCATTGATGACGTCTGCAGTCACATGATGATTTCTCCTTTTGCACCCTTCGGATACTCCAAGTCCATGGGGAAACCACATTCGCTTTTTTTTAAAAAATTAATTTATATGCTGCCCTTCTCCGGAGACTCAGGGCGGCTTACAATGCGTTAAGCAATAGCCTTCATACTTTTGTATATTTATACAAAGTCAGCTTATTGCCCCCACAAACTGGGTCCTCAATTTACCAACCTTAGAAAGGATGGAAGGCTGAGTCAACCTTGAGCCTGGGGAGATTCGAACTTCCAGTAATTGCAGACAGCTGAATGTTCTTCTTTCCTTCCTTCCTTCCTTCCTTCCTTCCTTCCTTCCTTCCTTCCTTCCTTCCTTCCTTCCTTCCTTTCTTCTTTTTTAAATTAGATTTCTATGCCGCCCTTCTCCGGAGACTCAGGGCTGCTTACAATGCGTTAAGCAATAGCCTTCATACTTTTGTATATTTTATGCAAAGTCAGCTTATTGCCCCCACAAACTGGGTCCTCAATTTACCTACTTTAGAAAGGATGGAAGGCTGAGTCAACCTTGAGCCCGGTGAGATTCAAACTTGCAATAATTGCAGGCACCTGGTGTCACCACCTAAGCTGCTGCTTAAGCTGCTGCACCACCAGGCTTCACAATCGTGTGAACTAACTTAGCAACTTTCAGAGATTCGTTTAGGAACTGCGGTTAAGAAAGGTTCCTAAAAGGGGGTTAAACCTTACAACTGTCTCGCTTAGGCACAAGAAAAGTTGGGGCTCAATTGTGATCGTAAATCAAGGACCACCTGTATTACACGCATACACACCCACACGCACGTATGCACACATCCCTACTGAGAGCATCAGCTCGGGGCAAGGCTGCCCAGGTCTTACAGGTTGGAAAATAATCCACGGCTGATTTAAAATAAAATAAAATAAAATAAAATAAAGCTTTCCGTGAGCTCTCCTCCTCCACAGCTCACCCCAAGTTACTAGGCAACCTACAATTTTATGCAAAAGACAAAAAGAAGAGAAAAGGCCATGAAGCACAGCTAGGTTTTGTGTTTTGAGGGAAGGTTGTTTTGTGGAGGGAGGGAAGAGAAGAGGGGGTCTTGGGGGCCAGATCTGACAGGGAAAGGAAACAAACAGGAATAGCCCTTAGACTTATATACCACTTCACAATGCTTTACAGCCCTCTCTAAGCGGTTTACAGAGTCAGTCTATTGCCCCCAACAATCTGGGTCCTCATTTTACTCACCTCGGAAGGATGGAAGGCTGATTAGATAGATGATAGATGATAGATAGATAGATAGATAGATAGATAGATAGATAGATAGATAGATAGATAGATAGATAGATAGCAATAGCACTTAGATTTATATACCGCTTCACAATGCTTTACAGCCCTCTCTAAGCGGTTTACAGAGTCAGCCTCTTGCCCCCAAGAATCTGGGTCCTCATTTTACCCACCTCGGAAGGATGGAAAGGCTGAGTCAACTTTGAGCCTGGTGAGATTCGAACTCCCGGCAGTGGGCAGTTTGCCTGCAATGCTGCATTCTAACCATTGAACAATCAGGGGAATGGAGTAGAGCGGAGTGGAGCGGAGTAGAGTAGAGTGGAATAGAATGGAATAGAATAGAAATAAGGAGTAGAGTAGAGTAGAGTAGAGTAGAGTAGAGTAGAGTAGTATAGAATAGAATAGAATAGAATAGAATAGAATAGAATAGAATAGAATAGAATAGAATAGAATAGAATAGAATAGAATAGAATAGAATAGAATAGAATAGAAGAAGGGAAGAAGGAAGGAAGGAAGGAAGGAAGGAAGGAAGGAAGGAAGGAAGGAAGGAAGGAAGGAAGGAAGGAAGGAAGGAAGGAAGGAAGGAAGGAATAGCAGCAGCACTTATATGCTGCTTCACAGTGCTTTACAGCCCTCTAAGCGGTTTACAGAGTCGGCCTCTTTACTGACTTTGGAAGGATGGAAGACTGAGTCAACCTTCAGCCAGTCAGGATCGAACTCCACGCTGTGGGCAGAGTTAGCCAGCAATCCTGCATTCTAACCACTGCCCCGCAGTGTACATTCAAAAACTCCTTCCGAACCCCAAAATAAGACCCTCGGACCCCATCACCTAATTCAACAGGGGTGAGTCATCCCAGATGGCCTTTCCCACCGTCAGTCATTTGCGCGGTCATAAAAGTAACCAAACGAAGTGCTGAACAGATGAAGGCTCCCTTTGAATCCTCCCATTATGGCCCGTTGTGTCTGGCCTCACGTTGCTCGGATGATGAGAGATTCCTCTAAGATTCTGTCTAAGTGGACAGGTGGCTCAACACCAGATTTTGTTTTTTTGCCTGTCCATAAAATTAAATGATTTCAACAGCACGAGTCATTAATCGGACGACAGGCAGAAAAGAGGACAGAAGAAAAGAGTTGGGTGGGGCCCTTGAGAAAGGGTTCATCTCCACTGGGCCACAGGAATGATGTCCAGCCTGTGCTCTCCGTCCAGAATAAATCTATCATGTTCCAAGGAGGGTTTATTTATTGCGTATGTGTATTATATATGTAGAGGGATGCGGTGGCTCAGTGGCTTAAGATGCTGAGCTTGTCGATCGAAAGGCCGGCAGCTCAGTGGTTCGAATCCCTAGTGTCACGTAATGGGGTGAGCTCCCGTAACTTATCCTTGAGCTTGTTGATCGTAAGGTCAGCAGTTCAGCGGTTCGAATCCCTAGCACCGCGTAATGGGGGGAGCTCCCGTTCCTTGTCCCAGCTTCTGCCAACCTAGCAGTTCGAAAGCAGGTAAAAAATGCAAGTAGAAAAATAGGGACCCCCTTTGGTGGGAAGGGAACAGCGTTCCGTGCGCCTTTGGCGTTGAGTCCTGCCGGCCATATGACCACGGAGATGTCTTCAGACAGCGCTGGCTCTTCGGCTTTGAAACGGAGATGAGCACCGCCCCCTAGAGTCAGAAACAACTCTAGCACATATGCAGGAGGGGAATCTACACTTTTAACTTTGAACGGTCTCCAAATGGACTGTTCGAAAGTTGAGGACCAGCTGTACAACCCCACTACAAACAAGCTGCAATACACACACACACACACACACACACACACACACACACACACACACACACTCCGATCAAGATAAACCTTTCACCCGCCTGCACAGCAGTCTCATTCCCTGCTTTCCGGCCGCTGATCTGGGTACATCCTAATGAAGAGGCATTAGCTGTTTCATAAAAATGACAAATGGGATCCCATCTCTCTCTCTCTCCACCCCCACCCTCTTCATCTGGAGAAGTAATGGATTTCTGCATTCTCTCTCTCTTCTCCCCCTTCCTCTCCCAAACATCCTCCCCCCCCCCCCCACAACCCTGGCATTTTTCAGGATATATTTCTGACAATCACATTCATGCGCTCAAAAACTTGATTAATCGGCCTGGCCCTCCCATTCCAATAGTCTCCTCTCTCTCTCTCTCTCTTGTGCTTAATAATATCCTGCGTTTAAGTAACGTTTTAGGGGGGTGCTGAGATCACGAAGCCCCCCCCCAATGAACCCCCTCTTTCCTACAGCCCAAACGTGGGGCAGGGAGAAAGAAAAAACTGGGGAGCGGGTGGTCAAAGTGATGGATTGAGGGGCGATATGAAAAGAAAGGAGAGGAGGAAGCGTATTCCTTTCTGTTATTAATATTTTCCATCTCTGGCAGCCAAGGGTGGAGAAGCCAAAATCGCAGGCAGGGAAGTTTAGGAAGCTGGATGAATCTCTAGGGGGGAAAAATGGAGGGTGGGGGATGTAGGGGGTGGGAGTGGGGGGAATGAGGATATGTATGTATGCCGTTCTCTGCTGACAGACGTCCTCTGCTCCCAGCTCCCGACATCCGTCACTGGGGCAGGCATGTAAAGCTCATCTGCCAAGCAGCCATCCTGGGGAACGGAGAGCGTGGCGACACGGGTGACCTTTCCTTCGTGGCACACAACCGTAAAGTCTATGAACACGGGCGTGAAGTCCATGCAGCCTCCCGTTCGTTCACTTGTTAAGTGCCCTGATATCCATCTTCTGTCTCACTTGTCCATCTTCACGGGCAGCTTTATTTAATTAGCCCAAGAGAAAAGGGCCTCGGCAACCGTGAGATTTCTTTTCCTTTCCTCTTTCTTTCTTTCTTTCTTTCTTTCTTTCTTTCTTTCTTTCCTTCCTTCCTTCCTTCCTTCCTTCCTTCCTTCCTTCCATCTTCTTTCCTTCTTTCCTTTCCTTTTCTTCCTTTCCACTTCTTTCTTTCTTTTTTCTTTCCTTTCCATTCTTCTTTCCTTTCTTACTTCCTTTCCTTCCTCCTTTCTCCCCCTCTACTCCTTTCCTTTCCCTCCCTTTTTCCTTTCCTTTCCTCTTTCCTCTTTCCTTTCCTTTTTCCTTTCCTTTCCCTTCCCTTCCTTTCTCCTTTCCCCTCTCCTCCTCCTCCTTTTCTTTTCTTTTTCCTTTCCTTTCCATTCCTCTTTCCTTTCTTACTTCCTTTCCTTTCTCCTTTCCCCTCTCCTCCTTCTCCTTTCCTTTCCCTCCCTTTTTCCTCTCCTTTCCTCTTTCCTTTTTCCTTTCCCCTCTCCTCCTTTTCTTTTCCTTTTTCCTTTCCTTTCCCTTCCTCTTTCCTTTCTTACTTCCTTTCCTTTCTCCTTTCCTCTCTCCTCCTCCTCCTTTCCTTTCCTCTTTCATTTCTTACTCCCTTTCCTTTCTCCTTTCCCCTGACCTCCTTCTCCATTCCTTTCTCTCCTTTTCCTGTCCTTTTCTCTTTCCTTTCCTTTCCTACTTCCTTTCCTTTCTTCTTTCCCCTCTCCTCCTTCTCCTTTCCTTTTTCCTTTCCTTACGTTCTCGCCTCCCTTTTCTCCTTCCTTCCTTCCTTCCTTCCTTCCTTCCTTCCTTCCTTCCTTCCTTCCCTTCCTTCTTTCCTTCCTACTTACCTATCTACATACATACATACATAACTTTTTTGTCCTTACCATGGACACAGAAATACTGAAAAGGACATGCCTATTTTACCAACCAAATGACAACAGTTGTGGGAAAAGGCAACAAATGTTGGCATACTTTAAAAAGTCCTGCAGCTGCTCTGAAAACAAAAGAAGGGAGATTGAATCACCTTTTCCTTTCTTTCTATATTTCTTCCGCTCAAACCCAGCTTGGGGGGGGGGGAGAAATCACATTTGCATTTTCAAAAAAGGCCATGCAGTTCTCCGTTCGAGAGACCTCGCATCATTTCCTTACTTTTTATTTACAGCTTTTTCATAGCCAAATTCCCAACCCAACAAAAGAACCCCAGATTGTATTCTCTGATTTTTTTTTTAACAGCTCCTTAAGGAGGGTTTACACAAAGACTTAAATTAAGTTCTCAGTTCATTATAAGCTCCGGTAGGTTCATCGCCGTTTGTTAAATAAACCACAAAACGCACTGGGTTTGCACATGAACTGAAGTAATAAACCATGACTTGCAATCCTTGCTAGATTCACATATTGCATTGACCCCAAACCAAACTATGGTGTGATTGAAAAGGAGATCCGAACTGAACTTCTGACAGGCCAAATTTGATGGCTTAAGAAAATAACAGAGTTGGAGTTAGAGTTCTAGTCCAACTCTCTGCTTAGGCAGGAAACCCTACACTACTTCAGACAAATGGTTATCCAACCTCTTCTTACAAACTTCCAGTGTTGGAGAATTCACAAGTTCTGGAGGCCAGTTGTTCCGCTGATTAATTGTTCTAACTGTGAAGAAATTTCTCCTTAGTTCTAAGTTGCGTCTCTCCTTGATTAGTTTTCTCCTTAGTTCTAAGTTGCTTCTCTCCTTGATTAGTTTCCACTCATTGCTTCTTATCCTGCCCTCAGATGATTTGGAGAATAGTTTGACTCCCTTTTCTTTGTGCAGCCCTAAGATATTGGAAGACTGCTATCATGTCACCCCCTAAGCCTTTTCTTCATTAAACTAAAGGTAAAAGGTAAAGGTTCCCCTCGCACATCTGTGCGAGTCGTTCCTGATTCTAGGGGGGCGGTGCTCATCGCCGTTTCAAAGCAGAAGAGCCAGCGCTGTCCGAAGATGTCTCCGTGGTCATGTGGCCAGCATGACTCAACGTCAAAGATGCATGAAACGCTGTTATCTTCCCACCAAAGGTGGTTCCTATTTTTCTACTTGCATTTATGTGCTTTCGAACTGCTAGGTTGGCAGAAGCTGGGACAAGTCACAGGAGCTCACCCCGTCGTGCAGCCCTAAGGATTCGAACCGCTGAGCTGCCGACCTTTTGATCAACAAGCTCAGCGCCTTAGCCACTGAGCCACCGCGTCCCACCACGTCATTAAAGTAGACATACCCAATTCCTGCAACTGTTCTACATATGTTTTAGCGTCCAGTCTGCTAATCATCTTTGTTGCTCTTTTCTGCACTCTTTCCAGAGTCTCGACATTTTTTTTTTAATAATATGCCCTAACAGAGGAATAAGAAAACTGTGCTCTTCTCAGCTTCATACCCAGACAGCAAGATGGGAGCTATAGTCCCCAAACATCTGGAAGGAAATGAATCGTATTCCCTGCCATATCTAGATGCAGAAATATCAGACATTTTAGCTTCTTTCTCCCTGCCAGATTGAAGGAAACCTACAAACGTCAACCTTCCCTCCCTGCCTCCTGCCAGCGCATTATTCCCTGTGGAGATATGTCCTAGGAAATTGAATGGCCCTAATTAATGACTCATTAACTGATACTGACATTGCCCCTTATCCTAATTTATTAATATCAGTCTTGACTCTTCCATCTCGTGCAACTTTAAAAAAAAAGAAAAGAAAGGAAGATGCCAAGTGTTTTAAAGAGGAAGCAGCCGTATTTCAAGATCGCATTTGAAGAAGTCTCCATGTCTGGGATATTAAATCTCAGCCGAATCTCCTTATCTCTGGAAACGTGGGGAGATGGGATGGGGGGGGGGTAGGTTAGGGTTAAAGCCGCTGTCTCAAGAATTAGAAACTTTGTTGTTTGCTGTTAAAAAGTGACACACAAGCACAGACAACGCGGCAAAGGTATACTCGACAAAAATTGACATCCAACATCTACAGAGTATCCTTGCATTTTTTACCTGCTTTCGAACTGCTAGGTTGGCAGAAGCTGGGACAAGTCACGGGAGCTCACCTCATTACGCGGCACTAGGGATTCGAACCGCCGAACTGCCGACCTTTCGATCGACAAGCTCAGTGTCTTAGCCACTGAGCCATCGTTTAGGATTAATTCCCTCAACCATTCATCATCAGAGCTTCTTATCTGTCTTATTGATACTGTTTCCTGATTGCGTATTTGTTCCCTATGACTATCATTAAGTGTTGTACCTTATGATTCTTGATGAACATATCTTTTCTTTTATGTACACTGAGAGCTTATGCATCAAAGACGAATTCCTTGTGATAATAATAATAATAATAATAATAATAATAATAATAAATCATGTGTTGTCCCGATTGTAATTGGAGCCCTTGGAGCAATACCCAAAGGGCTACCAAGCTATTTAGAAATTCTAAATTTACCAGACTTGAACATTTTGACTCTACAAAAAACCACCTTACTCGAAACAGCTTACATCCTCCGACGATACCTTAACAGTTGGTTAGGACTTGAGCTGCTGAGCTATTAACCAGCCTCAAAGGCTGTGAATCTCACTAAAGATTAACCAGATAATAATAATAATAATTTTATTTCTATACCGCCCTTCTCCCGAAGGACTCAGGGCGGTGTTCAGCTATTAAAAGCACAAAGACAATCACACTTGGTCACTAAAAATTCTATTTTACTCTATTATTCTAGTACAGGAATCAAGAAGAGCTTTTTCCATTCACAGCCGATCTTCATAATCATGAAGACTTGATTTTTATTTTTTTTTAAAGAAAGCTAAAGTTTTGCTTGCCAACTTCAAGTCAGATAGCCCAAAGTCTCTCTTCTCTAAGTAAGAACCCTAAGGAGAATTTCTGGTAAAAATGGACAGCTGAGCTACATGTAAGCTGTTTTCCTCTCTCTCTCTCTCTCTCTCTCTCTCTCTCTCTCTCTTTTTTTATGAGTGATAAATTTAATGTCATGCCTGAAGGAAGCCAGGAAGGAAAAGCAGCCGAGGGAAGAATCAAATGCGACTGGAAGTATAATTATAGAGAAAGATTTCTTCCCTTTTAACATAAAAAGGGCTCCTCGCTGAACAGGAGCCGAGCATAAAGTTGTATCGGGTTTTTCCCAGGACGTCATACAGTTGGCTGCTTCGGTTCTGCAGCTTGGTTAGCGTGAAATCAATGCAGCCAGACAAAATTTAATCTCTTCCTCGCCCCATTCCTGGAAGCTCCACTTTCTCCTCTCCCCCCAACCCCCATCTCGGTCCTAAAACAAAGGAAGGGCAAAACATTTGGGTTCGTTTGATAGCGCATCGGGGGTGGGGGGGCGAGGAGGATTTTAATGGGCAGTGGCGTCGTGGCGAAAGAGATTTCGGGAAGATTCACATCGGATGGATAGAGATCGCTGGGAAATCTTGGGGATGAGGGCTGGATGGGAAGGTGGGAGGAAAGCCTCCGGCTGCTTCCATGCTGTTTAGAAGAAGACTTCATGGATATTGAGGTTTTCAAGAAGATTGGAGAGCCATTAATCCGGAATGGTATAGCGTCTCCTGCTTGAGCTGAGGAGTTGGCCTGGAAGACCTCCGAGGCGGTGGTGAAATCCCAATTTTTTTTACTACCGGTTCTGTGGGTGTGGCTTGGTGGGCGTGGCTTGGTGGCGTGGCAGGGGCAGAATACTGCAGAAACTCCATCCCCACCCCACTCCAGGGGAAGGATATTGCAAAATCCCCATTCCCTACACACTCCTGAGGGAAGGATACTGCAAAATCTCCATCCCACCCCACTCCTGAGGAAGGATACTGCAAAATCTCCATTCCCACCCCACTCCTGGGGAAGGATACTGCAAAATCCCCATTCCCTCCCCACTCCAGGGGAAGGATACTGCAAAATCTCCATCCCCACCCCACTCCAGGGGAAAGATATTTCAAAATCCCCATTCCCTCCACACTCCTTGGGGAAGGATACTGCATCAGCCCATAGATCTCCCTCAAGACACCAAGAGCCAGGCTCAAATCTCTCTACTTTGGATACATTATGCAAAGACCATTATGCAAAGATTCTGAGAAAGGTGGAAAGAAAAAGTAGAAGAAAATGACTGGCACCAATGGCATGAATTCAATTACAGTGACCACGACGAGTGCACTATTCAATGGCTGAAGGACCAAGTTAGGGACAGATCATCATGGAGAATATCAAGAACTTGGTGGAACATGATTAGTTTGATCAACTTACAGTTCCTGGGGGGCAGGAATCCATGGCAATTGGATTGAAAGTCTATCATATAACCCAAAATCTGTTCTTTTCAATGAAATCTATCTATCTATCTATCTGTCTGTCTGTCTGTCTGTCTGTCTGTCTGTCTGTCCGTCCGTCCGTCCGTCCATCCATCCATCTATCTATCTAATCTATCTAATCTATATCTATATCTATATCTATATCTATATCTATATATATCATCTCTCTCTCTATCATCTCTATCTATCTATCTATCTATCTATCTATCTATCTATCTATCTATCTATCTATCTATCTATCTATCATCTACCTCTCTATATTTATCATCTATCATCTCTCTATCTCTCTATCATCTATCTCTCTATATCTCATCTCTCCATCTATCAGCTATCTATCTAAATGTATAAAATATATCTGTCTTATTTAAAATAAGTTGTGGGTCACCTCTGAATTTCAGTTATCCAATAGCGCCCTCTACTGTTCAAAAGGCAGCAAACCAGCACGGTCTAATGGCTGCAAAGAGATTTGGTTTGCCATAAATCAGAACCTTTCCAGATGAACGGTTTTTTATTAAAAGGTAGACGGTCCACAAGGTCGTTTCATCAGGTTCCTGTTGCCTGCAAGGTGGTTTGTTGGGTTGTGATTTACTGCTTTGGAACCGGTCCAAAAAGAAACGTTTAAGTCAAGCCTAGCCTAAGGAAAAGAAGGACTAACAGGTGACTTAAGAGCAGTTCCCCAGTCATTGAGGGGGTAGTCACAGAGAAGAAAGGGTCTGGTATAGATAATAGATTAGGGGGCTGGAGGATAAAACATATGAAGAACAGTTGCAGGAATTGGGCATGGCTAGTTTAATGAAAAGAAGGACTAGGGGAGACACGATAGCAGTCTTCCAGTATCTCAGGGGCTGCCCCAAAGAAGAGGGAGTCAAGCTCTTCTCCAAAGCCCCTGAGGGCAGGACAAGAAGCAATGGGTGGAAACTCATCAAGGAGAGAAGCCACTTAGAAATAAGGAGAAATTTCCTGACAGTTAGAACAATTAATCAGTGGAACAACTTGCCTCCAGAAGTTGTGAATGCTCCAACACTGGAAGTCTTTAAGAAGATGTTGGATAACCATTTGTCTGAAGTGACAAGAGTCCAGAGATATTTCACAAGAAGAGTCCTCCACTCCCCTGCTCGCAACAAAATACCTCACGCCACCAGACTTGAAATTTTGGGCTTAGACAATTTAGAACTACGCCGCTTTCGGTCTGTCCTAAGCGTAGTACATAAAATTATCTGCTACAACGTCCTATCTGTCAATGACTACTTCAGCTTCAACCAAAACAATACAGGAGCAAATAAGAGATACAAACTCAAGATAAACCGCTCCAAACTCGATGGCAGAAAATACGACTTCAGCAACAGAGTGGTCAACGCCTGGAGTGCACTACCTGACTCTGTGGTTTCTTCCCCAAACCCCCAAAACTTTAACCTTAGACTGTCTACTGTTGACCTCACCCCATTTTTAAGAGGTCTGTAAGGGGCGTGCATAAGCGCACCAGCGTGCCTACAGTCCCTGTCCTAATGTCCCCATTGACTTGTATTCATCTCACGTATTCATAACTATGTCTATACTTATATATGTTAGACGAAAGAAAGAAAGAAAGAAAGAAAGAAAGAAAGAAAGAAAGAAAGAAAGAAAGAAAGAAAGAAAGAAAGAAAGAAAGAAAGAAAGAAAAGTGGTGTAGGGTTTCCTGCCTAAGCAGGGGGTTGGATTAGAAGACCTCCAAGGTCTCTTCAACCCTACCCTACCCTACCCTACCCTACCCTACCCTACCCTACCCTGTATTGTATTGTATTGTATTGTATTGTATTGTATTGTATTGTATTGTATTGTATCGTATCGTATCGTATCGTATCGTATCACAACACATCGTATCCTATCCTATCCTATCCTGTCCTGTCCTGTCCTGTCCTGTCCTGTCCTGTCCTGTCCTGTCCTGTCCTGTCCTGTCCTATCCTATCCTATCCTATCTTATCCTATCCTACCATCATATTCTATTCTATTCTATTCTATTCTATTCTATTCTATTCTATTCTATTCTATTCTATTCTATTCTATTCTATTCTATTCTATTCCTATTCTATTCTATTCTATTCTACTCTCTACTCTACTCTACTCTACTCTACTCTACTCTACTCTACTCTACTCTACTCTTATTCTATTCTATTCTATTCTATTCTATTCTATTCTATTCTATTCTATTCTATTCTATTCTATTCTATTCTATTCTATTCTGTAGAGCAAGGGGTGATCTCAGTTTTCGTCTCGTCCTTGTTGCTCTAACTTCTCCTGTTGTTTCTCGGAGGGAGAAATGCTAGGATTTCCAAACCACTGAACTTCCCCATCAGGTGGCAAAAAAAACCCTCTGATTGCTTTGCTGACAGATTTCTGGCTTAAATTCTTTGGATTATTTATGGGCTCCACTCCTTCAGGGAGGCACAGAAGATCTAATAGGTCAGAAGCAGAGAAGATACATACCTAACAACTGGAAAAATCCAGCACCTTGCCCGGAACGCCATAAAATTACCCTGATGTGCTAGGCAACCTCGGTTTTATTTTCCATAACAATCTCCACAATCCGGCAAATTACCAGTAAGCAGCCAGAGCGGAGAGAAATGACCACGTTGATCATGCTGTACTACAGGTAAGTCCCCAACTTACAAATATCCATTTAGTGACCATGTGAAGTTAAAACTGCATTGGGAAAAAAAAAGGAACCTAGGACGGATCCTCGCATTTACGACTGTTGCAAGCATCCCAGAGTCGTGGGATCAAAATTGGGCGCTTTGCAACTGGAATTTTTGTATTAAATTTAAATTTACTGACAAAGAAAAAAAGGGAGATTAAAGGTAAAGGTAAATGTTCCCCTCGCACATATGTGCTAGTCGTTCCCGACTCTAGGAGGCTGGTGCTCATCTCTGTTTCAAAGCCGAAGAGCCAGCACTGTCCGAAGACGTCCTCCCTGGTTATGTGGCCAGCGTGACTCAATGCCAAAGGTGCACGGAACGCTGTTCCCTTCCCACTAAACGTGGTCCCTATTTTTCTACTTACATTTTTTACCTGCTTTCAAACTGCTAGGTTGGCAGAAGCTGAGACAAGTCACGGGAGCTCCTCCCATTACGCAATGCTAGGGATTCAATTCACTAGGGTTTCACTAGACTAGACACAACCAATTCCTACAACCGTTCTCCATATGTTTTCGCCTCCGTATGTTTCATGTGTTCCCTCGTATGTTTTAATCTTCTTGTGAATTTTTTTCTCCTCTTTTCCCCTTCCCATCAGAGCAGACCCTCTGTCAACAAATACATCATGTGACATGACCGAGAGAGCCAAAGGAGATGATGGTAAAGCTGGGACTACTATCCCCACAACAATCCAACTAGGCTGTTTGTGTTGACCGAGCTTACGGACGATCTTAGCCTAGATTTGGAGATCATTAAAAAAAAACAATAAAAAGACAAGAGAGAGAGGGAGAGAGAGAATGGAGGTCAATGGGGAACTGAAGTTGTGAATTTGTAACCCTCGTGACCAGAGAGAGTCCATAATAGGTTTTCAGGTGTGGAAGCTCTTCAGATAGAGATAAAATATTAACTGTGGAGATGACATACTGTAAAGCATTTGGACTAAAGGTCTTTCTCACTTCTAACAGACCTACCTGTGTGGACAGTCCAAATTTGTAGGTCTAAAGTTGACCATCTAGTTGACTGTCTAAAGCTGACCATCTAAAGTTGACCATCCAAAATTGACCATCTAAACTTGATCATTTAAAGCTGATCATCTAAAGTTGACTGTCTAAAGCTGACCATCTAAAGTTGATGGTCTAAAGCGGACCATCCAAACTTGACCATCTAAAGTTGATCATCTAAAGTTGACTGTCTAAAGCTGACGGTCTAAAGTTGACCATCTAAAGTTGACAGTCTAAACTCTAAATTGACAGTCTAAAGTTGTGGGTGCTCTATCCTGGAGGTTTTCAAGAACAGACTGGACAGCCATTTCTCTGGAATCTACAGGATCTCCTGCTGCTGTGGGCAGGGGGTTGGTCTACAAGACCTCCAAGGTCCCTTCTGTTATTCTATGTTCTATCTTTTCCCCAGTGGAAACAGATTAACAGAGTTCGAAGGGACCTTGTAGGTCATCTAGTCCAACTTCCTGCCAAGCAGGAGACCCTACACCGTTTCTGACAGATGGCAGTCCAGACTCTTCTTGAAAGCCTCCAGTGATGAAGCTCCCACAACTTCCGAAGGCAACTTCTGTTCCATGGGTTGATTGTTCTCACCGTCAGAAAATTTATCCTTATTCTAGGTTGAATCTCTCGTTTAGCTTCCATCCATTATTCTTTGATTGGCCTTCAAGTGCTTTGGAAAATTGTTTGACCCCCTTCCCCTCTGTGGCAGCCCCTCAAATATTGGAAGACTGCTATCATGTCTCCTCTGGTCCTTCTCTTCACTAGACCAGCCATGCCCAGTTCCTGCAACCGTTCATCGTATGTTTTAGCCTCCAGTCCCCTCATCATCCTGGTTGCTCTTCTCTGCACTCTTTCTAGAGTCTCAACCTCAGACTGAACCTTCACACACCACCAACCGGAAGAAAAGAAATCTGGGGCTCTCGCACCTGACTTATACACGTTCCGGAGGCAAGAAAGAGAGGCGTTGAGTCGGGCGCATTCTTCCCAATTCGCCCCAAATTTCTCCACCGTCTTGCAGACCTGCTCGTCTGACATCTCTAAAAGGTCTTCCAGACTCAAGTTGCCCAGAGATTTGCTAGAAGAAGAGAAAAGAAAGAGCAAGAAGGAGATTAATCAGTTAGAGTCTTTCGGACCTCAGGGACCACCAAATTCATAATTTTAAATCCCGTGGACCACTAATATGATCTGCTTAATGACTGGCTGGATGGGAGTGGCTGGGGGGGGGGTCATGTGACTCAGTGGGCGTGGCCAACTCGATGTCACTCACATCGAGGGCGCCAGCCTCTACTCATCTCTCCCCTCCCAGCCCCTCCTTCCCTCCCACCCGGGCTCCTTAGGGCCCCAACAGGAAGCAGTTGTTGGAGGCTTAAGCAGCCACCATGAGAAAGAGTTGGCAAAACAGCTCAGTTCAAGGTGGATCTGACCGAGAAGGAGGCTCAGCAAAAGCACCTCCCTGAGGACTAGGAGCATAGGCTTTCCAAGCAGAGGGAAGACCTGCGGGAGCGCAAGGCCAGGTACCGGCGCCTGGAGGCTCAGCAGGCTGAGATGGTCAGCCAGTTCCAGGCCATGAGGCAGTCCCATTGGAACGAGGCTCCCCGGCTCTTCGCCACCAGCGGCGCTTCCCTCCAGCCTTCGCCTAAAGCCCCACACCAGGAGGCTGAAGCAGACCCTGAGTTGGAATTTCTGCCCCCCTCCGACCCACACAAAAAGATCCCGAAGGGGGAGACTCTCTGCAGCAACACAAACGTTCATTGCACGTTCCGACCCAGGGCCGTAGTTTGAGGACCCCTGATTCAGTGCAATATAAAGAATGCAAATAATTTTTCTGTGGACCACCAAAATTTTCTCACAGACCACCAGTGGTCCACGGGCCACCAGTTGGTGACTGCTGGGTTAGAGAAGTCAGCAACGGAAGGTGGCTGGCCAGCTAAAACTTTCCCCGTGAGGAATGTTAATTTGTGAAAAGAGTCCTGCAAATCAAGGCTGCAACGTGGGACATTGCTATTAGTACAGGCTGTCCTCGGGTTTACAACAGTTGATTTAGAGAAAGTTACAAACGGCCCTGGAAAAAAGTGACACATGAACCGTTTTTCACGCCGATGACTGTTTGCAGCTTCCCTGTGGTCACGTGATCAAAATTCAGGCGACTGGCACGTTATTTATGACGGTTGTATGTGATTCCGTTTTGCGACCTTCCGACAAGCAAGTCAATGGGGAAAAGCGGATTCACTTAACAACCCGGGCTACTAATTTAACCACCGCAGTGATTCGCTGAACAAAAGTGGCCAGAAAAGTCGTAAAAATGGGGCAAAAACTCAACTCGGCAGATTCCTCACCGAGCAACATACATTTCGGGCTCCATCGTGGTCATAATTTGAGGATTATCTGTATACCTGCTGCTCCATTCCACTCAGAATTTCTTCCTCGTCTTGTTGGAAACGCAAAGCGGGACTTTAGAAATGTGAAGTCAATGTGGCTTCCATACGAGATTCAATTTGTTTTATTTATTGATTTATTGGTTCGATTTATATGCCGCCCTTCTCCGGAGACTCAGGGCGGCTTACAATGCGTTAAGCAATAGCCTTCATACTTTTATATATACCTGCTTAGTAGGGCTTTTGGCCCCCACTAAATGGTGTTCCTTTTTATACAAAGTCATCTTATTGCCCCCACAATCCGGGTCCTCATTTTACCTACCTCGGAAGGATGGAAGGCTGAGTCAACCTTGAGCCTGGTGAGATTCGAACTCGCAGTAATTGCAGGCAGCTGGCAGCTAAGTGCTATTTAACAGCGCTTTAGTCCGCTGCTCCACCAAGGCTTCTTTTCACAACCTCCCCACTCCTCTTCCCTCGGATTTCAGCAACTTGACAGCAAACCACATTATGTACCCCGTTTCTATTCTGAGAAATAGCCACTGGGTAGCAGTCCCTCTGGGATACTCTCTAGGCTTCTCAATGTATGGGCAATTTAAAAGGGGGGTGGGGGAGAGAAATGGTTCCTAGCTGTGGGAAGCTTTATAAAAGAGAGAAAGAAGAGAGAGAGAGAAATACTTATTTCATATGCTTTCTTTTAATCCCAAGGAAGGATTTAAATCAGGGGTGAAATGCTCCCGGTTCAGAATGGATCACCCGATCCAGTAGCGATGACGGCGGGTGGTTCAGAGAACTGGTAGCAAAAATCCCTGCCCCCCCCCACCATGCCCAGCTGAGCCGCGCGATCATCAGAGGCTTTTTTAAAAAAACTTTTAAAAGCATTTTTTAAACAACCTCTTCAGCAGAAAAAATGCTTTTAAAAGTAAAAAAAAAGCCTCTGATGATCACGCAGCTCAGCTGGGATCGTCAGAGCCTTTTAAAAGCATTTTTTTCTACAACCTCTTCAGCCGAAAAAGTTGTAGAAAAAAATACTTTTAAAAGCCTCTGACGATCCCAGCTGAGTTGCCTGATGGTCAGAGGCTGTTTTTTTTTCCTTTTAAAAGCAAAAAAAAAATGCTTTTAATGTTTTTACAACCTCTTCGTCTGCTTTTAAAAGTTAAAAAAAAAAAGTTGGCCACGCCCACTCAGTCACATTACCCCCCACCAAGCCACGCCCACAGAACCGGTAGTAACAAATTTTACATTTCACCACTGATTTAAATTCATTTGGCCTTTTGGAAACTTTCCGAGTTTGCTGGCTTGCTTGCAAACATTTGATTACCTGACTAATTAACATCATCAGTGAGAGGAAGTATGGAATGTACTCCTTGTTTATTATATATAGTAGCTTCCCCTATCGCCTCTAAAAGAAACCATCAAGGGAAATGCAAAAAAGAAATCCTCAATTACCCTGAAAAACAGAAGATTCTTTTGTACAAGAGAACTCCAGAAATTGCAAAAGGCAGAATTTGGTAGAACAATATTAGACTTTAGATAGGGAGAAGACGTAATTTTACTAATAACCACAACAACTTTACTCACTGGATTGCTCTTCCTCTTACCACTTGCACAAGCAACTTTTATTATGACGAACACCTTATGCAAATCTGTCATTTGCAGCTGTAAAAATTAGTCTGTCTGTCTGTCTGTTTCTCTCTCTCTCTCTCTCTCTCTCTCTGCCTCTCTGTCTCTCTCCCCCCCAATGAAATGTTCAGTAAAATAGAGCACTGCTGCCCTCTTGTGTTTCTATTGCACTCCTGCAGTGAAAAAAATGCACCATTGAAGGGACTTTCTCCGTCCCCTGCCAGAAAAGAATCAAACCTAGAAAATGTTATGTCTTCTTTATCCAGAGTTGCAAAGAGCCCATAAAACATCTGAAAAGTTGCAGAGAGCTGCAATTTTTAATGTGATAAAAGGGAAATCAACATGCTCAATATATTGGGGAATATCAATGAAATGTATTGAATCTATCTATCTATCTATCTCTATCTATCTATCTATCTATCTATCTATCTATCTATCTATCATCTATCTATCTATCTATCTATCTATCTATCTATCTATCTATCTATCTATCTATCTATCTATCTATCTATCTATCTATCTATCTATCTATAAAAGCGAAAACCACTCAGGCATTAATCACGACATCTCCAGAACCGTAAAGCCTACAAACCTGAAATTGGCCACGTATGTTCCTCTTGGCTTCTAGGTGCTCGCTAAGAGAGAGGAAGAGGAGGGGAGAATGACGAAGGCTACTTTTGAGTCCCTGGTGCTCCCTGAGCTTGGTTTGTTTGCTTGGAGATGTTTTATTACCCAACTGGGTAACATCATCAGTGCTAGAAGGGAGAGGAGGAGGAGGAGGAGGAGGAGGAGGAGGAGGAGGAGGAGGAGGAGGAGGAGGAGGAGGAGGAGGAGGAGGAGGAGGAGGAGGAGGGAGAGAAAGAGGAGGAGAAGGAGGAGGAGGAAGAAGAAGAGGAAGAGAAGGAGGAAGAGAAGGAGGAGGAGGAGAAGGAGGAGGAGGAGGAGGAGGAAAAGGAGGAGGAGAAAAAGGAAGAGGAAGAGGAGGAGGAGGAGGAAAAGGAGGAGGAGGAGGAGGAGGAGGAGGAGGAGGAGGAGGAGGAGGAGGAGGAGGAGGAGGAGGAGGAGGAAGAAGAGGAAGAGAAGGAGGAAGAGGAGGAGGAGGAGGAAAAGGAGGAGGAGGAGGAGGAAGAGGAAGAGAAGGAGGAGGAGGAGAAGGAGGAGGAGGAGGAGGAAGAAGAGGAAGAGAAGGAGGAAGAGAAGGAGGAAGAGGAGGAGGAGGAGGAAAAGGAGGAGGAGGAGGAGGAGGAGGAGGAGGAAAAGGAGGAGGAAGGACTGTGGAATCCCTGGTGCTCTCTTGATGGTTTTCTTGCAGACATTGTATTATCTAAACCAGTAACATCTTCAGTGCTAGAAGGGAGTGGGGGTTGGGGAGAGGAGGAGGAGGAGGAGGAGGAGGAGGAGGAGGAGGAGGAAAAGGAAGAGGAGGAAGGACTGTGGGGTCCTTAATGGTCTCTGAGCTTGGTGGTTTTCCTGCAGATATTTAATTCCCCAACTAGGTAACAAGTGCTGGTCAGCTACCTAGTTGGATAAAGAAACAGCTGCAAGAAAAAGGAGCCTGGATAGCTCAGCAGACTAAAGCACTGTAATTAACATTCAGCTGCCTGCACTTACTGCAAGTTCAAATCTCAGCAGGCTCAAGGTTGACTCAGCCTTCCATCCTTTCTAAGGTAGGTAAATTGAGGACCCAGTTTGTGGGGGCAATAAGCTGACTTTGTATAAATATACAGAAGTATGAAGGCTATTGCTTAACGCATTGTAAGCCGCCCTGAGTCTCCGGAGAAGGGTGGCATATAAATCGATTAAAAAACAACCAAGCTCAGAGAGCATCAAAGACCCCAATTAAGTGCAACCAGAGGAGAGAATGACAATCCTAGCCGGCAACTCCCGGGAGGTCTGTAAGGATGGGCTGATGGGGCAAGGGGATGGAAGAAGAGCAACAGGAAGTAACAAGGTGGAGGGAAAGAGGAACCAGGCCTTGCTCACCTCCGTGACCTCCTTGCGGATGTTGACGATGCGAAACCAGTGCCAGAGCTGTGGGAAACCCTCCAGCTTGGCATTCCTCTCCTGCAGGGACACCTTCCTTTTGCAGGAGAGCTGACGGCTGAAGTACTTCACCAGCTTACTCTGAAAAGAGAAGGAGAGAGAAGTTAGGGGAGAAGCCACGATGAAGGAGGGCGATTCCCTGCCACCCCAAGCACACGTTTCCTTAATTTTTAAAAAAGTTTTTTGCTTTTATTTCTCATGAACGTACATAGATGTGCAATCTCTTCTCGTACGTATTGTCTTTCAACCTTCGTATTAGATCGTTATATTCGAGGTTGCTCTTCTACCATTCCATCTCCCTTCTTTCCCAATGACTCTTTCCTGAGAGGTGAAAGTGCTGGACATAGGTGTAAGCACAACTGAACGCAGAACTGCAGAAAAAAACAATGACTACCAACCTGCCTTCCGTGGAGGACCTGTGTACTGCACGAGTCAAAAAGAGGGCTGTGAAAATATCTACAGATCCCTCGCATCCTGGACATAAACTGTTTCAACTCCTACCCTCAAAAGGACACTATAGATGCACACCAGAACAGCGAGACACAGGGACAGTTTTTCCCCGAACGCCATCACTCTGCTAAACAAATAATTCCCTCAACACTGTCAAACTATTCACTAAGTCTGCATTACTATTACTATTAATCTTCTCATCGTTCTATCACCCATCTCCTCCTACTTATGACTGCATGACTGTAACTTCGTTGCTGGTATCCTTACGATTTATATTGATTGTTTCCTAGTATGATTCGATTGCTTATTTGTACCCAATGACTATCATTAAGTGTTGTACTTTATGATTCTTGATGAATGTATCTTTTCTTTTTATGTACACTGAGAGCGTATGCACCAAAGACAAATTCCTTGTGTGCCCAATCACACTTGGCCAATAAAGAATTCTGTTCTGTTCTATTCTATTCTATTCTATTCTATTCTATTCTATTCTATTCTATTCTATTCTATTCTATTCTATTCTATTCTATTCTATTCTATTCTATTCTATTCTATTCTATTCTTCTATTCTATTCAATAAAAAATTATATTCTAAATTGCTTACTTATCAGTATTATTTTAAAGAAATAAAATATGAAAGCACACTCCGGAAACATAATGAGAAATTAAAAAAAATTATGCTTGAGGCTGGCTGTTCGTTTGGCTCCGTGCTAGCTTCCCAATTATTTCTTTTAAATTAAAATAAGTCTTTAGAAAATGACAAAATTAGGCAGGGCATGGAGGTTAACAGACTCCAAATTATGCATCAGCGGGTATGCATTGGCTGTAAAGGGTCACAATGAGAACGGAGGCCTTGTAAATTTAATTTCCATTTGTCTTATTTATCAGCTTTCTCAATTCTGTTTCCATTTATATTTAGCGAGAGGTTGTTGTTGTTTTTTCACGCACCTGACAGTCGTCCTCCATCAGATACCTAAGCCCTGTTCACACAATCTGCTTATCACACTTCGCCAGCAAAGTAAAAAGGGAGTTTATAAATATATATTTTTTTTCAGTAGATCTATCCCATTTTTTCAAGGTAAATGGCCTTCGCAAGGCAGTTTGCAAAATGAGACTGGTTATTTGGTTAAGGGAATGGATTATGAATTGTTTTGGTGCTGATATCAAATTATAACAAACAAGCATTTAATTTAATGGAGTTTCAGGGACAAAGAAAAGATCAACAAAACTGTTGAGTTTTGCCCAAACCGATCCCTTGGTTTGGGCAAAATTTCAAGATTTTGAAGCCATGATGTTCTTCTTCTGCCTGGACTTCATTTGCCTTCAGTCTTTCCTTGGAGAGGATTAAGTGAAGGATGCCGTATTTTTCCGGATGTCCGAAATATTCTAATTTTCGCTTTTTTTATGGTTTTGATGATTTCCCTTGGCTTTTCCCAGGTGGCTTATCAAATATACATATCCCAGGATAATGTTGCAGGATCCAATCTGGGTCAGTCACCGGAACCAGAATTTTAGTCTTCCGAGCTTTCGGACTCGTGTTGGAGCCCATCCAACACAATGGGCTCACTAGAGCCCATCGGGGGCGTCACTAGAAGCCATAATCACCTTGGAGGGGTGGTGAAGCAAAGGGGGACCGTCTTGCAGGTTGAGGGGAGCCGCATCGCCCCTCCCTGACTCGGAAAACCCCCTCATCCAAAGACTAGGAGCAGTGGCAGTCAAAATGGCTACCATGAAGCCGGGGAACAATCTGAACAATAAGTTTGTGCAGGAGTAGAGAAATGCTGAATGGTGTGTCGTCTGGGTAAGAAAAGATTTACAGCTGAAGCTGTAAAAAGATTTACAGCTAAATGTTTTTTGGGGACCCCCCCCAAAAAAAACATTTAAGGGTAATACCCTTTAGAACAATTTGCTACAGTGGCATGCAACTATTTATTTATTGATTGATTGATTGATTGATTTGATTTGTATACCGCCCTTCTCCCAACGTGACTCAGGGCGGTGAACAGCCAAAAATATAAAATATATATAATACAAAAGTTAATAAAGCTAAAATTGAGGAAACTTCTCTCTAGCAGAAGAGTGCGCTTTGGGCTACTCTACCCGTAATGCTTATGTGGGGTCTGGTTGTGTGTGTAGCTTTTTATTTGCTGATTGGGGTGTTGATGGCCGGCTATTAAGTCATTGGCTGTTGTTTCCTTGTGTTTCTAAAGGCTCCTAAGTACCTGATAAGCAGCTGGTAAATCAGCCCTTCTGTTGACTGATAAGGGTCCTGTTTCCCAGGCTTCAATCATTTCCCTGGCTAATTTTGTCCCTGCTCGGCCGACAAACTTAGTAGCAAATATTATGCATAGAATAGCCCAAAGCACACTTCTGCTAGAGAGAAGTTTAACTTAGAATTTAACTTAGAATAGAGACCTTGTAAGTCATCTAGTCTGACCCACTGCTCCAGCAGGAGACCCTATACCATTTCTGACCAAGTGGCGGTCCAGTCTCTCCTTGAAAGCCTCCAGTGATGAATCACCCACAATTTCTGAAGGCATCTTCTGTTCCACTGGTTGATTGCTCCCATTGTCAGAAAATTTCTCCTTATTTCCAGGTTGAATCTCTCCTTGAACAGTCTCCATCCATTGTTCCTCGTCTGGCCTTTGGGTGCTGTCCCCCTCTTCTCTGTGAAAGCCCCTCAAATACTGGAAGACCGCGGTCCTGTACCCCTGGTCCTTCTCGTCACTAGACTAGTGAGGAAGTGTTAAAATGCAATTTTTTTAATACCGGTTCTGTGGGCATGGCTTGGTGGGCATTGTGTTGCTTGGTGGGTGTCGCAGGGGAAGGATACTGCAAAATCCCCATTCTCTTCCCACTCCTGGGGGAAAGATATTACAAAATCTCCATTCCTACCCCACTTCAGGGGAAGGATACTGCAAAATCCCCATTCCCTCCCCACTCCTGGGGAAGGATATTGCAAAATCCCCATTCCCCCCACTCCTGGGGAAGGATATTGCAAAATCTCCATTCCTACCCTGCTCCTGGGGCCAGCCAGAGGTGGTATTTGCCGGTTCTCCAAACTGCTCAAAATTTCCGCTACTGGTTCTCCAGAACCTGCTGGATTTCACCTCTGTAGTGAGGTTCCCCTGAGGATGGGCTCAAGCACGAGTCCAAAAGGTCAGAAGACAAAATCTCTGGTCCCGGCAATTGACCTAGATCGAATCCTATTTGTTTGGAGGAGAAATAAATATGCCTCGGAATAATTAACGTCTCTGGAGAAACAGAGGGCATAAGATAATCAGTTCCCGAGTCTAAAATTACCTAATTGCACCATGGCATGACTACGGTGTGTTGAGCATGTGATGCTGAAGCATCATCACCGCGATGGGATTGAAAAGGGGGGGAAAAGGATAAATATAGGTGAGGAGGACTGAGAATCGTACAATCCTGTTTAGATTGGAAGAAACTGGAGGAAGTTTCGTTTGCCCAACCAAAATCTCTGGGTAACCCAGGGGAGAAATCCCCTTTCTGCAGGAGTGGGAAGGGAATGGGGATTTTGCGGTGTCCTTCCCCTGGAGTGGGGTGGGAAGGAGATTTTGCAGGATCCTTTCCCCAGGAGTGGGGAGGGAATGGGGATTTTGCAGTATCCTTTCCCCAGGAGTGGGGTGGGAATGGAGATTTTGAAGTATCCTCCCCCTGCCATGCCCACCAAGCCACACCCATCAATCCACATCCCGCCCACCATGCCACGCCCACAGAACCTGTAGTAAAAAAAAATTGGATTTCATCACTGGAGTAACCATAAGCAGGGCAGAAAAATGAGGATTTTATTCTCCATTATCTTGTGCTCGGCCATCTTCTTCCATCTCTGATCCTGGAATGGATGTTTCACAGCGGACAGACGTTGTTTTATGAGGAGCTTTTAAGCCACCGTTCAAGCGGAATTATTCTCCCAGGATCGTTTACAACAACTGGGGGAACAACATGACATAAAAGAAAACCATATAAAAATAAAACGAGCAAGTAATGAAAACGACGCGAAAGTAGCAACTACCCATTAAATAAAACCAGAGGGGCTTTCCGAGATGAGGAAATGAACCTTTTAAAAATAGCAGCAGGTTAAAGAAATATTTAAGGAAAAGGTAGGTAAAGGTTCTCCTCGCACATATGTGCAAGTCATTCCCGACTCTAGGGGGTGCTGCTCATCTCCTTTTCTAAGCCGAAGAGCCAGTGCTGTCTGAAGACGTCTCCGTGGTCATGTGGCCGGCAGGACTCAACGCCAAAGGTGCACGGAGCGCTGTTCCCTTCTCACCAAAGGGGGTCCCTATTTTTTTACTTGCATTTCTTACCTGCTTTCAAACTGCTAGGTTGGCAGAAGCTGTGACAAGTTACAGGAGCTCCCCCCGTTACACAGCGCTAGGGATTCGAACCACCGAACTGCTGACCTTACGATCGGCAAGCTCAGCGACAAGTTACGGGAGCTCCCCCCGTTATGCGGCGCTAGGGATTCGAACCGCCGAACTGCTGACCTTACGATCGACAAGCTCAGGGGCAAGTTATGGGAGCTCACCCCGTTACGCGGCGCTAGGGATTCGAACCACCGAACTGCTGACCTGACGACTGACAAGCTCAGGGACAAGTTACGGGAGCTCCCCCCGTTACGCGGCGCTAGGGATTCGAACCACCGAACTGCTGACCTTACGATTGACAAGCTCAGGGACAAGTTACGGGAGCTCCCCCTGTTATGCGGCGCTAGGGATTCGAACCGCTGAACTGCTGACCTTACGATCGACAAGCTCAGGGACAAGTTACGGGAGCTCCCCCTGTTATGTGGCGCTAGGGATTCGAACCGCCGAACTGCTGACCTTAGAATCGACAAGTTTAGCCACTGATTCACCATGTCTCTTTTAAGGAAAAGGTAATGCTAGATTAAATAAAACCGTATAAACGAAGCCTCTAAAAACAGCTGAGGGCCAGTAGCAAAGTCTGATTTGAGTTTTCGGTTTGATTTTTGAGATATAAGCAGGAGGAGGACAACTGTACTTGTAGAGGGAGGGTATTCTACCACTGTGTCTTGTGGTCCATGCCCCATGGACCTCACAAAAAGAGGCAGAATTGCCAATACAGGTAGTCCTCGACTTACAACAGTTCATTTAGTGACCAAAGTTACAACAGCACTGAAAAAAAAAGTGATGTCAGGTTTCGACAATAAATAAATTGCATTTCAAACAGAATCTTTGACGAAAATCTTTCATTTATTGAGCACGACATTCTACCTCCAACTCCTCGTAGCCAACACTGACTTCCCGGCGCGAACCCCTCCCTTCCTGTCTCCACTCCTCTGGTCTCATTGGCCATCTTCCAACTCTCTCTTTCCTTAATCTACTGCTCCAGCTCAAAGGAATTTCCCCCCTCCCTTCCCATCTCCTAGGGGATATCATCTCCAGGGAAAACAAGTAGGTGAAAAGTCAAAACGTCTCTTTCCAGAGGCCCTTCTTCTCCTTCTTATGTCAGCACTAGAGTGAATGCAGCTTGGAGTGCTGACAAGTGACTTATGACCGTTTTTCCCACTTATGACTGTTGCAGTGTCTCCATGGTCACGTGTATCGAAATTCAGGTGCTTGGCAACTGACTCGTACTTACGACGATTTTATGCAGCATCCCAGGGATTACGTGATCCCCCTTTGGCGACCCTTCGGACAAGCAAAATCCATGGGGAAGCCAGGTTTGCTTAACCCGTGACTCAATTAGCAGCGATTCACTTTAACAACGGTGGCCAGGAAAGTCATAAAACGAGGCAAAATTCGCTTGTCTCACTTCGCGATATAGATTTTGGGCCGCATTGCGGTCGTAAGTTGTAAACGTAAAGACGTTTCACTTCTCATCCCAAAAGCTTCTTCAGCTCTGATTGGTGGACAGTGGGAGAATGGAAGGATTGATATTCCTTGCAGACAGCTGGTCCTTTGCATCCTTTTAGAAGGTTGTTGAAGCAGTTCGAGGTTTATCCGTGTCCTCAGGGTCCTCCGTGTTCCTGGTTCCTGTAGCCCGCAATTTTTTTTCTTCTTCTTCTGGAAATCCATTCCTACTCCTGCACCGTTCAAAAGGATGTCCATCCTGAATTGTAAAGCTAACGGTCTGTAGAGATTCTCAGTCAATATAAATCCTTCCCTTGCCCACGATCCAGTCAAAGTGGAAGAAGCTTCTTGGATGAGAAGCGAAATGTCTTCAGAAGTAAAAACAAGAAAGCCCAGTGGCCTCTTCAAAATAGCATCTTTGGGTCAGTGGTGAAATTCAAATTATTTTACTACCGGTTTCTCTGGGCAAAATCCCCATTCCCTCCCTACTCCAGGGGAAGGATATTGCAAAATCCCCATTCCCTCCCCACTCCAGGGGAAGGATATTGCAAATTCCACATTCCCTCCCCACTCCCGGGTGAAGGATACTGCAAAATCCCCATTTCCTCCCTACTCCAGGGGAAGGATACTGCAAAATCCCCATTCCCTCCCTACTCCGGGATATTGAAACCGGATATTGCAAAATCCCCATTCCCTCCCCACTCCAGGGGAAGGATACTGCAAAATCCCCATTCCCTCCTCACCCTAGGGGAAGGATATTGCAAAATCTCCATTCCCTCCCCACTCCTGGCGGAAGGATACTGCAAAATCTCCATTCCCTCCCCACTCTGGGGCCAGCCAGAGGTGGTATTTGCCGGTTCTCTGAACTACTCAAAACTTCCGCTACCAGTTCGTCAGAACCTGTCAGAACCTGCTGGATTTCACCCCTGCTTTGGGTTCTCCACAATAGTTCCCTTCTAGTGTGGTGTTTGTTTCACAACCACAGGTGACACCTTCAGGCCTAAGGGATATTCTTCCCATCCCTTAGATTGCCTTGGGTTCCCACAGAGGAGCCAGCACACCTGATCCCTTGAACTTGGAGACAAGGTGCTTTCACCTGGGGAGGGAGAGGGAGAGGGCTAACCACAGGTGCCATGGCTGCTGAGCTTCTCAGGGCCACCTCGAGTAAATTCCCCGAAGCGAAGCCGAGCTGGCATGGTGAGAAACCTCGTCGCCAGGGAGAAGGGTGACAGCTGCACCTCTTCCCCAGTGCCTAGTGCCGGCTAATTGATGGAGCCGCACTGACGTCAGCCCGGCTGGAAACGGCTCCCCTGCTCTGCCCTGCCAGGAGATTAAGATCTCACCAAAACAAAGACAGAGAGAAAGAGAGAAAGAGAGAAAGAGAGAGAAGAGAGAAGAGAGAGAGAGAGAGAGAGAGAGAGAGAGAGAGAGAGAGAGAGAGAGAGAGAGAGAGAGAGAGAGAGAGAGAGAGAGAATAGCAGGAGGGACGGAGGAGGGGGAATGGAAAAAGTAAAAGAGAGAGAGAGACACACACAGAGACATTCAGAGAGAGAGAGAGGGGGGAGGAATAGCAGGAGGGAGGGGAGAGGGGGAATGGAAAAACTTAAAAAAAAGAGAGAAGGGGAGGATAGAAGGAGGGGGAATGAAAAAAGTAAAAAAAGAAAGAGAGAGAGAGGGGGGAATAGCAGGAGAGAGGGAGGAGGGGGAATGGAAAATATAAAAGAGAGAGAGAGAGAGAGAGAGATGCTGTTGATAGAACACCTGAGATGGACAGGTCACACGCTCCCCGGCACACGACTACAGACGTAAATAACAGATTCGGCTGGATGGAAAATCAAACTACCTTGGAGAGCTCCTTGGGCTGAACCGAGTTGTGCTTGAAAGTTTAATGACTGCTTGTTTGCCTGTAGAGTTGGCCGGTTGGGGCGGAGTTGGCTTCTGTGAAAACTAATGCTCCCTTCTATTCGCTGGGCCTCTTGCTCTGGATGGCAGGGTTTGTTTTTTTTTAACCAGGGTTTGAGAGACAGAATAACAAGAGTTGGAAGGGACCTTGGAGGTCTTCTAGTCCAACCCCATTGGTGTAAAAGTTTTGTTTTGGTCGATTTGGTTTGTTTAACCAATCCTAACTACTAACCACTCCTCCCACTTATGACTGTAGGACTGTAACCTTGTTGCTGGTATCCTTACGATTTATATTGACTGTTTCCTAATATGATTTGATTGCTTATTTGTTCCCTATGACTATCGTTAAGTGTTGTACCTTATGATTCTTGATGAATGTATCTTGTCTTTTTATGTACACTGAGAGCATATGCAGCAAAAACAAATTCCTTGTGTGTCCAATCACATTTGGCCAATAAAGAATTCTGTTCTGTTCTGTTCTGTTCTGTTCTGTTCTGTTCTGTTCTATTTTATTCTACTCTACTCTACTCTACTCTACTCTACTCTACTCTACTCTACTCTACTCTACTCTACTCTACTCTACTCTACTCTACTCTACTCTACTCTATTCTAATGGCCTGGAGTACATGGAACATGCTGCCAATATAACAAACTCATTTTGAGTAGTTCAGAGTACTGGCAAATATCACCTCTGGCTGGCCCCAGGGTAGGGTGGGAATCAAGATTTTGCAATATCCTTCCCCCAGGAGTAGGGAGGAAATGGAGTTTTTGTAATATCCTTCCCCTGCAGTAGGGAGGGAATGTGGATTTTGCAGTATCCTTCCCCTGGAGAGGGGAGAGAATGGGGATTTTGCAGTATCCTTCCCCAGGAGTGGGGTGGGAATGGAGATTTTGCAATATCCTTCCCCCAGGAGTGGGGTAGGAATGGGGATTTTGTAATATCCTTCCCCTGCCCTACCCACCAAGCCACGCCCACCAAGCAGCACCACGCCCTCCTAGCCACGCCCACAGAACCGATAGTAAAAAAAAATTGGATTTCACCATTGGGCGGGGGGGGGGGGTGAGGGCTCCTTCTCGAGAAGTTCAGTGACCCAGCAATTCTAGACAAATTCAATGTATCTATTAATAAGCTGTAAAACAACAGGGCGGGAGTCCCTATCCAGAATCTCTTAATAGGTAAAACATTTCTAATTAGCATTAGTTAATTAGAGATGTTTTACCTATTAAGAGATCCTGGGTGAGATTAAGACGATAAGAAATACCTCGATTAGCATGATCGGTGCAATAACAATAGTGAGATCCCAGGAAACGATCTATTCCCCCCACCCCACCCCAAAAAAAAGACCATTTGAAAGACATTCCCCATGTATGAGAGAAAGTACCAACTCAGAACCTATTTAAAAATAAATCTCGTTCAATCTTTACATGCTGATTTCCTGGGCCCTGAATGGCCCAAGAGCCAGCAGTGTGCGGCGACAGCCAAAAAACCAATTCTATGCGTTTTTAACCAGACATGTCTCCAAAGGCCAAATTTTGACGTTGTTGACATGTTAGAAGTAAGTTGTTCCTCGATTAAACTTCATGCCGCTTCCCAACTGCAAAGGAAGAAAGCAGTTTTGTTCTCATTTTATTTATTTATTTATTTATTTATTTATTTATTTATTTATTTATTTATTTATTTATTTATTTATTTATTTATTTATTTATTTATTTATTTATTTCAATTTATAAACCGCCCTTCTCCTTGCGGACTCAGGGTGGTGAACAGCCAAAATAAAACATGCTATACAAAAGTTAAAAACAATTAAAAATGATTAAATATTTTCGGCCGACAATTAAAATTTGCAATTCGCAAGGCAGATAGAGAAAGGTAATAAACTTAGCTCTGGAAGGATAGGTGTCACAGAGCTGATCGTGCTAACCCGGCTTAAAAATTTCAGGAACAAATGCTTCGGAAGCATTTTATGTAAGGAGAATGGCATGGGGGAAAAAAATGCCTTGTTCCCTATTCCGCCCTGGCTTCACTCGAAGGGAAGATGCACAATTTCTGTTCGCTGGTTTTGATTTTCTGTGCTCTGTGCTTTTGAGACTTCTCTGCCGTTTCGGAGGCTGAAAAACCCTTAAAGTCCATCTCTCTCACCTCAAAAGCCTCCCCCTAAAAAAACATAATAAGGAGGTGGGGGGAATAGAATTTTTGGAGCACATGGATGAGAGCGATGAGGCACCATCACTCAGTGGGGTTGTAAACAAAGCGCTACCTGTTAAAGGAAAGATGGGTAACTATGGCAACATGATGACTTGTGGACTTCAACTCCCAGAATTCCTGAGCCAGCCATGGCTGGCTCAGGAATTCTGGGAGTTGAAGTCCACAGATCTTAAAAAGTTGTCATAGTTGCCCACGCCTGTGCTAAATGATGCAGCACAAGATGGATGCTCTCAGCCAACCACATGGTATGGTAGAAAACTATCCAGGCTCTTTGGTGGCGCAGCAGCAGACTAAAGCACTGTTATTAACAGTTATTAACATCAGCTGCCTGCAATTTCTGCAAGTTCAAATCTCACCAGGTTCAAGGTTGACTCAGCCTTTCATCCTTTCTAAGGTAGGTAAAATGAAGACCCAGATTGTGGGGGCAATAAGCTGACTTTGTATAAATATACAAAAGTATGAAGGCTGTTGCTTAACGCATTGTAAGCCGCCCTGAGTCTCTTTAACATCTACATGAAGCTGCTGGGTGAGATCATTCGTGGTTTTGGGGTGAGGTATCACCAATATGCGGATGATACCCAGCTTTACATCTCCACCCCGGGCCATCCTGGTGATGCCTTTTCTGTGATGTCCCAGTGCCTTGAAGCGGTGCGGATTTGGATGGGTAAGAACAGGCTCAGACTGAACCCTTCCAAGACTGAGTGGCTGTGGGTGCCGGCATCTCGGGATCTAGAGATACCATCGTTAGTGATCGGCGGGGAGACTCTTACCCCCACCAATAGGATTTGCAATCTGGGTGTCCTCCTGGATTCTCGGCTGTCCTTGAATGACCATCTGACGGCCGTAACCAGGGGGGCCTTCGCACAAGTATGGCTTGTGTGCCAGTTGCACCCTTTCCTGGACCGAGATGCCCTCACCACAGTCACACATTTATTTATTTATTTATTTATATTTCTATACCGCCTTTCTCCCGCAGGACTCAAGGCAGTGTACAGTCAAGAAAAAATAAAAGATACATAAACATCATAAAACTGATAATTAAAATTATAGCATAGTTTAGCCCAAATTAAATAAAACCCAGAATTAGATAATATTTTAATCATTCCCAGTTAACGTGCTTAGCCCCGCCTGATCGAACATCAGGGTCTTGAGGGCACAGCGGAAAGCCCGGAGATTAGGGATGTTTCGTATATCAGGGGGCAGTTCATTCCAAAGGGTTGGAGCCCTTACAGAGAAGGCCCTCCCCCTGGGAGTCGCCAGTCGGCACAATTTGACTGATGGTACCCTGAGGAGTCCCTCCCTGTGAGAACGAACTGGTCGGTGGGAGGCTATTGGTGGCAAAAGACGGTCTCATAAGTACCCAGCCCCTAAGCCATGGAGCGCTTTAAAGGTGATAACTAACACCTTGAATCGCGCCCGGAAGACCACCGGGAGCCAGTGCAGCTTGCGTAGGAGAGGTGTTATATGGGCGCAACGAGATGCACCCATAATCACCCGCGCGGCTACATTCTGGACCACATGCCCTCTTTACTTCTCGGTTGGATTACTGTAACACCCTCTACATGGGGCTGCCCTTGGGATACATCCAGAGGCTCCAGTTAGTTTAGAATGTGTCTGTGCGGGTAGTTAGGGAGCTCCTCGTTACTCCCGTGTTACACCTCTCCTGCGTGAGCTGCATTGGCTATCAGTTGCTCTCCGGGTCTGTTTCAAGGTGCTGTGCTTACCTATAAAGCCCTACATGGCTTAGGCTGGGCTACTTACAGGACCATCTCTTGCCTTCCTCCCATCGTCCTGTGTGCTCCCACAGAGTGGGCCTCCTCCGGGTGCCATTGGCCAAACAATGTCGGCTGGCGGCCCCCAGGGGGAGGGCTTTCTCTGTTGGAGCGCCGACCCTCTAGAATGGTCTGCCCACCGAGCTCAGGATGGCCCCCAATCTCCTCTCCTTCTGCTGCGGACTAAAGACGTGGCTGTTCCAGCAATAATCTGATCGTGGGGTTGTACAACTTTATATTTTTAATATGGTTTTAATGGGGGTTTTAATTTTAGTTTAACTTCTACACTGTGATTTGTATTGACGATTCTTGTATGTAAGCTGCCCTGAGTCCTTCGGGAGAATGGCGGCATATAAATCACAATAATAAATAAATAAATAAATAATATAAATCAATTTTTTTAAAAAAGATTTGATTTGATTTGATAATCAATTGCCCTCCTTAAATCAGTAAGATTATTATTTTTTCTTTACCATCTCTGTCCAGAAGCACTGGGGACTTATCCAGTGCTTTTTATCCCAGGGGGAAAATATCCAACCACCATCGGAGGACCTTGGCCTCCTATGATTCATTCTCTTCTAGAGTTGGGTCAAAGGGAAGGCTGAAAGGATTTGAACTAGTCCCTTCCAGCATTTGTAAGCAGAAGCTGTCCAGAGGGAGCTTTCCATGGTACTGGAAATCTCACATCTTGTTTTTAGCTACACTTCTCGGTAGAACTTGCCAGAGGCCTTTTAAATCAATAAATGGGTTTTGTTTTACTTTGGGAGGCACCATTTTCTGTTGGCCAAGTTGTAGAAATCCATAAACCTGCATTTTATCCCGAGACTCTGCAAAGCTTTGTTGCAGTGGCAGAGGTCTCGAGCATGACAAAACCGAAAAGTTTCATTATTCGATTTATGTTTAGAGTATAATCATCAATATATAATTTTAATTCAGCTTTAATGTATATAGATGATTATTTTTACTGGGCCACCTGAGGCTTCCTTAAAGCCCAAGGCGTGGCTCTCAAAAGTCGAGTGTGACAACACCTGTGCACCTTTGTTCCAGGGTAATAATGAACGTTGAGGAATGGGAAGTTGTACTGCATTGTCTATTGAAAAGAAATCAAAGAGAGAATTAAAATCCTACGTGTGGATAGTTCGACATGGATAAGGACCCACTGTCCTTATATGGTACGTGGCACAAGTGAAGGACTTTTCTAAGTACAGCAACTTCCAACTATGTACCGTATTTTTTGGACTACAAGAAGTACTTTTTTGTCTCCCCAAAGGGGGAGAAAATGTCTGTGCATCTTAGAAAATGAATATTGCTGAAGCCCTACTCACCTGCCTGCCTTTTATTGGCCTCTGCTCACCCCGCTTTTGAGGCTTTTCCAGGGCTGTTTTCCAAGCTTTTTTCAGCCCATTTTTGAGGTTTTTTGAAGGCTGTTTTGGGGGCTTTCTTTGCCTAATTTTGATGCTTTGGGGGGGTGCTGTTTTCAAGGCTTTTTTGGCCTGTTTGGGGGGCTTTTTTCAGCCTGTTTTTTCAGAAAAATGGGCCAAAAAAGCCTCAAAAACAGGCTGAAAAAAGCCCCAAAAATGGACTAAAAAGTCTTGAATGTGGGCCAAAAAAAAGCCTCAAAAATGGGCCAGAAAAAGCCCCCCAAAATGGGCTAAAAAGTCTTGAAAATGGGCTGAAAAAAAACCCTAATATGGGCCAAAAAAAGCCTCGAAAATGGCCCCTGAAAAGCCTTGAAATTGGCCCCAAAAGCCTCAAAAACAGGCCAAAAAAAGCCCTGAATATGGGCCGAAAAAAGCCTCAATAACGGATCAGAAAAAGCCACAAAAATGGGCCAAAAAAGTCTTGAAAATGGGCTGAAAAAAGTCCCGGAAAGAGGTTGAAAAAAGACTGGAAAAGGCACGAAAAAAGATAGGCCAAAAACGTTTTTTTGTTGTTTTCCTCTTCTAAATTTAGGTGCGTCTTATAGTCCGAAAAACACGGTAATTTCCAACTACAATTTCTGAGCTTCAATACTCTGGACAATAAATAGACAGCAAATAAGCCACAATAATCTATTGTAATACAGGTATCTGTCTACTTACTGCAGTTCATTTAGTGACCAATGAAGGTGACAACGGTATTGGAAAAAAGTGACTTACGACCGTTTTTCACACTTACAACCACTGCAGCAATCCCCATGGTCATGTGATCCTAATTCACACGCTTGGCCTTTCATACTTATGATGGCTGTAGTGTCCTGGGGTCATGTGATCCCCTTTTGTAAACTTCTTACATGCAAAGTTCATGGGGGAGCCACATTCCCTTAACAACCGTGTTACTAACCGAACAATGGCAGTGACTGACTTAACAGCTGTGTGAAAGAAAGGTCATAAAACGCGGGGGGGGGGAATCCACTTAACAAATGTTACGCTTAGCAAGAGAAATTTGGGGTTCCGTTGTGGTTGTAAATCGAAGACTAACTGTATAGTAGTCATTCAATCTGCTGCACTGAAATGGTAGCCCTACTACCCTGTTTCCCCGAAAATAAGACATCCCTTGATAATAAGCCCAATCGGGCTTTTGAACGCATGCGCTAAAATAACCCACCCACCCCGAAAATAAGCCCTCCCCGAAAATATTTAAACGCAGAGCTGGAAATCAGGTAAGATGGCAAGAGGAGCCCCGACTTGCTGCATGCACCCCAAAACAATAAGACCTCCCCAAAAATAAGGCCATGCTCTTATTTTGGGGTTCAAAAAATATAAGACAGGGTCTTATTTTTGGGGAAACATGGTATGACTGTTTCAACTGAAAACGGCAACAGTGATCTGCCTACTGTTAGCCTGTTTCTCTGATTCTCCCTTTTAACGGGCTGAGTAATTAGAATGCTCCAAAAAAAAAAAAAAAAGGCCTCAATCCACACTTTTCATCAGAAAGCCCAATAAGGGTTATTAAAACTTTCCCTGGACTAATGCATGTTCATAAAGGGATATTCATTGCTACTTCAGCAGGCACTTGGATCTCACTTTCATTTCTGAAGACAAAAGAGAATTAGGACCGGGACGCAGTGAAATAAAACGAATGGGACGAACATTGACTTAGCACCGAAAAAGAAGAAGGAACGCATCGCCAAAACGAGAGAGAGAGAGAGAGAGAGAGAGAGGATTTTACTTCACACTCCTTTGTGCTGGATGAGCTCAGCCCCGATGAAATGGAAAGAAAGGGGATAGATGCAAATGAGTCTAGGAAGAAAACAAAAATGTACAGATTTTTCACACACCTCGACAAAAACAGAGAAGGCCAATATTGTTTATTCTGACAGTCAGAATCTTTCTGGTCTTCAAAAAAAAAAAAAAAGCAAATTTCCCTTAATTATCCAAAATCTGATCCTTATGGCTGGAGATGCCAGGGATCAAACCAGATTCCTCTATCAAACAGCTCCCTTCACTAAACTAGACTCCCTTAATTGTCATCATATGTAGTTGATATCTACCCAAAGACACTTCTTAATGGCCTTTCTTTTTTCCACAGATAGAGTAGAGCAAGAATAGAGTAGAGTAGAGTAGAGTAGAGTAGAGTAGAGTAGAGTAGAGTAGAGTAGAGTAGAGTAGAATAGAATAGAATAGAATAGAATAGAATAGAATAGAATAGAATAGAATAGAATAGAATAGAATAGAATAGAATAGAATAGAATCTCTTTAGAACGGTGTTTCTCAAACTTGCCGACTTTAAGCCCTGTGGACTTCAACTCCCAGAATTCCCCAGCAACCATACTGGTTGTGGAATTCTGGGAGTTAAAGTCCACACGCCTTAAACTTGCTAAAGTTGACAAACAACTGATTCAAGCCCTTCCAAAATCACAAAATCTGAGAAACTAGAAGCTCCCTTAATTTATATTGAAGCGGAATTGTTTTTACACGATCCAAAATCTCTTTGCTGCCTTCTCTTCTTCCTTTAAGGCAGGGGTGAAATCCAGTGGGTTCTGACAGGTTCTGAGAACCGGTAGGGGAAATTTTGAGTAGTTCGTAGAACCAGCAAATACCACCTCTGGCTGGCCCCAGAGTGGGGAGGGAATGGGGATTTTGTAGTATCCTTCCCCTGCCACGCCCACCATGCCACACCATGCCCCCCAAGCCATGCCCACAGAACCAGTAGGAAAAAAAATGGATTTCACCACTGCTTTAAGGTAAGTTTTTTCTTTTTTTTTTTAAATCCACAATCCATTGGAAGGAAGTCCACTGCTGAATTAAACATAACACAATCCACTCAAGCTGGCCGGCAACATTTCTTTCCCCTGCTGTTCTATTAAATCGCATATTTTTTATTATTATTTTCCCACTGTATAAACTTAATTGGGGAACAATTTGCCCAAAGCATTGCTGGCTGGGGAATTCTGGGAGTTGAAGTCCACATAGCTTACAGTTGCCAAGTTTGAGAGAAGCCGTTCTAAAGAATATCCACAAGGCAAATAATTTTCAACACTCCAGCTCTGAATAACATCTGCTGCAGGCATTACAAATGGACACCTTTATGTCAGAAATATCTTTAAAGGTGGGAGTGGACAGCATGGATATTTTCAAAGGCATTTAATTAGGGAAATATTGTTACAGACATAGCAAGGAATTAAAAAAAAACCCATTATGATAAAATTCTGGAATGGTTATCCACTATGAAGGCACAAATTTACCCAAACGTTTTAGATATTGGTAAAATTGAAAAGATACAAAGATTTGTTATATAATAAAGGGGAACTAAGAACAAGACAGGAATTGAAAGAACAGGGTACAGACATTGATGTGTGGCCTTATATGCAAATAAAATCTAGACACAAGACAGATTTGGCACAATTTGGATTTCAAAGGGAAATGTATGAATTAGATAAAATTCTGCATGGCACAGAAGACAAATCGATAAAAAGAAATTTAGAACTATTTATTAAGATACAATAGTTCAGCCGGTTCGGATCGTTTCGCCCGAACTGGTAGCGGAAATTGCGAATGGGCCTGCCCGCCCACTCCCCAGCTCTATGCCATCCTATTTAGGTACATTTTTTAGGCCGGGCACATGCGTGAAAGGAGCACATGTGAGCACAGCGTATGCACGGAAGGCCGGCGTATGCATGAACCAGATGCGCGCACACACAAAGCGAGTGTAAACCGGTAGTAACATAATGTGAAACCCGCTGCTGGTTAAAGTGAATGGGGGATGCTAGGTATAGGCTGGTAGTGCTTAGTCAAACAGACACAACGTAACTATATAAATTCAATAAAACTAAACTAAAACTAAACGTAACAGGCAATTGGGATTTGATCAGTGGTGGGTTTGGACCAGTTCATAAGAACTGGTAGTAAAACCGGCGGGAGGCTCCGCCCACTGAGCCGGATGTCATCAGAAGTGACATCCAGTCACTTCTGATCAGCAGCTGCTAAAAAAGCCAACACAGTTTGCATCAACAGAAGGATTGGATCAAGATCACATGAAGTGTGAATACCACTTTATGATGCCTTGGTAAGGCCACACTTGGAATATGGCATCCAGTTTTGGTAACCACGATGTAAAAAAGATGTGGAGACTCTAGAAAGAGTGCAGAGAAGAGCAAGGAAGAGGATGAGGGGACTGGAGGCTAAAACATACGAAGAACGGTTGCAGGAATTGGGTTCCTAGTTTACTGAAAAGAAGGACTAGGGGAGACAGGATAGCAGTCTTCCAATATCTCAGGGGCTGCCACAAAGAAGAGGGAGTCAAGCTATTCTCCAAAGCACCTGAGGGCAGGAGAAGAAGCAACGGGTGGAAATTAATCAAGGAGAGAAGCAACTTAGAAGTAAGGAGAAATTTCCTGACAGTTAGCACCATTAATCAGTGGAACAGCTTGCCTCCAGAAGTTGTAAATGCTCCAACACTGGAAAATTTTAAGAAGATGTTGGATAACCATTTGTCTGAAGTGGTGTAGGGTTTCCTGCCTTGGCAGGGGGTTGGACTAGAAGACCTCCAAGGTCCCTTCCAACTCTGTTATTCTAAGTTCTAAGAAGTGATCTGCACAGAAGCATCTCGCGGGCACGATGCGAACTAACAGTCAAGGTAAGTAGAACGCACCCCTGGATTTGATGCCCAGTGTGAAACAACTGTAAAGCCAGGGCTGGATTTTCCTATAGGCTAACTAGGCTTCACCTAGGGCCTCAAGATCAAGAGGGGCCTACATTCAAATTGTTAGCAAAATTAAAATTACACTATTCTAAAAACAGTGAATACTAAAACACTGAACCGAAAAAAATGGGAGGTGAAAGGGCCTCATAAGTGGAATAGCCTAGGGCTACTTTTCATCTAAATCCAGCCCTGTGTAAAGCCATTGGATTTTTTTTTTTTTCGGATTTAAATGGCATCAAGCAACAGATTGTCAATCACTACTTTCTGAAAAAGAAGGCACCGGATTAAAAAAAGAAAAACTTTGCTTCAGGTCAGCTATAGTAGCACGCAAAGCTTTCCTTCGGATGTTTGATTCAATAACGCCCGTGATCCAATTTACAAATCAACTTCCCAAACTCAGGTTCCTTCCTGCAACGCAACGTTGGCAAGCTGAATCGAGCTGACTTTCCAGATTTTGATCCCTTTCGGATGGAATCGGCGATTTGTTCCAGACTGGAGCCCATCCATCTAAAATTGACTCAGATCTCCATTGAAGCTGGCCAAGATTGCTTCTGAGGAGGCTGGGAACTCAACCAACGTTTTCAATTTCTATAGCCTGTAAGTGTGATAATATGCCGATATTATTTGATATTCTGCGCCGTTCTTGGTTTTGGAAAGCCAGCTTGGCTGCAAACGCTGCTGTGCTCTAAGTGAATTACAGATATTTAATTCGGAGAGGAAAGGATGGCTTTGCGTTTGCGCAGGCAGCTTTGCCAAGGCTCCAACGTACGGTCGCAATGGAGCCCAACATTTCCACTACTAAGTGAGACAGGTCTCAAGTGAGGTTTGCCCCATTTTACGAAACTTTCTTGCCACAGTTGTTAAGCGAATCACTGCAGGTGTTAAGTTAGGAATGCGCTTGCTAAGCGACTCGGGCTTCCCCCGTTGACTTGGGTCGTCAAAAGGTCGCAAAAGGGGACACAGCGCCCCGTCATAAATATGAGTCAGTCGCCAAGCGTCTGAATTTTGATCACGTGAACACGGGGATGCTGCAGCGGTCGTTAAGCGTGAAAAACGGTCACAAGTCACTTTTTTTCCCACGGCTGTTGTAACTTGGAAGGCTCACTAAATGAGCAACTGTCGGTTGACAACTATCTGTATTTGTCCCTTTGGTTTCCTCCCACAGCAGCCGAACTATTCCATTGCTCCTGCATCCAATCCTTTAAAGTAAATGACTCTGAAAACTAAACTTCCACCATTTTATCGAGTCTTCTTGCCACTTTATACTGAATTACAGAATCACGGAGTTGGAAGGGAGCGTGCAGAATAGAGTGGAGAATGGAGTGGAGAATAGAGTGGAGTGGAGTGGAGTGGAGTGGAGTGGAGTGGAGTGGAATGGAATGGAATGGAATGGAATGGAATGGAATGGAATGGAATAGAATAGAATAGAATAGAATAGAATAGAATAGAATAGAATAGAATAGAATAGAATAGAATAGAATAGAATAGAATAGAATAGAATAGAATAGAATAGAAAAAGAAGGAAGAGTAGAGTAGAGTAGAGTAGAGTAGAGTAGAGTAGAGTAGAGTAGAGTGGGATGGGATGGGATGGGATGGGATGGGATGGGATGGGATGGGATGGGATGGGATGGGATGGGATGGGATGGGATGGGATGGGATAGAATAGAATAGAATAGAATAGAATAGAATAGAATAGAATAGAATAGAATAGAATAGAATAGAATAGAATAGAATAGAAGATAGGATAGAATAGGATAGGATAGGATAGGATAGGATAGGATAGGATAGGATAGGATAGGATAGGATAGGATAGGATAGGATAGGATAGAATAGAATAGAATAGAATAGAATAGAATAGAATAGAATAGAATAGAATAGAATAGAATAGGGAGGAGAAGGAGAAGGAGAAGGAGAAGGAGAAGGAGAAGGAGAAGGAGAAGGAGAAGGAGAAGGAGAAGGAGAAGGAGAAGGAGAAGGAGGGAAAGAAGAGGTTGTAGGAGAATGAGAGAAGTAGAAGCAAAAGGAGTAGAATAGAATAGAATAGAATAGAATAGAATAGAATAGAATAGAATAGAATAGAATAGAATAGAATAGAATAGAATAGAATAGAATAGAGGATAGGATAGGATAGGATAGGATAGGATAGGATAGGATAGGATAGGATAGGATAGAATAGAATAGAATAGAATAGGGAGGAGAAGGAGAAGGAGAAGGAGAAGGAGAAGGAGAAGGAGAAGGAGAAGGAGAAGGAGAAGGAGAAGGAGAAGGAGAAGGAGGGAAAGAAGAGGTTGTAGGAGAATGAGAGAAGTAGAAGCAAAAGGAGTAGAATAGAATAGAATAGAATAGAATAGAATAGAATAGAATAGAATAGAATAGAATAGAATAGAATAGAATAGAATAGAATAGAATAGAATAGAAGCTGGAAGGGACCTTGGAGGTCTTCTAGTCCAGCCCCTTGTTAAAAGTTACTCATCGCTGTAGCCATGTTGGGCAGAATCGAGCAACAGGAGATACTTTGAACTTGGGACCCAGCAGACTCCCACACCCCTATTGCCACAATAAACTTGTAAAGAATTCAGCTGTTGCAAGAAAAAAAAAATCCACTGGCGGGTGAAATACAAGTAAGCCTTACAACGCTTTGTTTAGTGACCGTTCAAAGTTACGACGGCACTGAAAAGAGTGACTTACGACCCTTTTTCCCACTTACGACCCTTGTGGCATCCCAGGGTCACGTGATCCAAATCCAGATGCTTGGCAACTGGCATGCATTCGTGACAGGTTGCGGTGGCCCGCCTGGAGTCACGCGATCCGCTTTTGCGACCTTCTGATGGGCAAACTCAGGATCCTTTAACCACCCAGTGACTAACTTAACAACTGCAGTCATTCGCTTAACAGCTGTGGGGCAAGAAAGGTCATAAAATGGGGCAAAACCCGCTTAACGACCGCCTTGCTTAGCAACGGAAAATTTGGGGTTCAAAATCGAGGACTGCTGTACGCAGAGGTGTACGGCTCTTCTACAGTTCTGCCTGTGTGCTCTTCCAGCATGCGCAGGCAGCTTATTTATTTTTAATATTATTATTTATTTCTTCAACAAGCGTACGTGGCCAAGCTAACTCACGCACAGGTGACTCCGAATGGCTTACACAACCCTGAAAATTCATATTCCACGTTAACACACTCAGTATAAATGTGTTCACTATAAATTAACGCGCACACACACACCAAGAGCAACAGCAACACAATCAGACAATCACTTGATGAGTTCCCTCTCCATTCAGGGCCCCTTGGCCCGTTGATAAAACCCCCTATTTCCAGGGCCTTTCAGAACAGCAATGGGGGCCAATGATATCTCTGGGGCAGGGGTCAGCAACCTGCGGCTCTGGAGCCGCATGTGGCTCTTTCACCCCTCTGGTGTGGCTCCCTGTCACTCAAAATATGCATCACAACTGCCAATGTGTGACACCCGCCGGCACGTGATTTTTTGAGCTTTTCAACCTCCGGTAGGCCAACCATGAATAAATCCAAGAAAAGTTTCCAAAGAAAACAGAACGTTTAATTCAACTCCATGTGCTAGTTTTGTAGCCGCTCAAGAAATAGTCAGGCACGGGAAGGGTTTTGTGGCTCCCGGTGTTTTCTTTTCTGTAGAAACAGGTCCAAATGGCTCTTTGAGTGTTTGCAGACCTCTGCTCTGGGAGAATGAAATTGCATAGGGAAGGGGCAGCGTTCTGCCCCTTATCTTACTACCGGTCACTACCGGTTCGCCATGGATGCACACATCCAGTTTGCATGTGCACCAGCCTTCTGCACGTGTATTTGTACTTTGTTCGTGCACGCACCTTCCGTGCCTCAAAAACGTGCCTAAATAGGATGGCATAGAGCTGTTGAATATTTCCGCTACCGGTTCGGGCAAACCAGTGCGAACCAGCTGACTCTGCCGCGCCTATCAGCTGGGCTAAAAAAAGGAGAAATAAAGGTAGGAATAACATGGTGGCAGGCAGGAGGGCCCAGCTCCCAAAGAGAACCGGTTTGGTGATGTCACATCGTCACCGCTACTGGCTCAGTCGAACCGGGCCGAACCGGGAGCAACCCACCACTGCCCGTGTTACATAAAGAAAGGGGAAATTGCGAGGGGAAAGTTTGACCAAGCACATGAGATGGGGGAAGGGGGGAAAAAAGCATTTTTTCTCAAAATTTTAGGTCACTCAGGGCTCACTCTTGCAATTTGGGGTGGCGGTAGGAATTGAATCAATGAACAAGAATGTTTGCTCCGATAGTAATACATTGAAACAATTGAAACAATTTGAAAAAATAAATCACAGTTGGCTTCTGCTGCGGCTCTTTTCTCAAGCTGCCAAGCAACGGGACCCACTTCCAGAACCTGGGGTGGGGTGGGAGGGAAAGGTGAGATTATCCCCCTCCTCGAAATATGGGCACTTCCAACAGGAAGGGGGGGGGGGAGATGATTTTTTTCCCACTGGTGGGAAAAAAATCCAGGTAGGAGAAAAGGCTATTGGTTGTGTGGTGCTCAAGGGTTACACAACCGTTGCAAATCTTGGGGAAGAGTCAAAGGATGAGTAGAGGGTGGGGAGGTTTCTGTCGACAGCCGACCTACCTGGCCTGGAGGGAAATTAATTGCGATGCAGTGAGATTCAATAGACAGTCCAATGGGGCTCCCACCTTGCAAATGGGAGCCTCCTGGCAATCCCCTTACAGAGAGACGCTGCCTTTGAATTGAAACTCCCGAAATTCAAGCCGGGGTTAAAAGTACAAGTAGTCCTTGACTTACGACAGATCACTTAGTGAACATTCAAAGCTACGACCAACAGCACTGAGGAAAAAAAGTGACTTCTGCCCTCTTTTTCGCACCCAGGACCGTTGCAGCATCCCCCACGGGTAAGTGATTTAGATTCAGATGCTTGATTCACATTTATGACCGTTGCAGCTTCCCGGGGTCGTGGGGTCGCCTTTTGTGAACCTTCTGACAAGCAAAGTCCATGGAGAAACCGGATTCGCTTAACCACCTGATTCGTATCAGGAGGTTGTGAGTTCGATCCTAGGTAGAGGGGGTTGGACTAGATGACCTGCAAGATCCCTCTGTTAATCTGCTCCTAGTAATTTAACAATTCACTTAACAAAAAAGGTGGCAAGAAAAGAGCCCACAATGGGGAAAAACTCACTTCACCAATTTCTCACTGAGAAACATAAAATTTGGGACCTCAATTGGGGTCATAAGTTAAGGACTACCTGTAGAGGTTTTCCCCATAACACCGGAACACCTGCCATTGCGTGGACTCCCGGAGACCTAGTCAAGCCAGATCTGTAGGGACTCCAGAGACCACCCCCCTTAAGTACCTCCTACCACATAGATCTGGTCCCTGCCATTGCGACCACGTGCGGCAAAGCCCCCTCCCTTTTTTCGGCTCCCAACAGGGCTTCATTATTCCTGTCGGCGGCACCCCCCATCCAATTAAGCGCTCAACGAGACTTTTCTGTTTCCCCATCCCTTCCCTCCCTCCCTCTCCCAACCCACCCCCACTCCATAGATACCAGTTTATTTTTAACTCCCCCTTGCAAAAAAAAAAGGGGGGGTGCCTTTAGTTATTACCATGAGGGGTGGGGAAGATAGGAGAGCGTTTCTGCATTTGGGCGCCTCTGGCTTGTAATGGGAAGCGGGTGGCGGGGTATGTAGGGGGGGGGAGCGGAGGAGACATCATAGAGGAGGAGCGACTATTCTGCCCATGTCCGGTAGAGGAGAGAAAAACCTGGGTTGGGGAGGGAAATCATCCTTAATTCAGTGGTCCAGGAAGAGGGAAGCCTAGTCTCTCTCTTTCTCTCTCTCTCTCTCTCTCCACCCTCCCTCCCCATCTCCGCCGCAAGCCCGCATCAAAAAAATAAATAAATAAATAAGGAAAAAAAGCGAGCCGCCCGATTGGGGCACCTGCAAGACGCACGCAAGCCTCCGCGGGCGCTCTCCGCCGCCTTTCGCTCATTTCACACGCATCCATGGCCCGGACCCCAGCTCGGCCGTCGGGGCTGGGGTGGTGATGGAGGGGAGGGGAGGGGAGGAGAGGAGAGGAGAGGAGAGGAGGGAGGGGGGCCTGAAGGCGCACCTTTCTCTCTACCTACCTACCTACCTACCTACCTTCCCAGCCACCCCCCCACCCCTCCTCCCACCCACCTACCTACCTCCAAGGTGCGGATCTCCTTCTGCGTGAGGTCGTTCGACGTGGCGCATTTGGTGCGCAGCCCCTCCAGGTTGGAGATGCTGATGTCGATCATGTTCTGGACCAGTTCGCACTGCTGCAGCGCTTTCTGCAGGCTGAGAGGCGGCGGCGGCGGCGGCGGCATCGCGGCCTCGTCCATCGCTCGCGCCTCGGTCGCCGCCGCCGCCGCCTCTTCTTCTTCTTCCTCCTCTTCTTCTTCCTCCTCTTCCTCCTCTTCCTCCTCCTCCTCCTCCTCGCGGATCAGAGGGACGAAGCCGCCGCCGCCGCCGCTGCCCCCGCCGCCGCCAGCGGCCCGCTCCCCCCAGGAGGCGGCGGCCCCGCGGCCGCCCCCTCCCCGCCGCCCCCACCGCGCCAGCCCTCCACCTGGGTGGCCGGCCCGCCCCTCCGGCCGCTGCCCCGCGATCCTCGCGCTCCCCCGCCTGCTGCGCGCAGGGCAGCAGCAGCGGCAACCCCACCGCTCGGGGAAGAGGTAGAGGGGGGGGGGGGAGGACGCTGCGGCCGCCGGGGGGGCCCGAGGCTGTGGCTGGCCTGGATGGAGTGCGAGGGGCAGGCGGGCTACGGGGAGAAGAGGTATAGGGGAGGGGGGGTCCTGCGCGCTCTCTCCCCCTCCTCCGCTCTGCCTTTCCCTCGTCGGCTTGCCCGCAGCCGCAGCAGCAGCAGCAGAGTCCGCCCGGCTCCCGCGCGCCGCCTGCCGCCTTGTCAATCACGGGGGCGCGCAAAGAGGCGACGCGGGGAGGGCTCGTCGTCCGCGTCCCCGCCAGGCATGGAGGGCTGCTTGCCTGCCTGCCTGCCGCCTCCAGCCAATTGCCTTGCCGCCAGGAAAGCCGTTTCCTACTCCCCCCCACCGCCTTCGAGGAAAGGGGGTTCTCCAAGCATGTGCAGAGTGTCCTCCGTGCCCCGGAGTTGGGGAACTGGAGTTGGGGGGGGGAGGCAGTGGATCTCTTTTTTATGGGGGACAGGTGCTGAAGGAGGCTTCATTTAATGCACTGGGGGGGAAAAAACCCAGACTTGTGACAGGTTCTTGCACTTATGAAGGCTGCATGGGATCAGAATTCAGGCTCTTAACAACCAGCATGTACAGTAGTGGCCAAAATTGTGGAAACCCTTTTTGGGAAAAGTGTATTTTTTGAGGTTTGGTGACTAATAACACCACTTTGTTGTTGTTGTTGTTTGTTTGTTTGTTTGTTTGTTTGTTTGTTTTGGAGTTTCAAGATCATCCTATTCCACTGCTGGAATGGCCTGGGAATAGCCCAGACCTTCACACAATTGAAAAACCTACGGAGCCGACTAAAGAAACTGGTTAGTCAGAAGCGACCCAGCAATCAAACCCAGTTAATCGAAGCCGTCATTCTATCTTGGTTTCACATTAGAACAGCTGCAGAACTCAAAGACCTGGTTCACTCCATGGGAAGACGTTGTCAGGCCGTCATTCATGCTAAAGGTAATTCATGCTAACGTATTAACTGACATGGTGATCATTTTTGTAGATCTCGTTTTTTCTACGTCTTTCACTTTTCTTTTTTATACTGTAATGGCTATTCTAATAGCAGATCCTTTCTAACAGTTCTTGCGTTACATTCTGGATTAAATGATCTTTCCATTGATATATAATTTTAGGGTACTACTAAAAAAAAAGTGGTGTTATTAGCTAGTTTTTAGAAAATATACTTTTCCCAAAAGGTTCCCACAATTTTGGCCACTACTGTATACATGACAGTTGTAGCATCTTGGGATTGTATGATCATCATTTGCAACCTTCTCGGTTGATTTCTGACCAACAAAAACAAAATCCATCGGGGGAAGGTGGATTTACTTAACAGCTGCATGATTTTTTTAAAAATTTGATTTATATGCCCCCCTTCTTCAGAGACTCAGGGCGGCTTACAATAGCCTTCATACTTTTGTATATTTTATACAAAGTCAGCTTATTGCCCCCACAAACAGGGTCCTCAATTTACCTACCTTAGAAAGGATGGAAGGCTGAGTCAACCTTGAGCCTGGGGAGATTCGAACTTACAGTAATGGCAGACAACTGGAGTTAATCACAATGCATTAGTCTGCTGAGCTATCCAGGCTCTTCTGGACAGCTGAACAACGGCACCAATTCGTTTAACAATGGTAGAAGAAAAGCACGTCAAATGTGACTCACTCACTGAGCAGTGAAAATTCTGAAACCCAACTGTGGTTGTAACCAGTGGTGGGATTCAAGTAATTTAACAACCGGTTCTCTGCCCTAATGATTTCTTCCAACAGCCAGTTTCCCAAACTGCTCAGAAAGTTAACGACCGGTTTTCCCGAAGATGTGCGAACTGGCTGAATCCCACCGCTGGTTGTAACTCAAGGATCACCTGTAGCTATAGAGACAAACAGCAACAAGATGAACCCATTTTAAGAGAAAATTATTTCCAGAATATGCTGGCAGTTGAACTGGAAGGTCTATGGAGATTCTCAGTCATCCAGGGCATGGTTGTCCCAAAAGTGCTTTTTCCAAAATGGCAACTGGATTTTTTTCCCCTTGAAAAAGTTTTGCTTCTTGGATGAGAAGAAGCTTCTTGGATGAGAAGCAAAACATTTCCAAAGGGGGTGGGGGTGGGGGGGACGGGAATCAAGAAAGTCCAGTTGCCTTCTGGGGAAAAAAAAGCACCTTTGGAATGGAACCAGACTCACAAAGCACACATCTGGCCAATCAATAACAACAACAACAACAACAACAACAATTTGTTTTTCTGTTTGAATGATTATGTGAACCAAAGTACAGAAAAATTGCTGCAGGCTGTGAAAACGGAGAACATTATAAAAACAAGAGAAACGAAGGCAGAATATAAAGGAAAAACAGCGGGATGACAGATTAAATAGATGGAAAACCAAAGCTTTGCATGGACAGCACTTGAAAAACACTGAAGGAAAATGTGAGGACAACTTGAGAAACCATCAAGAAAGAAACGGAAGATTTAATACTGGCTGCTCAAACTTTGCCATGAAATACAAAAATCCACCGACAATCCAAAACTGCCGACTTTGCAACAACAAACTCGAAACTGTTTCACATTTAATGTGTGAACGCAACAAAATTGCACAAACTGATTACAAAGCTAGACAAGACCGAGTTGCTAAATTAGTCCACTGTTCATTATGTAAAAAATACGACTTTCCTGTATCCGAAAAGTCATAGGAACATAAAGTGGAAAAAGGTATCGAAAATGAGACAGTGAAGATCTTGTGGGCCTTTCGAATACAGAGGGATCGTCACTTGGAACACAACACGCCAGATATCACAGTTGTTTAAAACAGAAACATACAATTTATTGACATCATGGTACCAGGAGATGCCAGAGTCGAAGAAAAAGAAGTGGGAAAAAATGATGAAATATCACAACCTGGCCATTGAAACTTCACAGCTATGGATGAAACATGTAACAGTGATACCCATTGTCTTCGGGACACTTGGTACCATGTCCAAGAATTTTACAAAACACATCAAGAAATTGCAGCTTCCTGCAATAACACCAGCGGAACTGCAAAATACTAGGAATATCGTACGTCTTAAGAAGGTACTTGGTTGATCCCTAGGACGCTGGCAGCAACCCATATCAATCATTAGCACCAGTCCAAGGTATTTGTGATGCATTTTTGAATGTTCAGTTGACTGAGTTCCGTGTTTAATGAATAAAAGAGATAATAATATTTTTAAATGTTCAGTTGACTGAGTTTCATGTTTCATGAATAAAAGAGATAATAATAACAATAATAAATACAATTTCCTTCTTTCTCTCGAGGAACAGGTGGGAAAGGGATGAGTATCTACTCTGATGATCACTAACAAGCTGTAAGAAGAGTGAACCTTGGACTCTGTGGATGCAAAGCAGGTGTTTAGCCACTCAGCACACCTCTTGTGGTGGCATAAATTACAGGGGAATGATTTCACTGGAGGCCCAGGGTTCAACCAACACGTAGAGACATAACTGGAACTGTGCAAAATTTCACCTACCCCAACCTGGGCCCTTTCTAAAATGTAATTCTCCTACCCTGTTTCCCCGAAAATAAGACATCCCCTGATAATAAGCCCAATCGGGCTTTTGAGCACATGGGCTAAAATAAGCCTCCCCCCGAAAATAAGACCTCCCCGAAAATATTTAAATGCAGAACTGGAAATCAGGTAAGACAGCAAAAGGACCTGTCCCACGCGCCCCAAAATAATAATACCTCCTCGAAAATAAGGCCAACCGCTTATTTCAGGGTTCGAAAAAAATATAAAACAGGGTCCTATTTTCGGGGAAACACAGTAATTCCAGAGTTTCAACAAATCAAGAGTGAGAATATAACCCGTTCTTACGACAAAACAAGGATTTATTATTAATATTATTTTGCTTGCACACATTATTCTTCACATGGAGGGAGCAGCACAGACCCGAAAAGTTTCCTACATTCTTCCAAGCCTTGTTTTAATCATAGCTTGCTGCATAAACCACAATAGGCTGGACTTGAATGCCATTTCGCTGCTACCTTTTGGCTTTGTGAGATGTCAAAACCCAATCTGTATAATCACCATCTGTGCAAATTGCTCCTACAAAGAGGAATGGTGCTCCTTTCTTTATTGAGCAAATGTATTTATTTTAAAAGTCCACAGGTCTTAAAGTCACCAAGGTTGAAGTCCACTGTTGAAGTCCACAAGTCTTAGAGTCACCAAGGTTATCGTCTCCTTCTCCTTCTCCTTCTTCTCCTCCTCCTCCCCTCCTCCTCCTCCTCCTCCTCTTTCTTCTTCTTCTTCTTCTTCTTCTTCTTCTTCTTCTTCTTCTTCTTCTTCTTCTTCTTCTTCTTCTTCTTCTTCTTCTTCTCCTCCTCCTCCTCCTCCTCCTCCTCCTCCTCCTCCTCCTCCTCCTCCTCCTCCTCCTCCTCCTCCTCCTCCTCCTCCTCCTCCTTGTGCCATAAGTAGATGCAATCTACCTAAGTAGATACAATCTTCAACCAACTTCTCGTTCGAAGCCTCAAGTGTGAAGGCTTCCCTCCGTTGGCTGCTACATCCAAGGAATTTATATGAATTTGCTTGGCAAAGGAAGGAACAAATGAGTCAGAGAGCTTACATCCAAGGCCGGCTTACATCCAAGAAAACAAATATTCCCTTCCCTCGCTTCTATTACATTCTTATCTAACATGTGCCTGGGAAGCCCGCAACAGTATCTCACTTGAGATAGGTACCAGCATGTCATGATTCCTGGTGGAACATTTTTTGGTCAACAGTGAAACTTTAGTCAGAATTCAGTGTAGGAGGGTAGGGTGACTGAGCTGTGTTTGTGGAAATTCTCAAGGAGACACTAAGGTTTGAGGTTTTTGGCTTTAAAAAAAAAATATGTTTGTGGCTAATACGAACTTACTGAGTAGAGGTCACACAATATAAGCAGTGCTTTGCCAAATATGGTAATCTGTTCAACCTGTTGATGGGGTTAAAAAGGAGGAAAAAAAAACTTTGGGAGAGATTATGCAAAGCAGGGCGATGAAAATTGTCAAAGTATTATAGCATCTTTCTTCAAATGAAAATGGATTTAGGAAGTAGATAAACTTTTCTGTCAGCCTGGGGTCATTACTTATGACTGCAGGCTGTCCTTGACTGACAACCATTTGTTTAGTGCAGTGTTTCCCAAACTTGGCTATTTTAAGGTGCATGGACTTCAACTCCCAGAATTCCCCAGACAGTATGGCTGGTTGAGGAATGCTGGGAGTTGAAGTCCATGCACCTTAAAATAGCCAAGTTTGGGAAACACTGCACTAAACAAATGGTTGTCAGTCAAGGACAAAGGGCCCATCTTCAAAGGGTCAAGTTTGAGAAACACTGGTTTAGTGACTGTTCAAAGTTGGAAGAAAAAGAAGTGTCTTAGGACTGATTTTCACATGACCATTGAAACATCCCCATAATCATGTGATCAAAATTCAGATATTTGGCAACTGACTCATTTTTATAATGGTTGCGGTGACCTGGGGATATGTGATTATCTTTTGCAACCTTCTGGCAAGCAAAGTCAATGGGGAAGGAATAGAATAGAATAGAATAGAATAGAATAGAATAGAATAGAATAGAATAGAATGGAATGGAATGGAATGGAATGGAATGGAATGGAATGGAATGGAATGGAATGGAATGGAATGGAATGGGAGGGGAGGGGAGGGGAGGGGAGGGGAGGGGAGGGGAAGGGAAGAGAAGAGAAGAGAAGAGAAGAGAAGAGAAGAGAAGAGAAGAGAAGAGAAGAGAAGAGAAGAGAAGAGAAGAGAAGAGAAGAGAAGAGAAGAGAATTCTTTATTGGCCAGGTGTGATTGGACACACAAGGAATTTGTCAGGTGCATATGCTCTCAGTGTACGTGAGAGTAAAATACATTCATCGAGAATAAAAAGATACAACACTTAGTGATCGTCAAGGTTACAAATAAGCTATCAAATCGTACTAGGAAACAAATAAAAACAATATAATTGAAAGATACAAGCAACATGGTTATAGTCATAAGTGGGAAGAGATAGATACTAGGAAGGAAGAGAAGAAGAATAGTAATACAGTCTTAGTAAATTATTTGACAGGGTTTTGGGAAATTAGTTGTTGAGCAGAGTGATGGCGTTCGGGAAAAAACTGTCCTTGTGTCTAGTTGTTCTGGTGTGCAGTGCCCTATAGCGTCGTTTTGAGGGTAGGAGTTGAAACAGTTGATGTCCAGGATGCGACGGGTCTGTAGATATTTTCACAGCCCTCTTTTTGACTCGTGCAGGATACAGGTCCTCCATGGAAGGCAGGTTGGTAGCCATTGTTTTTTCTGCAGTTCTAATGATCCTCTGAAGTCTGTGTCTGCCTTGTTGGGTTGCAGAGCCAAACCAGACAGTTATGGAGGTGCAGATGACAGACTCAATCATTCCTCTGTAGAACTGAATCAGCAGCTCCTTGGGCAGTTTGAGCCTTCTGAGTTGGCGCAGAAAGAACATTCTTCGTTGAGCGTTTTCGATGACGTTTTTGATGTTTATTTTTTTATTTTATTTGTCAAGAACGTATTAGGTAATATATATAAGTATCAGCATGAATTGAATACATTAAATAGATGCAAATAGAGGAAACATTAGGACAGGGATGGTAGGGACACTGGTGCTCTTATGCACGCCCCTTATTAAATGTTAGGTGTCCATTTTAAGTCTTGAGGTATGAAGATTCACTTAACAACTGTGTTACTAGCTTAACAACTGCAGTGATTCTCTTAACAACTCTGGCAAGGAAGGCTATCCAATGGGGCAAAACTAACTTAACAACCGTCTCGCATAGCAACAGAAATGTTGGGGTCAATTGCAAGTCAAATTGCAAAATTGATAAAAGGACTATCTGTCCTTTTATCTGTAATCCAAAGAACAAAAAGCACCTGGACTTTTTAATATGTATTGCAACAATTATCCATCACAATACTTCTAGTGTTTGTGTGTGTGTGTGTGTGTCTTGCCTCAAATGATTCATATTCAAATGTGACAGAAATTCAGACCGCAAAGGTTGTGCCAGAGCGAGCTCTGAGTAATATATGCTTTCATTCTGCATGTATTTTTCTTACCGTATCTGTAGAGGGGGAAAAAAATGCTGTCTGGGTTTTTACCGGTGATTTCTTCATCCCTTTCATTCACTTGGTCAATTTTCCCCTTCTGTTTCTCCGCAGCGTGGCAATTTCAAGAGAGGCTGGCAACTGGAAGAAAGTGGTAGATCTTTATGCAGTCCGTCTTGGGATGGGAATAAGTAGCTGGAGTCATTGATTTTATTAACCTGTAACATGCCGTTTTATTTTTATTTTAATTTAATTTATTTGTCAACCATATATAAGATAACAGGTAAAAGTATAAACGTAATTTGAATACATGAAAAGAGTAAGTAAAAAGGAATATTTGGACAGGGACATCAACTCATTGAAATCAACTCATCTGAAGGGAATTGGAAACATATTGCTGTTGTTAATAGAAAAAAAGTAAACAAAGTTTCAAGTTTAATGAAAAGAAGAGGACTAGGGGAGACATGATAGCAGTCTTTCAATATCTCAGGGGCTGCCCCAAAGAAGAGGGAGTCAAGCTATTCTCCAAAGCATCTCAAGATAGGACAAGAAGTGATGGGTGGAAACTCATTAAGGAGAGAAGCAACTAAGGAGGAATTTCCTGACTATGAGAACAATTAACCAGTGGAACAACTTGCCTCCAGAAGTTGCCAATACTCCAACACTGGACGTTTTTAAGAAGATGTTGGATAACCATTTGTCTGAAGTGGTGTAGGGTTTCCTGCCTAGGCAGCGGGTTGGACTAGAAGACCTCCAAGGTCCCTTCCAACACTGTTATTCTATTCTTTTCTATTTTGGGGGGTTTTGATAAATTTGGCACTAGGCTGCAACACACACAAATGTAAACGGGAGGATTTGAAACGTAGTAGTACTGAAATGTTGCCTTCAAGTATGTTCATTACTGCAATAACGATTCTTCAAATCTTTCTCTTTAGTCCACCATTTATAGCGAAAATGGAGTAGAGCAGTGATGGTGAAGCTTTTTGGCACTGACTGCCCATACTGGAATGCGCATGCGTGCTGAAGCGCTGGAAAACCGAAGACCAAATGGCCAGTGCGCATGCATGTGACAGCTAGCTGGTCTTCGAGTTTCCGGCATGCAGATGCATGCTGGCCAGCTGGAGCACCAGAAACCTGAAGAGCAGCTGGCGATGGCACGCATGCCCACAGAGAGGGCTCTGTGTGCCACATCTGGCACATGTGCCATAGATTCGCCATCATGGGACTAGAGGAAATAAACAGGATCTGTTTGGTGCAGGGATTATGTCTGGTACTAAACTGTTAACATGGGCATGCAAATAAGAGGGAGGAATTTTAAGAGCCTTGGTGGCGCAGTGGACTAAACTACTGCTGTTAAAGTAGTACTTAGCTGCCAGCTGCCTGCAATTACTGCGAGTTCAATTCTCACCAGGCTCAAGGTTGACTCAGCCTTCCATCCTTTCGAGGTAGGTAAAATGAGGACCCGGTTTGTGGGGGCAATAAGCTGACTTTGTATAAAATAGAACACCGCTCAGGGGGGGCCCAAAAAGCCCTACTAAGTAGGTATATACAAAAGTATGAAGGCTATTGCTTAATGCATTGTAAGCCGCCCTGAATCTCCAGAGAAGGGCGGCATATATAAATCAAACTAATAAATAAATAAATGTACTTAGGAGTTATACTTCAGGTATTTTACCATTGCAATAATGTTTCAAGGCTTCCGATTAAATCCTGAGTTTATACCGTGTTTTCCCCGAAAATAAGACCCTGTCTTATATTTTTTTTGAACCCTGAAATACTGCGTGGCCTTATAGCCATGCGCTCAAAAGCCCGATTGGGCTTTTAAATCAGGGGATGTCTTATTTTGGGAGGAAACAGGGTAATGAAAAGGGGAGTGTAATTTTAAATCAAGAGAATCTCTTTCAAATCGAGCCTGACTCCTGGTGCACAACTTTTCAAAGTGTTGGACTATTTTGCTTGACTAAATCAACACACCGCTTAAAGAAAGTTGATTTCGTACCATGATTTTCAAGTGTGCTTAAATCACCTTTTCCACGGAGGATATCCAGTTAAGAATTGGGTTGAAATTAGTTAAAAATTGGAAATGCAATATTTGGGTGGAGGTATTGACTGACATAAAGTACTGATTAACATAGAGTTTTGGCCTAGTTGCTCTATTTTGTTAATCCATGTTAGGATACGAGGTCCGATTTCATCTTGTGAAGGTGGGGTTAAATTGCACCCTGAAAATGTGGGTTTCACCAAGAACTCTGGGCTTCTTCTGCAAACTCAAAAGCACGTCTTCTTCCAATCGGAAAAACAAAAACCCTTTTGTTTCATCTTCTTTAAAATCCCCAATGGAAAACCTGGGTCAGCTCATATGCAAACCGGCTTCGTTCTGTCCACGTAATGGAAATTGCAATTAATATTTCTCCATGGATTCAATATTCATTCTGTGTTTTCAAGAACAAGACTTTTCAGTTTCATGGCGCACGGCCTTATTCTTTTGCTGGCTCGTTTCTGTTTTCCTTTTTTTTTTCTTTTCCCCCCACATTGGCTTCACCTTCTTCTTTTCCCATTTTGTTGTTGTTGTTGTTGTTGTTGTTGTTGTTGTTGTTGTTAAAGCGGCTAAAAATCGAGGATAAGAAAAAGTAAGCCGACCTGAGTCTCCAGAGAAGGGCGGCATATAAATTGAACCAATAAATAAATAAATAAATAATTAAAGGGGGGGGGGGGAACCTTCACTGGCTCCTCAGTTCAAGGCAAGGTTTCCCCAATTAAGGTATGTAAGTGCTTCACATTGTTTTTGTTTTTTTATTGCCCTGGCCCTCATTTTTTTTTTAAAAAAAAATGAACTCCCCCATTTTAGAAGGCAGTTCTGGGATCTCCTTGTGGTCTCCCATCCCTAGGCTCAGCCTCCAAGCCCAAACAAGAGGCAATGCTGCACAGCAGGGCTCCCAGGAGACGGTTGCCAAGGCGTCAGAAGCCTTCAAAGTCGGTCGCGTGTATCACTACCACCCACCCCCGGACGAATGGAAAGCGAGGGCGGGGCGGTTTATAAACCAGCCGGGAGGCCTCGGCCTTCCCCGGCCGTCACTTTACAGTGCAGGCCGCGCCCCTTAGCGACCATCCGAAGAGGCCTTAGCAACGCGGAGGGGGGGGCGGAGCTCCCGCGCGGAAGTCTCGCCCCTCCTCTCGCGAGAGCAGGGCCATCCAAGGCGCCAAGCGCGAAATTGCGGCTGCGCGGAATTTCCGGGAAGAAAAAGAGAGAGAGAGAGAGAGCGTGAGATAGAGAATGGAACGTTCGGCGGAGGCAGCGGCGACGACGGTGGCCGGGAGGAGCGCGAACTTACCTTGGTAAGGTGTGGGGGGGGAGGGATGAGGAAAAGAACGGGCGGAGGAGAGGATGCTCCGTTGCTAGGAGACGGGCTGGGTTCCTCTCTCTAGGCTTCTGCATAGGGACCACTTCTCCTCCTTTGGGAGAGGTGGAGTGGGGGTCCCTTTTAGAGGGCGGGGCTTAGCGCAGAGGCATGCAATCTGCAAAGGACAGGCTTCTGAGCATGTGCAGAGTGCTGCTTTACCTTCCTGATTGAGGCTTGGGTTTTTTTTTAAATAAATGCTATGGGGGGGGCGGGGGTCTTGCAAAAGCAGCCAAGGGGGTCTTGCAATAGGAGGGCTGATTGGGGGCAAAGGAGCCCATCATGCATCTGTCAGAAATGGTGTAGGTAGGGTCTCCTGCTTAGGCAGAGGGGGTTGGACTAGATGACCTACAAGGTCCCTTCCAACTCTTTGTTATTTTTATTTTTTTAAATTTGATTTATATGCCCCCCTTCTCCGGAGACTCAGGGCGGCTTACAATGCATTAAGCAATAACCTTCATACTTTTTGTATATTTATATATCAGCTTATTGACCCCACAAACTGGGTCCTCAATTTACCTACCTTAGAAAGGATGGAAGGCTGAGTCAACCTTGAGCCTGGGGCATTCGAACTTACAGTAACTGCAGACAGCTGAATGTTCTTTCTTTCTTTCTTTCTTTCTTTCTTTCTTTCTTTCTTTCTTTCTTTCTTTCTTTCTTTCTTTCTTTCTTTCTTTCTTTCTTTCTTTCTTCCTTCCTTCCTTCCTTCCTTCCTTCCTTCCTTCCTTCCTTCCTTCCTTCCTTCCTTCCTTCTTCTTTTTTTAATTAGATTTCTATGCCGCCCTTTTCCGGAGACTCAGGGCGGCTTACAATGCGTTAAGCAATAGCCTTCATACTTTTGCATATTTATACAAAGTCATCTTATTGCCCCCACAAACTGGGTCCTCAATTTACCCACCTTAGAAAGGATGGAAGGCTGAGTCGACCTTGAGCCTGGGGCATTCGAACTTACAGTTACTGCAGACAGCTGAATGTTCTTCTTTCTTTCTTTCTTTCTTTCTTTCTTTCTTTCTTTCTTTCTTTCTTTCTTTCTTTCTTTCTTTCTTTCTTTCTTTCTTTCTTTCTTTCTTCTTCTTTTTTTAATTAGATTTCTATGCCGCCCTTCTCCGGAGACTCCGGCTTGCAATGCACTAAGCAATAGCCTTCATACTTTTGCATATTTATACAAAGTCAGCTTATTGCCCCCACAAACTGGGTCCTCATTCTGTATCTATCTGTATCATCCTTACCTCCATCCTGTAAAGGGGCATTTTGCACAGAGGAATGATTGAGTCTGTCATCTGCACCTCTATTAACTGTCTGGTTTGGTTCTGGCAACCCAACAAGACAGACGCACACTTCAAAGGATAATTAGAACGGCATTAAATTTAGTAACACGGTTGTTAAATAAATCTTCATAGCTCAAGACTTAAAATGGACACCTAACATTTAATAAGGGGCATGCATAAGAGCACCAGCATGCCAACCGTCCCTGTCCTAATGTTTCCTCTATTTGTATCTATTTTATGTATTCAATTCATGCTTATACTTACATACATTTATACAGGGAGTGTGCTGACTCCCTGTATAAATGGGGAAAGACACCTTCAGCACAATGTGATTGCGGGGCCCCTCGACAGACTATCCAGCACATAGTGAGGGAATGCCCCAACAGAAGGTACCCAGGAGATTCTAGGGACTTCCTCTGCACAACAACGGCAGCCAAAGACTGGATCTCCAAACTCGACATTAAACTTTGAAATGTTATTTCTGTTTTTCTTTTAGGTTACTGCTTTTTTGTTGTTTTAATTGTTTTTAATCTGTAAAAATGAAGTGTTTTAATATTGTGTGTGACCAGCCATCCGTTAAATAAATAAATTACATACATTACCTAAAATATTCTTGACAAATAAAATAAAAAATAAACATCAAAAACACCATCAAAAAAGCTCAACGAAGAATGTTCTGTCTGCGCCAACTCAGAAAGCCCAAAGAGCTGCTGATCCAGTTCTACAGAGGAATTATTGAGTCTGTCATCTGCATCTCCATAACTGTCTGGTTTGGCTCTGCAACCCAATAAGACAGACACACTTCAGAGGATTATTAGAACTGCAGAAAAAACAATGGCTACCAATCTGCCTTCCATGGAGGACCTGTATCCTGCATGAGTCAAAAAGAGGGCTGTGAAAATATTTACAGACCTCTCACATCCTGGACATCAACTGTTTCAACTCCTACCCTCAAAACGACGCTATAGAGCACTGCACACCAGAACAACTAGACACAAGGACAGTTTTTTCCCGAACGCCATCACTCTGCTCAACAAATAATTCCCTCAACACTGTCAAACTATTCACTAAAATCTGCACTACTATTACTATTAATCTTCTCATCGTTCCTATCACCCATCTCCTCCCACTTATGACTGCATGACTAACTTTGTTGCTTGTATCCTTACGATTTATATTGATTGTTTCCTAGTATGTCCAGGATGTGAGGGGTCTGTAAATATTTTCACAGCCCTCTTTTGGACCCGTGCAGTATACAGGTTCTCAATGGAAGGCAGGTTGGTAGCCATTGTTTTTTTCTGCCGTTCTAATGATCCTCTGAAGTCTGTGTCTCTCTTGTTGGGTTGCAGGACCAAACCAGACAGTTACAGAGGTGCAGATGACAGACAGGTCGCAAAATGGGCTAAAATTCACGTAACAACTGTCTTGCGTGGCAACAGAAATTGGGCAGTCGTAAGTCGAGGACTACCTATAGTAGTAGACTCATCAGGGTGAAGCAGAACTGTCCATTTTCTTGCTCTCCTAGTTGGATCCCCAACATCTTCTCTGGAGCCTTTTCGCTGACTCCTTCCTCTTTCCTTACCTCAGGTCTTCCAAACAGAAATAAAAAATAATTCCCAGTGGTTGGGAAATACGGATTCTCTCGTTTGTGAAAATCTGCATTTTGTTTTTATTGGCAGGGTAGAGAAGTACCGGCCTCAGACCCTTGGGGATCTAATTTCTCACGAGGACATTCTGAATACCAGTAAGTATTCAATAGCCGTGCAAATATTTTTAACTGATCTTTAGCGACACGCAGCTGCCTCTCTGTTTGGAGTGTCCCATAAAGGAGGCTTCGGCTGCCATCATTCCCCAAACTTGTATGGACTATGGTAAGGGATTGTTAATTATTATAATTCAATTAGCACTGAATTGCTTTTATAACTCCGCTTGCATTGCACGCCAGAGCAACTAGATACAAGGACAGTTTCCCCCTGCCTCCCCATGCCATCACTCTGCTAAACAACTAATTCCCACAACACTGTCAAACTACGTATCTAGTAAGGCTGTATTACTATTCTCATTTTTCCTATTACCTATCTCCTTATCTTCTTATGACTGTAACTTTGCTGCTCGTATCTTACGATTTATATTGTTTTATTTAGTATCCTCGTATGATTTATGTTGATTGCTTAGTGTTGATTTATGTTGATTGCTTCGTGTTGATACTATGATGTAATCTTATGATTGATGATGAATGTATTTTTATCATGACTATGATAGTGATTTATCACTTGGTTGCTTGTATGTATGCTGAGAGCTTATGCATCGGAGACAAATTCCTTGTATGTCCAATCACATTCTAATTCTAATTCTACCCTGTTTCCCCTAAAATAAGACCTAACCAGAAAATAAGCCATACTGCATCTTCTGGAGCAAAAATTATCATATTTTTCAGAGTATAAGATGCACCTACCTTTTTTTGGTGAGGAAAAGAAGAAAAAGAAATCAGCCTCTGCCTCTCCGCAATTTTGCCTCCTTGCAGCAAACAGCAAATAGCCTGTTTTACTTTCATTTTCATTTTCAGCATAGCTTGATTAACACAAGGGGAAAAAAAATCTGCTCCAGCAATTTACCTCTTTGCAGCAAGCAGCAGAGCCCTGCGCAAAACAGCTGAAAGCAAATCATCTGAGAGTCAGGAAGCCG